>JAMPIV010007041.1:0-313745 GCA_024509875.1 Oreohelix idahoensis
TGCATGTAGCTGACGCTTTACTGGAATATCTTTACTAGATTGGGCTTCCCGCATGAAATTCTCACAGACAACGGGTCACAATTTAGAGGCAAGATGGCAGAGGAGGTGCTTAGAATATTCAATACTAGGCATATCCATACTTCGCCCTATCACCCCCAAAGTAACGGGCAAGTAAGACGGTTTAACGGACGCTCACCTCTATTCTTCGGAAGTTGGCACAGGAGAAGCCAGAAAACTTGGGATCAGTATCTTCCTGCCGCATTATTTGCTTATAGGGAAGTTACCGCATGCGTCAAACTGGAGTTCCTCCGGCCACATTACTCTTCGGAAGACCTATTAAAGGTCCATTAGAAGCATTACTAAGAACATGGACAGATGCCAAGGCAGACGACACTGTCACATCAGCCTTCCAGTACGTCATAGACTTGAAACAACGCCTGAAGACTGGCTGGGAATTAGCCACAGCGAAAGTACGGGAGGCTAGGCGGAAACATGCCAAATATTACAATCGCAATGCGAAGGACCGAGAACTAGCAGTAGGAGAGAAGGTGCTACTTCTTCTGCCAAGTAGCAGTAATAAATTGCAGATTTGCTGGAGGGGACCCTACAAAGTGGCGGAAAAGTTTTCTCGCACCAACTATAAAATCGCCGTGAACGGAAAGTAGAAAATTTACCACTTAAATCTGCTTAAGAAGTTTTACGAGCGAGCCCCTGCCGAACCAGCGCACCTCATGACTATGGCCATTGCTATGCAAATGGAAGAAGAGCCTCTATCATCCGTAGAGTACCCGGTGATACAGGAGGAATCACATTTAGATGTGAAAATAAGCTCCACCTTAACGGAAGCCCAGCAAGAAAAAGTGAGGAGATTGATGGAAAACCACGCCAACTCTCTGACAGACAAACCGGGCCGGACAAACCTGATGGAGTTTGACATGGAAGTCACTGATCCTACGCCCGTCCGAATGAGAACTTATCCGATTCCGTATGCCAAGGCGACGGCATTAAAGCAAGAAATTGATTACTTACTTAAGGAAGGCATAATTTCGAAGTCGGAGTCCCCTTACAGTGCGGGAGTGGTGCTGTTACGCAAACCCAGTGGAGAACACCGCCTGTGCATCGACTACCGACAGCTGAATGCGTTAACACAGTTCCAGCCAGAACCGTTACCGGACCAGAACCAGCTATTTACTAAGCTGAGCAGGGCTCGCTATTTTTCAAAGATCGACCTCAGTAAAGGGTACTATCAAATACCGGTAAAAGCTGAGGTGAGGAACCTGTTAGCCTTCAGTACTCCAGATGGACACTTCGAGTTTAATGTGATGCCATTTGGACTGAACAATGCTCCTAGTGTCTTCACAAGGATGATGCGAAAGTTATTGGATCCTTTGAATCATTCCGCCATCAGCAATTTTATGGATGATATCCTAGTAGCTACTGAGTCGTTTGAAGAACATATATCAGCGCTATCCTTGCTGTTTAACAGACTCAGAGAAGCGGGACTAACCACCCGCCCAACCAAATGTCAAATTGGGTGTGAACAGCTAGAGTTCCTAGGACATACTATATCCCATGGGACCATGTTCCCCGAGACTCAAAACGTTGAGAGCTGAGAAATGCACCGAGACCGTCCACTAAAAGGGATGTCCGGTCATTTGTATCTCTCTGTGGATTCTACCAGAGATATATAAAGGATTTTAATAGCCTCTGTGCGCCGCTTACATCGCTAACCAAGAAAGGAAACCCAGATAAAGTGACATGGTCAGCAGAATGTGAACATGCATATGCACTCTTAAAAGAGAAACTCACCACAAAACCTATTTTACGGCTTCCGGATGTAACTAGAAAATTCATCTTGCGCGCAGATGCCAGTAACATTGGAATCGGGGCGACATTACTACAGCCAGATGACAGAAGCCCACCAAAATCTATTTCCGGTCGCATATGCGAGTCGGAAGTTAAACCGAGCAGAACAAAACTATTCCACAATCGAAAAGGAATGTTTGTCCCTCGTCTGGGGAATACAAAAATTTCAAGCATACCTGTACGGAAGGAAATTTACAATCCAGAGTGATCATCAACCTCTGACCTTACTCGCCAATTCAAAGAATTTGAATGCTAGACTGATGAGGTGGTCGCTTGTTCTACAACCTTACACGTTCCAAGTGGACTATATCCAAGGAAAACATAACGTAGGAGCGGATTTTTTAAGCCGTCATCCTATGAGGCAGGACGGAGAGCACAAACAAGTAGAGGAAAGGGTGGAAACCGAAGAGAAAAACGAAGATGAGGAAAATGATTAAGGAATCGCGAGCAAGAAGGCTTAGCTCTCCTGAGTACGATTGACATCACACTTGAGGAGGGGCTATTGTGATAAACGAGCGCAAAGGCCTTATTGCTCTATCTTTTCCTACATCTTTCGTATTGTATTTTCTCCGACATTTGCTCTTTCATGCAACATTTGCGATCCATATTTGCTATTTCATTGTTGTGATTACTCGCAACTGGTATCTAGAGAACCACATTTGCTCTTTCATCGGGGGAAATAAAATCCTTTGATTGAGTCCACATGCCCGACATTATCGTTTGAAGCCCACATTGCATCGTGATAAATCAGGTAAAAACACATATGGTCATCCGAATCAAACATGGGCATGCGGTAATTTCTGTGACACCACATTGGACGCCCAGATTGGCCAGGGGAAAACGTCTCACCGCGGTTCAGACAAGCGTTGGTTTACCACATTTGACGCCCAGCTTGGCCAGGTGACTTCCAGAAATATATAATACCGCATAATCTACTAGAGTGTAGAAGTCCAGTTTTTTACCTTGTGAGGAAGAGATTAAACCCAAAAACGCATAGCCTAATACACGTGTTTATTCAGAGTGGATGATAATTCAGTTCTGTGATTAATTGTGTTCTTAAAGGATTTTGCGAAGGGAAAAGAAGGTTAGTAGATCTTATACTTATTAATACATTTTCTTATTTTTGTTTATTTTAACCTCACAGCTAAAATGTGCGAAAGATAAAGTTTCAAATAATTCTTGGCATAACTGATTAATAAAATCAGAAGATTTTCCTAGAAGATGATAGGATGATAGGAGGTAATTAATAGTTCACACTCTCATGCACAAGATATTTAACATCATTAGAATTGAACTCAGAGAGAGAGAGAGATGAATAATGAGCAATAGTTTAAATGCAAGTCAACCAGTGATGTTAAATGTGAAAACTTACGAAGACTTTTGTGTGTCTTCAGTTCATCAGAAGTCTGAGTCTACACGCAACGTGTCTGACGTCTAACCAGAAATAAGTTATTAAAAACGGACATTTGGCTAGCAGAATTCGCCATAGAACATCTTTCATTCCTCAATTAAAAAGGAATATTGTCTCACCCACAAGTCATAAGGTGGACGCAGCATTTTTCGTCACCATGTACTGCTTGCTCACAAGTTCAATACATCGTTATCACAATACAGAGTCATCATAAATTCAACTCACTCGAAAGATCATTATTATCTGAAGTCAAGCAAAAGAGCTCAAAAGAGGAATCGCATATTTATACCACGTGCAACACACTCTTAAGCGCATTTTATGAAGCAGACTCGAAAGTATATGAATCACGACTACATACGCAAGATTATGAGTCTACATATCACTAACATTTCGTGAAGATATCCAGTCTGACCAGTACCCTCGGGAGATTAGACAACACACCTTTTGTTCATATGACAGCTATTAACTGTTGATCAACACTACAGAGATATACTCAAACAGTGAAGGAATATACATAGATATCTCGTCAGCGTTCTCCGTACGACAACAGTATTCATCAGAACGTCCTCAGCTTAGAGATACCCCACTCGACATAACGTATAACAACTTGGGACATTTTATGCATACATGTGAATCCTCATATCTAGGAGAAGCATTTAGAGACACATAGACTGTGTAGAGTACTCACCTTTTTGGTAACACGTATCATATCACATCATCATTTCACTTTACACCAGTTCATTCTTAATTAACTATTTCTTAATTAACTGTAATTTTATTATCTCATCTGTGTGTTTTGTGTGAATCGTCTTTCACCATCATCACGTTCTAACCATTACTAACCCTATATGTGTGGATATTTCATTAATAAACCCAACGATCGGTTGATCATTATCAAGAGTTTGTTAATATATCACTCGTGCTGTCGGTGTTACATATTCACCTATAGGAACCTTTCTCTACTCAGATGAGGTTGGGGGCTTTTTCTTTACGGGATCTAAGGGCAGAAGCTAAGGTCGTGGGGAAACAGAACTCTTTCCATAATTAATTAGAAAACACTGTCTAGTGGAAAGCATTCGCATTCCTGTCTTCTTGTCCCTATCTCGAATAGGTCTTTATTCTTTCTTAACGAGCCAATTTCTAGAGACCTTATATCTATATCTCATAGACTATTCCTGGCAAAAACTACTGTAGTAGTTGCCCCAGTGACACACCACACGACAGAGTTAAACAACAACACCTGAAGAAAAGAATATTGCAGGACAAAGGATGAAACTAATTTGATAAGAATATAATGGATGCTACAGGGAGACTATATTAAATGATACGATGAACGAATATACGTAATCTGAAAAACTTGCTGATAAACAGAAAAAATGCGGTTCGTGTTACGACTACTAGATATTCAGGGTCGGGGCTCACGAAAACAATACAAATAATAGTTTAAAATAAAATAAAATAAAAACAAAAACTATTGTTACGGCGTTATCGACATTGCTGAGGTCTTCCGGGGGAATTTTGAGGGCTGAGGGAAAAAGACCGCTTGCCTATAACTGTCGCCACGCAGTTTTTAGGCAATGTTTTTATTTTTACCCCCTTAAAAAACTAAGACAAAAGCCAAATGAATACATTTTGTGGCAGTCGCTGTAGTAAATCAAGGGCGATTTGATTTCCAAGTGGAAGTTACTCCAACGATGGTCATGGAATATGCATGATGGGAAGATAAATAAGATGCGATCACATTCTAGTTTTCCTCAACGAAGACGCACTTTCTTAATGAGTAAACATTCACAAATTTGCAGAGCCAGATTCAAGCGAAAATTACACAGATTATTTGATCAAATGTCGGTAGTAAATTTGCATATACTTATTCATGCTGTCATCATCTTCAAATCAACCATTGTACACCACATTCTGATTGAACGTTTGAAGTTTTTTTTTCTTTCGATGCTTTATTTGTCCAACAAAAGTACAAAAAATACAGTGTAACATACTGTTGCTTTTTTTTTTTTTCAATGAAACTGTGCTCGTGATTCAGTCTCTGGTAGCATTTTTAAAAATTATTATTAACAATCTTTTGTTACCGTGTCACCACATTTCTTCGTCACTACAGCAGGAACATTGAGGTCGGGTTAAATAATCATGAATTTTGATCGTGGTACAGGATTTACTAATAAACAGGGGTGTACTTTTGGCACCCGGAGCCGATGATATCCTTGCCACCTCTTTTCGCCCACCCTATACAAATAAACAGCAACTACTATTTGTGGGTTTTTGTCATTTTTTTTTTCAACTATATAAATAAACACGAAGAAAATATATTATGCTTGCAAATAGATTTTTAAACACTACAATACTGTCATAATAGTGTCTGGTGGCACTCGCTCCTGGCTGCCACCCGGGGCTGACACCCCTTACCCACTCACTCCTCTTAGTACGCCACTGCTACAAGATGAAAAAAGACATCTTAAGGTAAAAGTAGTCCCATAGCAGATACTGCCTTAGGGGAGTGATGTGTTCGAGATTTCAATGTATTAGGTCCAGCATCGAGAGGTGGGTAGACCAGTTCCCTTCCTCACTGCCTTTTCTTTCCCTAACTCAAAGTCAGGTACCCATTTACAGATGGGTAGATTGGAGCGTGTCGATACCGTGAATCTAAGCCGGCACCTTTGCCACGAGAGACCAGAGCTCTAACTACTCAGTCAATCGGACGCGAAAAAGACATACAGAAACTATGTCAAACAGTATTAGAAAAAACTAACATAAGTAGGCATTCAAAGAGACTCAGAATACAAAGTAAATTATCATCTACGTGCATATCATCATATCATCATAACCCTCCACTCCTAAAGGAGCATAGGCCTTCAACAAACACATGCCAAGTCCTCCTGTCACGTGCCATAATCTCAAGTTCTTTCCACGTTCTCCTCATCATTTTCACCTCTGTTTCCAGCTCTCTTCTCCATGTGCTTCTTGGTCTACCTCTGCCTCTCTTGCCATGGGGGTTCCAGAACAAGGACTGCCTTGTAATGCTATCAACAGGTTTCCTCAGTGTGTGTCCTATCCATCGCCATCGTCTCCTTCTCATCTCTTGTTCCACTGGCACTTGTCATCAGTTCCACGTTGGTAACCTTGTCATACCATTTTAATCCCTCTATTCTACGCAAGCACCCATTTATAAAAGTCTGTAGCTATTTGGTTGTTGTCTTTGTTGTTCTCCATGTCTCAGAGCCATACAATAGGACTGACGTCACATTTGAGTTCCATATTTGTTGAAGTTTTTTGTGGTTTAAATTTTTTACAGGATGGGGTAACCAGCCCCATGCCCAACCCTCCTTAATCGCTTTCTACGACATGCATGGAAGGGAACAGTGTTACTATTCTTTGCTCCCCTTTCGGGCCCCGGTAACACACGGGTGACGTGCATATAACGCAACATTTTTTGCAGTGCCCCGATACATGAAATAATAATAAAAGTTACATTTAATTTAAATTAATTCGGTAAATTAATAACGCTGTATGGAAAGTGCACGGATGAGATTTAGAAAAGAATATGTCAGGTAAAAATAGTACTCAGCAAGGTGACACATATTCTGTGCAATAAACCCTTGTCTGTGAAGAAGGAAATGGTGCTGAGATGCACTGACAATGTATTGTAAGAAAGCGTTCTGGACACTGAAGAGGTTTAGAAAAATCACCGGACGAAACAGAGACGTGCGTTTCTCATTAGAATGTCAAGACTCTCATAGATGACTGAATAAAATTAATAATGCTCGAGCAGTAGTAATGACCTGAGATATCTTCTTCTTCTTTGATTCTTAACCCCTGACTGCAAAGCAGTCAGTGGCCATCACGCCTAGTGGCGTCTTGAAGACAGCCAACACTGTCCAAACTTAGCTTGGTCGGTGGCCATCCTTGGTACAGTACCGCAACACTGTTTCATGCTTTGCATCTCAGCCTACACAGCTCTCCGCCAGGTTGTCTTTGGTCTGCTTCTATTTTGCCATCCTTTTGGGATCCATAGCATAGCAGTTATTGTGATAGTGTCAGGGTCTCTTCCAAAGTCATGGCCAACCCAATGACCAGAAATATAAAATCATAAAAATAAGGGGAAATGCTATTTTCATGTGACATGTGTTGAGTTGAGGAGCATGTTGTATTATTCTAACCTGGAATAATAGAGTGAGTGAGAAGCAAACGAAGAGTGAAATAAAAATGATAAGCAAATATTGGCACTAAAGGTCACAACAGAGTTGATTGAAAGAAAGTTAAGAATCAACGTCAGAAGTGAGAAATGAAATCCTAATTTCATGTAACTTGATGATTCTGTCAGGATTCCGAGAGGCGGTGTGACAAGTGCGTTTTATTTCGCTGATTATGTCATTGCGTGTCACGTGTGTCCAAGTGGTAACGTGATCCTCATTTTAACTGCTCGGGTGCAATGCACAGTTGCCTGCATACTCAAGCTGGTCTCGACAGTGTTACTAAGAGCTTTCATGGGCATAACGATCTAAGACCATGTACAATCCCAACGGGCAAACGCTTTAACTCTTTCTGTCCCGGGCACTTTTTAATTTCTACTCCGGTACCAAACTGAACGCTATTTTTTTTTTTTTCAACCGGAGATATTTTAAAACGATCAGTAAATATAAACATGTATGAGTAAATAATTAATAATATACATAATCCTGCTGGAAAATGTATGAAGAATATATTGATCTTTGTATGTCTTATAAGTAACAATTACGTTTGTTTTATATTGAGTAAAAGCAGACTTAAGTAAATCTTACTCAGACCTAACTGGCGTACAAGATGGAGTTTGACAGAATAATGCATCACATGGTGGTGAATTATAAGGCTCGTGGGGTAGAAAGAGTTAAATTTGCACAATATTAAATATGAGCTATTCATTGTCGTGACTTTGAGTTCACGTGCATGATTTGCTAGTTGTCATGTTTTTTCTATTGTTATTCAATACTCAGATATATGAACACGTTGACTACGGTAGTTGGTAGTGATTTACAAGAAATGAAGACTGGTTTATTGGTAATGAAGAGAGCGTGCAGAGAGGTCCTGGCATTTTTGTTTATACAAGACTGAGAATTATCATTGCTGTAGTACTCGGGTTTCCCTTCCTTATGTGTTATAAATGTTTATACAATACCAAACCTACCCTCTGTCCTGTTCTTACTGTTCTAAGTCTACTATCATTTACTGGACACAGTTGTAAGGTCTTTGTCTTGTGTGGACTGGCCTATACTGTATAATTGGGGAACAACTGAAGTGATTGCGTCATTAATAGGCTGAACTGCCCATGGTAAACTTCCGGTGTTTTGTCTTGCGGTTCGCACTAATGACCTGTCATCGAAGCATCATTTTTGGTGATGCGTAGATGGCAGGGAGGATAGTGTAATTCGCTTGCATAGCTAGGAGAGGTTGTCGCACGGAAGGTCCAGGGTTCGAATCCTGGGTAAGCCACTCATGTCTGTTGTTTTTCTGTTGGCTAGTGTTCTACTTCTTTATTTCCTACGAGTGCCTGATAACATACCTTCATGTTTGTCTCATAATAGGTGGGGAATGGTTTGGTTTGCTTTGGATTTAAGGCCATCTTCATTGCACACGAACAACACACTTTGCTCCGATCTCCTCTCTTACATCACACAAGTAGGATCTCAACACAGTGCACGAACTTTGTAGCACCGGCGAAGATCCCATTGTGTGTAAACAGGAATCACACATTCTATAAATATTGTTGTGGTGGGTAGGTTTCCTAATTTTAAAAAAAAATTATTCCAGGGCAGCTGTTGTATGGCCGAATCTTTACGATTTCCAACTGCAGATGGATTTTTAACTTGCACACGTTACCTCCTATTTGTTCGCCTCTATCCAAGAAGGCTAGGCTTCCAGTCTCAATATCATGGAGATCAGGGGGAAGTATGATAACATTAGGCACCACTGGTTCTGAAAAATATGTCCATCAATTATATTCCCTGTACTGGAAGCGAACCCGATACCTTTAGAATTATAGGCACACGCCATACCTCTTAGCCACTCCGACCCCACACCGATGGGGAAGCAATCATTTAAGTAAGTGTGTTTACTTTATGCTCACTTTGATCTGTTTATTATGAATGTGGAAAAGATCACTTCAATATGTTTATTATCACTGAGGAATCGATCACTTCAATAAATTTATTAGCAATGAGGAAATTATCAATTATGTAGGAAACAATCACTTCAACATGTTTATTATCAGTAAGGAAACAATCACTTCAGCCTGTTTATTATCGATAAAGAAACAATCACTTCAGTGTGTTTATTATCACTAAGGAACCAATCTCTTCTCTGTATTTATTATCGATAAAGAAACAATCACTTCAATCTGTTTATTATCATTAAAGAACCAATCTCTTCACTGTATTTATTATCGATAAAGAAACAATCACTTCAGTGTGTTTATTATCACTACGGAAAAAATCACTTCAGTGTGTTTATTATCACTAAGGAACCAATCTCCTCTCTGTTTTTATTATCGATAAAGAAACTATCACTTCAATCTGTTTATTATCATTAAGGAACCAATCGCTTCACTGCATTTATTATCGATAAAGAAACAATCACTTCCGTGTGTTTATTATCGACAAAGAAAACACCTCTTCAGTCTGTTTATTTTCACTAAGGTACCAATCTCCACTTTGTTTTTTATCGATAAAGAAACAATCACATCAATGTGTTTATTATCGCTAAGGAACCAATCTCTTCAATGTATTTATTATCCATAAAGAAACAATCACTTCAGTGCGTTTATTATCGATAAAGAAACAATCTCTTCACTGTCTTTATTATCGAGAAAGAAACAATCACTTTAAATTGTTTATTATCACTAAGGAACAAATCTCTTCAATGTATTTATTATCGATAAAGAGACAATCACTTCACTGCATTTATTATCGATAAAGAAACCATCACTTCAGAGTGTTTATTATCACTATGGAACCAATCTCTTCTCTGTATTATTTATCGATAAAGAAACAATCACTTCAATCTGTTTATTATCATTAAGGAACCAATCTCTTCACTGTATTTATTATCGATAAAGAAACAATCACTTCAGTGTACTTATTATCACTACGGAAACAATCACTTCAGTGTGTTTATTATCACTAAGGAAACAATCTCTTCTCTGTATTTATTATCGATAGAGAAACAATCACTTCAATCTGTTTATTATCATTTAGGAACCAATCTCTTCACTGTATTTATTATCGATAAAGAAACAATCACTTCAGTGTGTTTATTATTGATAATGAAACAACCTCTTCAGTGTGTTTATTATCACTAAGGTACAAATCTCCACTGTGTTTATTATTGATAAAGAAACAATCACATCAATGTGTTTATTATCACTAATGAACCAATTTATTATCGGTAAAGAAACAATCACTTCAGTGTATTTTTGGCACTAAGGAAACAATAAAGAAACAATCACTTCAGTGTGTTTATTATCGATAAAGAAACAATCTTTCACTGTCGTTATTATCGAGAAAGAAACAATCACTTCAATCTGTTTATTATCATTGAGGAACCAATCTCTTCACTGTATTTATTATCGATAAAGAAACAATCACTTCAGTGTGTTTATTATCACTACGGAAACAATCAATTCAGTGTGTTTATTATCACTAAGGAACCAATCTCTTCACTTTATTTATTATCGATAAAGAAACAATCACTTCCGCGTGTTTATTATCACTAAGGAAACAATCACTTCAGTGCATTTATTATTGATAAAGAAACAATCACTTCAATGTGTTTATAATCACTAAGGAACCAATCTCTTCAATGTGTTTATTATCACTAAGGAAACAAACACTTCAGTGTATTTATTATCGATAAAGAAACAATCACTTCAATGTATTTATTATCACTAAGCAACCAATCTCTTCACTGTATTTATTATCGATAAAGAAACAATCACTTCAATGTATTTATTATCACTAAGCAACCAATCTCTTGACTGTATTTATTATCGATAAAGAAACAATCACTTCAATGTGTTTATTATCACTAAGGAACCAATCACTTCAATGTATTTATTATCACTAAGGAAACAATCACTTCAGTGTATTTATTATCGATAAAGAAACAATCACTTCACTATGTTTATTATCACTAAGGAAACAATCACTTCAGTGTGTTTATTATCAGTAAGGAACCAATCTCTTCACTGCATTTATTATCGATAAAGAAACAATTACTTCAATGTCTTTATTATCAATAAGGAAACAACCACTTCAACGTGTTTATTATCACTAAGGAAACAATCACTTCAATGTGTTTATTATCACTAACGAGGGAATGAACAACTACGTCTATTTATTATCGGTGACGTAACAACCACTTCCAATTCTTCCTAATCTTATAAAAGAATTAAAGAACTATCACTCTACTGTCTTTATAATTAATGAGAAACCCCTATAATTTCCCTCCAGTGTCAATGGGGGAACGACCAGCACACACAGGAAATGAAAAAGAAGGTATTCAGCCACCCTCTTCTATTTATTATTTAAGAAAAACAAAACAAAACAAAAACAACAGCGATAATTCCACTCAGTTGATTATAAATATTTCTGCTTTAGCCAATGCCATCTGAGTTTGTGCCAATATGGCTTGTTGGCCAAAATAAAATGTAGAAAATACCAGCTAGGATTTCTTCCCTCCCCCGTCCCCCCCCCCCTTTTCCCCCACCCCCACCCCCAATTATGGGTTGCAGCTGAAATAGTCCATCACGTTTAATTTTGCCCCGGGTTGTCCTACATTAAGTGTTAATATGATCAAGTATTTACTTATGTTAAAAATCGATGCGTGTTACATTTAGAATTTCTTGCACATCGTCACTGGAATGCAGTTTACATTAAAATGTTGGTAGACAAACAAAATCTCTTTTTTTTTTCTTTTTTTCGCGGAGCACAACTTTACAACCCCGAATCCTGGCAATGACAACATTGCAGCTAAATGTGACTGTCTAAATGTATGGTGTCGGTTTTTACTATATTATGTTCACTTCCAATGAGATGGTTCTCGAAGTGGTTTATTGATATCGTGTAATTTTTAAAAAAAAGTTGTAATGAGTGATATTAGAACGTGTTCTTCGATGCCATCAAAATAAGTCGTCCACGTCGTTAGGGTTAAGATTAAGGTTAGTGTTACGTGCAGTCTTTGATATCTTGCAATATTATACATTTGTATGCTTGTTATGTTCGCAAATATTTTGTAAACAAAATAGATACTTTTTAGTGCTTAAGGAAAAGTCATTATTGAGTTACTTCCCCTTGAAAGGAGTCTCAGATCGAACTCCGCGGATGAATCTAGTTTTACTGCGATTTATTCTTTGTTTGGGTAAAAATAGATTGTTCTTGTTTCAGAATATCTATGGCCTGAATTTATGTGTAGTGTTTGTCTAGGTAGGACGAGTTCGTCTTATATCTGTATATCTTTACATATCTAAGTCGAACTATATGTTCTTTGTCGCTAGAAAGGTCAAAGGCTGTTCAGCGGATGTGTCGCTAGTGAGTTGTGATTTGGCTTCGCCCTGATGATGGGGGGCTGTCGTGTTTTCTGTATCGGCTTGTCGCCGGAAAAAGTGATCGATATATGTGTAGGGGAAAGTGATAGTCGTCTAGACCTATCCTGTATGCTTTACCCCAGTGTTTATTCTTATTGCCAAGGAATGGCAGAATCATATTTCTGACACCAAGGTAACAAAAGCACTTCTTATGAACTCTCGTACGAAGCCATCGTTTTCGATAAGCAGACGCACGATTTGTACGTCTGAGAGAATATTTAACTAGATGAAGAAGACATTCATTTCTAGCAGCACTATATCTTGGATGATGAAGTCAATTGTATCATGATAGAATCTACAGAGCCATGAGAACATTTAATGAATGACTAACTTTAATACAGATTCATTGTCTGTATCCAAACGTGAGTGACAGCTCACCAGAAGCCATTTTGTATCCAAATATTTTGTGACTTTCAAGAAGAGAAAAGGGATGCCCCGTATTATCGCTTGATGAGTCCAGAGATCACTGCTACAGATGAGAACCCATTACTAGCGGTTCAATATGATTATATGAAAAATATGTGCTGAACATTATTTAAAGGAATCTTCGCTAGACGAGGTTAGGTCTAGAAGCCATCTTGAATATTGTTTATAAACTGACGTGCTTTGTCAGTAAACTCAGATGATATATATATGGGCAATACTGAGTGCTTGTCTACTGACATTCCATTGTGCTATGATTCAACGAGTGCCCATGTATCATTACAAGACCATTTATCAATTGTACCATGATGTATTATGCCAACCTGTGATTTGTCACTGTATCCGTGCTGTCGAATGTGTACGTCCAATTAAACTGTAACAAAAAGTACACAGCAGTTGGCGTCGATGACTTCCAGCCATACATGAGTGAGAAAAAGAACAGTTATCAACTCTTCGAACTCTTTCATCATTCGCGTATTATACTCTCACTCTATGTCTACACACCACTGCGTAGGTCGAGTTGATATTCCTATTCCTAACAACCACTCTGACGAGCAACGCTGGGGCCAACAACAAGTCTTTAACATTGGAGCTTCCACAGACCACCATACCTCTTAACACTGTGGTCCTGTAAATAGTTGATGTCAGTGTGAACAAGGAACAATACACCATTCAACAGTATATATAGAAACAGCATTTAACTCTGGTGGAATTCAAAAGAGAAAGTATATATTTAACACTGGTATGCTATCATTTAACACTGGTGAGCCAGCTTTCTGGGTTTGACCTCGCAGAAGTTGAGAAGTCAACAGACTACCGATACCAGACCGTTTCCTGTGGCTGATACGACACACTTGCAGTATTAGTTTGCTCGTTGTCAACACTTTGTCACTTGACCTATCAAGTGAATGCAGTATCTAGGTCAGCGTTGTTGACATTTTTACGCTTAGACATTACAGAGTTTCACAGTACAGAGATGATACTTTGAAGGCCATAAACTGTTCTATTGTTGCAGTATTCTTGAACATAAGTGCGTAAATTTCATCGTTGGACCTTCTGATACTCATATTGTTGAACATTGTAATAGATTAAATCAAAAATCTAGTATTGATTAAAGTGGCAGTTTACTTTGTTTATTCAGAAACTGTGCCATTATATTTATGAACTGAAACTCTTTCCAACACATTTCATTATTTAATGTATAACTGAGCATCCTATCTGCAACACAGTGCTTTATATATTACACACATGATATATGCATTTATGATTATATGTTATATGTTATTTGTTTGTATAGTATATTAGTTTATATGTCAGCGGGTTGTGTTTAGGTTGGGCGGTGTCCTCACAACAGAATATCCCACGTGATAGAGGGTCCGTTGTGGGCGTTTTCTTTAGGTGCAATTCCCTTAATTGGAAATTTGCTTGCAACAACTAGTTGCTATTTGTGTTAGCTGTGAAGACTGTAATTATTGTTATTTTTGTAATATTTCTTTGTTCTTTAGTTTTGTTTTGATTTGTTTGAAATTTGTTGGTCTACCCTTTTCTATCTTTCAGTTCTATTCACAATTTATATTCATATACTGTGACGTCATTTGTGTTGTTATTCCTTGCAGACTCAGTGATTATTTTCATTGATTCCCTATTTGATTTATTTGATTTCTGCAAACGTTTTCGTATTGTCAGTCTTATTTGTACTTTATGTATGCTGTTGGTTGACATATGTTTTATATAGGTATATTTCATAAGACACTATTGCTTGTGCACGGCACTTGGATTATGGTATAAACCAGTACTTTATTATTATTACTGGTATACAAGAAATTATACAAGACCTTATTAAGGCTTGTGACCCACTGAGATTGAGATAGTGTACTGATTAATCAAGTCATTAAGAACTTGTGGGATTATTATTGTTTCAAGAAATTAGTATTATTGTTAGACATCATGTCTACATTAGAATACTTCATTGCACAAGGGAAATCCCTTGATAAGACTGGTCAACAATTAGAAGAATGGGTAGTTGCTCAATATGACAAGACATTAGCAGCTGAAGAGAGAAGATTAGCAGCTGAAGAGAAAAGACTAGACAGAGAAGCTACTGCTGCTGCTGAACAAAAGAAATTGCAGATGCAGGTGGAGGAAAGGAGATTTGAAGCTGAACAAAAAAAATTAGACAGAGAAGCTGCTGCTGAACAAAAAAGATTAGACAGTGAAGCTGAACAAAAAAAATTAGACAGAGAAGCTGCTGCTGAACAAAACACATTAGACAGAGAAGCTGAAGAAGAAAAAGCAATAAGAGAACATGAATTTGAGTTAGAGAAATTAAGATTGACAAGTATGAGTAATGTTAATCAGGCATCTAGTGGTAATGGTAAACCTTCTACTTACAAGGTTAAGGTTCCACCGTTCAATCAGTCCAGTGACGATATTACATTCTGGCTGGATAGATTTGAACGTTCTTGTCGTACTCATAATGTGGATAAATCACAATATGCTAACCAATTAGCAGAAAACTTGAAAGGTGAATCTCTGACTAGGTTATGCCTTGTAGGAGAGGCAGATAAGGATAATTATGATGTCATTAGGGCGGCTTTGATAAAAAAAATACCAGCTAAGTGAGGAAGGCTATCGCCTTTTGTTTAAGACGATGGTGCCTGAGACAGGTGTAGAATTCTCAGAATTCATTGCAAAGGCACGTCTCACAGTTGATCGTTGGATTGAGCTTTCCAAAACAGAAAAAACGTATGAAGGACTTATGGATTTGTTGCTCAGAGATAAGATTATGTCATGTGTTAACAAACCATTCCTTGAATTTATACATGAGCGTAAACCCAAATCACTAAAGGAAATGGAAGAATATTGTTCCCAATATGTCACTGCACACCCCGACGTGACTTTTGGCAACGCTAAGATTAAGGAGAGTATGCCAGTTGCTTCAGCAACACCATACAATCCCAATTATTCACACAGATTTCAGGGACCCCAAAACAGATTTGAAAAAAAGGTAACCATAATAGTTATCAAAACCAAGGTAACCAATCATTTCAGGGTTCTTCTACAAAGAACTGGAGACGAGCTGATAGCTCTCGACACAGGGGTGGTCATAATTATAGGAATTTCCGTAGAGGAAGCAATTATAGAAACTATCAGAGTTATCCGTCTTGGAGTCAACAAGATCATAATTACAGAGATACTCATTATAATGAATATGATAATGGTAACCAAGAGAACTATGACTCAAACCCAAATAGGGGTTACAATAGAGGTAACAATAACTACAGAGGTAATAATAACCGAGGTAGATCTCAAAACAGAAGACATAAACCACATTTTCAGGCAAACTCTGCACAGCAAGAGTCTCATGAAGCCTATAAACAGAGTAAAGATAATAATGACGCTAGTAATATGGCATGTTCCGCTTTTGATTTTGGGAGAGCATCTCAGTGCCCCCAATGCAAAACATTATTTGAGCCAACCACAGTGTCTACTTTAAGCTGTGGCCATCCTCTTCCTGCTCTTCCGGCATCAGTCGCGCATGATGGAAGAGGTTCTCTTGTCCTACATAAGGGTTTAGTACATAACAATCCAGTCTCCGTTCTATTTGATTCTGGATGCACCACAATTGGTGTTAGGCAGTCACTCGTAGATCCTTCCCGTGCCACTGGACAAGTAGTCAAATGTGTAACATTTGGCGGCACATTAGAGAAATACTCTACTGCTATCATTAGGATTGCTACTCCTTTCTTTACAGGAGATGTACACGCATGTCTTCTTCCAAATCCGATCGCTGACCTTATCATCGGTCGCATTCATGGAGTCAAAGAATGCACTCCGCAACAAATTTCCGCGTGGGAAAAGCAAAACATGCAGATTGCTAACGCTGTAGTCACTAGAGCTCAAGCTCTTAATATGCCTCAAACTTCATCTACTGAAGATAATGAAGTGCATAACCAAGATGATCCCTTGGTAATTTCTCGTGACTCGTTTATAAAACAGCAAGAAGATGATCCCACTCTGAAGAAATTCTTCATTCTTGCAACTAAAGGTGATCCGAATAAAGACACAAGTCGTAAATCTTGGATTACAAAGAAGAATGGCGTACTTGTACGTATGGTTCAAGACTCCATTACGTCAAGTCATTCTCAAATCCTGGTCCCAAGAATTTGAGAGTTAAAATTTTGCAGCACGCTCACGACTCTCAGTGTGCTGGACACATGGGTTTTTCCCGTACTAAGTCAAGAATTCTTGCGGCTTTCTTTTGGCCATTGGTAAACAAGGACATACGGATTTATTGTCGATCTTGTAAAGTATGTCAGGAAGTTAAATCCAAAGGTCCACGCCATGCTGCACCCATTCAGGCGGCAGACATTCCTATTCGGCCGTTTAAAAAAAATGGCCATAGACATTATTGGTCCATTTAAGATCAAGTCTGCCAGAGGACATCAGTTTATCTTGACATGTGTTGATATGTGCACACGTTGGCCAGAGGCTATTCCTCTGAAGAGCATTACTACTGCTGATATTGCAGATGCTCTTTGGCTTATATTCTCTCGTCTGGGTTTCCCCGGAGAGATATTATCAGACCATGGCACCCAACTAATATCAGATACCATGTCTCAAGTAATGTCTACTCTGCAGATAGATAGATCTTTAAGTAGTATCTACCATCCAATGTCTAATGGGATGGTCGAACGCCTTAATAGAACACTTAAAAACTTACTAGGGAAGATAACTGAGGATCATCCTCAAGACTGGGACAGAGTTTTACCTGCGGCCCTCTTCGCTTACAGAGAGGTCCCCAATGAACATACAGGATTTTCTCCCTTTGAACTTGTCTTTGGGGCGCGACCGCGCGGCCCTATGTCGTTGCTTCATGATCTCATAACAGCTGACAATATTGACGATGACACAAAGTCATCCTACGAATATGTCATCGCGTTGAGACAAAAGATTATCGAAGCATGCAAATTAGCAACTTCTTCTTCCGAATTTGCGAAACAGAAGGCAAGGCAATTTGCCAATAAGAAGAGATGCTTACGACAACTTTGTCCTGATGACAAAGCATTTGTATTACTACCTTGTAGGGAAAACAGACTACTTATTTCTTGGAAAGGTCCGTACGATATAATATCGAAAATTTCCGATGTCGACTATATTGTCGATATTGATGGGAAGCATAAAACCTTCCACATCAATATGCTTACTGAATTCCATGAACGTCCGGATTATTTACAACCCATTTTCCAAGCAACGGACGATTCTCCAGTACAACATGGTCATTACTCATCACTGTCCGTGATACAGGATGAGGAAACGAGTTTTTCAGATGTAAATCTCCCTCTTCCAATGATCCCACTTCATTCTAGTGAATCATGGAAGAACGTTACTGTCTCTCCTGATTTGTCTCTAGGAGAACAGCGACAAGTTTCAACTATGTTGCAAACATTTCAGGATGTACTCACTGACATCCCTGGACAAACTCATGTCATTGAACATGACATTGTTCTAACTGACCATACTCCTATTAGGGTTAGACCTTATCCTATCCCTATACATTTTCAAGCACAGGTCGAGAAAGAGTTGGATGAGATGATAGATTTGAAAATAATCGAACCATCCACCTCTGCATATTCTTCGCCGATGGTTATTGTGCGAAAAAAAGACAATAACATACGTCTTTGCGTTGACTATCGCAAATTGAATCAAGTAACGAAGTTCGATGCCGAACCTATGCCTTTACTGGAAGAGCTACTTACTCGACTTTCCAAATCTCATTTTTTCACTAAACTTGACTTGTCTAAAGGATATTGGCACGTACCTTTATCTGAACGCGCCAAACCTCTCACGGCTTTTTCAACACCTAGAGGTTTGTTCCAATGGAATTTTATGCCTTTCGGTCTTATGAACGCACCAGCTACATTTGTACGCATGATGCGGCGAATCCTATCTTATCGGTCAGATGTCATTGCATATCTAGACGACATCTGTCTTTTCAGCGATACTTGGGAAGATCACTATTCAGGGTTAGATGAATTGCTGTCTACTTTGCGCGAGCACAACCTGACAGCGAAACCCTCTAAAGCCTATATTGGTTTTAGCGAAATTTCTTTCCTAGGCCACCGAGTTGGTCATGGTTTCCTATAGACAGAGGACCATAATACTAGTAAGATACTTAACATCTCTATCCCTAAGACTAAAAAAACAGGTGAGAAGTCTGTTAGGTCTTATTCAATTTTATGGCAGATTCATTCAGAATCTATCCTCTATCATGGCACCTCTTTCTACACTTTTAAAGAAAGGTTCGCCTAATATGGTCCACTGGTCTCAGGAATGCCAATGCTCTTTGGATAAGATTAAAACATTGTTTTCAACACCACATATTTTAGTGTTACCTACTAAAGATAAGACATTTGTTCTTCGTAGTGATGCTTCATCCACTGGGATTGGAGCGGCACTAATGCAAGAGTACTCTGGAACTCTGCATCCTGTAATGTATATTTCCAGAAAACTTAATGCGGCAGAAAGGAATTATTCGGTTTTAGACCGTGAGCTATTAGCTATGGTTTGGTCAATTCTCAAACTACAAAGATTCCTTCTAGGCGCACATTTCATAGTAGAAACCGACCAAAAAGCTCTTACTGCTATACAGAGTAAGAATTTGAAGAGCTCGAGGTCTACTCGATATGCAATTGCTCTTCAACCTTTTCATTTCTCTGTGCGAGCTATTCGTGGATCAGATAATGTGATGGCAGACATTCTGTCAAGATGCCCACATGATTCCACATAACTATTAGGTCTTAGACGTCTTAATATGTCTAGGTCTATAGTAGTTCCTTTCTATATCAAGATAGATACACATTTGTAATTTAATAATATAATGATTGTATCACTACTTAGCGGTTCATTGATATTTATTCACCGCTGTTCTTTAATGATTTTTCTTTATAAATCATAAATTTAAGATATCTAATACGAAATTATGGTATGAATTTTTGTATGCATTATGTAATGGCCAGAATTGTATTATACGGTGACACCTTCCTGGAAAAATTTATTCGTAGAGAAACAATTTCTCTCAGATTATGAGATACATTCTCACCAGTCGCTTCATAAGTCGACTTAGCCTCATATTAGGCGTTATATTTATTCCTGATATTTGCATCTGCGCAGTATTCATGCGTTGTGAGCCTATTGTACGTTGCTCCTAGATGTATTTCAAAAAAAAAATGTTCCATTTTTTTTTCCCGGGAGGTGTGGCAAGACTGTTACGTGCAGTCTTTGATATCTTGCAATATTATACATTTGTATGCTTGTTATGTTCGCAAATATTTTGTAAACAAAATAGATACTTTTTAGTGCTTGAGGAAAAGTCATTATTGAGTTACTTCCCCTTGTAAGGAGTCTCAGATCGAACTCCGCGGATGAATCTAGTTTTACTGCGATTTATTCTTTGTTTGGGTAAAAATAGATTGTTCTTGCTTCAGAATATCTATGGCCTGAATTTATGTGTAGTGTTTGTCTAGGTAGGACGAGTCCGTCTTATATCTGTATATCTTTACATATCTAAGTCGAACTATATGTTCTTTGTCGCTAGAAAGGTCAAAGGCTGTTCAGCGGATGTGTCGCTAGTGAGTTGTGATTTGGCTTCGCCCTGATGATGGGGGGCTGTCGTGTTTTCTGTATCGGCTTGTCGCCGGAAAAAGTGATCGATATATGTGTAGGGGAAAGTGATAGTCGTCTAGACCTATCCTGTATGCTTTACCCCAGTGTTTATTATTATTGCCAAGGAATGGCAGAATCATATTTCTGACACCAAGGTAACAAAAGCACTTCTTATGAACTCTCGTACGAAGCCATCGTTTTCGATAAGCAGACGCACGATTTGTACGTCTGAGAGAATATTTAACTAGATGAAGAAGACATTCATTTCTAGCAGCACTATATCTTGGATGATGAAGTCAATTGTATCATGATAGAATCTACAGAGCCATGAGAACATTTAATGAATGACTAACTTTAATACAGATTCATTGTCTGTATCCAAACGTGAGTGACAGTTCACCAGAAGCCATTTTGTTTCCAAATATTTTGTGACTTTCAAGAAGAGAAAAGGGATGCCCCGTATTATCGCTTGATGAGTCCAGAGATCACTGCTACAGATGAGAACCCATTACTAGCGGTTCAATATGATTATATGAAAAATATGTGCTGAACATTATTTAAAGGAATCTTCGCTAGACGAGGTTAGGTCTAGAAACCATCTTGAATATTGTTTATAAACTGACGTGCTTTGTCAGTAAACTCAGATGATATATATATATATGGGCAATACTGAGTGCTTGTCTACTGACATTCCATTGTGCTATGATTCAACGAGTGCCCATGTATCATTACAAGACCATTTATCAATTGTACCATGATGTATTATGCCAACCTGTGATTTGTCACTGTATCCGTGCTGTCGAATGTGTACGTCCAATTAAACTGTAACAAAAAGTACACAGCAGTTGGCGTCGATGACTTCCAGCCATACATGAGTGAGAAAAAGAACAGTTATCAACTCTTCGAACTCTTTCATCATTCGCGTATTATACTCTCACTCTATATGTCTACACACCACTGCGTAGGTCGAGTTGATATTCCTATTCCTAACAACCACTCTGACGAGCAACGCTGGGGCCAACAACAAGTCTTTAACATTGGAGCTTCCACAGACCACCATACCTCTTAACACTGTGGTCCTGTAAATAGTTGATGTCAGTGTGAACAAGGAACAATACACCATTCAACAGTATATATAGAAACAGCATTTAACTCTGGTGGAATTCAAAAGAGAAAGTATATATTTAACACTTGTATGCTATCATTTAACAGTTAGGGTTTAGGGTTATTTTTAGAATTGATAATATAACCCAAACTCACCACTTATTACTGCATCTCTGAATTATTTATTTACGGCCTTATTGACCACTCGAACACACGTTCATTTATGTTCATTTTAAAAAAAAGTAATAATAATAAAATTAATGTACATTTACGATAATACTTATTATAAGCTGATCGTGTTCGTTGGTGACTGCACTTGTATTCATGTCACAGAAGCTCTATGCAGTCTGTCCTTTTTGATTGCTTCCGTTAGCCTGGACATTTTTGTATCTGTCGGTGACCTTCGGCAACTTTAGTGCATAGTTTTGTGACCAGAAACTTTCACTTATTTTCATTCTCCAACAATATAAGGTATTAAACAAAATCCCAGGTCCAAGTTTCATCTTTGATTTTATTTTTGTCGCTAAGAATTTCCTAGAAGTGATTTCCGCTGCTTCCACTTCTCCTTTTTCTTCGTGGTTTCCATGCCGTACATGAAAAGCTATTTGCTACGCAAAACCATGCAATTCGCTGACGGAATTACTCACTGTTGAAGCCACGCCTATTTCTTCTGGTTACAGGCGCTGACAAGCGTTTACTTACGTTCGTACAGGCTAAGATAACAGTCAGCGAAAGCATAATTCGCCTATCATAAATTATCAGACGAGCTGATTTGGCTAATAGCATTTTTGACAGACAGGAGCGCTCGGATAGATAATTGGGTTCTTTGAAAGAGAGGGGACAGGCAGGAGTTTGGCCGCTAACGGTTTGATGTCCAACATTTCAGAGGACTTAAGCAAATGCTTAAGGGGAGATAATAAGATTTACCGACCACATTAGTTTGTCCGTGATCCCAGGGGACGTAATTATCTGATCTACAGCAGAGAGCCGAGATCAAAGACGGTCTGTTCGCTTAGCTAATGTCAGTGTTGTTGGTCTGCATCAGTGAGCAGAAAATCTTATCTCGGGAGTCGAACGCGTTGATTTTCCCTGATACGACCGAAGGCGTGATTTCTCGCACCAGTTAGTGAAATAACACCATTTCCGTATACATACTCCTTTCTCCCAAAGTCAGTATCTAGTCGCTTCGGAATGTTTGGAAATATCTAGCTCGCCATTCTAGAGCCATTGTAAAAAGTGGATTATTAGATTTCGTGGAGATTGTTTCATTTTTCTGATTTGCGGTTATATATATATATATATATATATATATATATATTTATATATATATATATATATATATATATATATATATATATATATATATATATATATACATATATATATATATATATATATGTATATATATATATATATATATATATATATATATATATATATATATATATATATATATATATATATATATATATATATATATATATATCAGCATTTAAGGGATTTAATGTGTTAAGTTCCTCATTATAATTCACTGGGATTTTCTATGTGTTAATTGACTAGCGTAGTAAATGGCGCACAGCTAAATTTTTCCAGTGTAATGTAAATTTAATCACTCGCTATCACCCAGAAAGAGATGTTTTAATTGACTAATAAATACACTAGGCGACTGACTATTGACGGAATATAAATTTACTTCTAATTCATTACGTGTAATTGTGTAAGTGACTAGTGTATTATCATGTGGCGAAACAAATAGCTAGTAATGACAACGATATTTGTAAAGTAGTCCTAATTAAATTAACACTAATATTGTTCGCTGAGAGTTTTACCGGGGCGGGAGGGGAAAAGGTGCATACCTTAAACCCAACCCGTAACAGGTGAGCGAAGCGTGATAAGATAGGCTAAGACACGTGTGCTTTAATTTAATTAAATGACGGAGTGGATAAGAGTTCTTACCTTGCGCGTGATGGGATAGGAAATTGCTATTGTGATTAAATGTTTTGTTTTCTCCTAAATTTAGTACTGATCTAAATACCACCAGTAACAATTCTTAGTATTTATCGGGTCTTCGATATTGACCTGTGCAGTCCTCTTGCTTCGTCCAGAGAGAGAGAGAGAGATCAAACGTATAAACTTTAAGAATTAATTATAACTGGAGATACAAAATACCCAGATTTTTCATTCAATTTTATCAGCCCGTTGTGGCCAAATACGAGTATCTATACATAACATTGTTCCCGACTACTGACCATTGTGTTGTCAAGTGGATTTATCCAGAAAGAATATGTGGTTTTCATAATCGGCACCCAACCCCCAGAGAGAGAAAAACCGATAGGAGATACCTTCATCATCATTATTTTTTGCTAACAGTTTACCTACTAGACATTTCCTTTAACTATTGGAAGTACTAACTCCTGTCCACTGTGAACACTTGATCGTGGTAAATATTTTGCTACCTGAACTATCTGACGTGACATTATCATATCCAATAATCACCACCAAAGTAGGCGCTCCCCATTAGGAGAATTAATTATTCGTGGAGAAACTGGGGCTCACTTCGGAGAAGCACAACACTGGATTTTGTTACATGTACACTGATGGTTAGGTTCAAGATGTTGTTAACCAACTAGTAGGTAAGCGAGATTGTATGTGGCCACAGATTGACAGAGTGCGAGGAACAGGAGTGAATATTTCTGTTTGTATTATCATTGTACCCACTTCTTTTTTGTTCGCTAATACTGTTATTTTACAGGATAGATTAACTAGGAACTCTGTTCTTTACTTTATCGTCTATTTCTATACCCTAGCGTTAATCTTTGACCTTTTGGGGTTATTAACTTCTTGCGGGATATTTTCGCAACAGAGGGGATGGCACTTATGGGGTTATTTTCCAAATTCTGTAACCTATGATTTTATTGATTTATATATGTTTGATGTTGTGAGCAGTTTATATGATAATAAACTTAACAAAACTTAATTACTTGTGTTGGTCAGCTTAGCCCATACCCATACTCCATTTACAATAGTTTTCACGTTTGTGTGTCGTGTTGTCACATAACTGTGTGTGAGTGTGTATAGTTAAACATATATGTTACCTGTATGGAGAGTAGGATGGTCTGTTAACAAATTACAGTCGTAAAGATAGGCTGGACTAGAGTATCTTCTCTACCCAGTGACAGATTCTACCCTTAAACTATTCACTCGTGAAATCTATTTCTCATACCTTAATTCTCACTTATTTACCACTTTGCCTGTTCTATTCATACGGACCTAATCTACCTCTAATACCTATCAAATTTACGATAAGCAGCATACTTTCTTCTTCTTCTTCTTCTTCTTCTTCTACTACTACTACTACTAATTCTACGACTACTACTACTACTTCTACTACTACTACTACTGCTACTACTACTACTACTACTACTACTACTTCTTTTTCTTCGTACACTCTCAGACGTCTACTTGTATATTTTCAAAGAAAGCAGTGGTCAGCTTCAGGCTATTTGTATCCCAAAAGAGTTTTTTTCCGAAAATGGTACTGGTGACGGCCAAATGTGCTTCCTCATATGTTGGGCATCTTTGAAGCAGATGTTCAGCAGTCATTTTATCTGTGCCACAGTCACACTCATCGGTAGTTCCTATCTTCAGCTTGTTGAATAGATGATATCACAGTCTGTTGTGGCCCGTGCGTAGTCTGAAGATTATCACTGAAGAACAGCATACAAGGGTTGAAATTGTATGGCAAGATCTTCAGTGCAGAACTAATGAAAAGAATCAGACAAATACCAGTGGAACAAGATGTAAGGGAAAAGACTATCGGATTAGATAAGACACACAGTGAGGAAACTAGTTAATAGCATTTCAAGACAGTACTAGATCTCGAATCCGTGGCGTAAGATACATAGACGGAAACACACACACACAAAACGCGGAGAAGTTATTTTGTCATAGAATATTGAAGGTGAGACAAAAAACATGACAATACTTTGAAAGGATAGAATATGAAAAGTTTGGCATGTATTTGTCCAAGACTTATACTCCACGGGGAGTGAAAGGTAATGAACGAGTTATCTTATAAATTTTATTTGTGAGCTGTTAATGGAACAGCGCATCGTTAAGGGGAGAAGCTACAGTAAAATTATGTTTTTATACATAACTGCGGGATATCAATACAAATGTACAGGGATGATATACAATAGTAATAGCTGTAAATACCAAGGTATTTGATGGTATAATGCTATTAGTTACCATGGAAACGGCGGCCATGTTGAATGTTAATCCTATATTTCAATTCCTTAAGGGTGTTTTATTTGTTGAGTTATGGGCACCAAAGTCGTAATGGAAGCTCATCATTGCATTTTTAAACCTGTGTAGGATTAGATTTTAGATAACGTAAACTAGATCCTGAGATATAGAACTTTAAAGTTGTATCTGAAAATAGCAACATTTTTTTCGCAAAATTTTACATTATTTCCAGTAAATCAAAATTTTGAGAAGACATCAAAAATCTGTCATTATCCAATGGAAAATACGAGATTTATGCCAGATCCCATATTGATTGACTACACAATACGAAAGTTATAAGAATATTAGTACCATAACTCAAGGTTCTTAGAAAATCTTAGATTTTCTTCGTGGGGAAAAGCTCATATTCTTAAGAAAATACAATTTACAACATCAAAATACTCCTACTTAGAATGTGCTCGGGACCCAAAGATGCAGCAATAGAGAATGCAGTCAGCGACCCATAGCTTGACTGCTTGCGTCAGGGTCAGCGAACCAGAGCTGACCAAGACCCTACTCCACCTCCAAGTGGTGGTCCTGGAAACAGGCTGCATCACTGCAGTCTGGCTGAGAGAGTAGAGATCGAAGTGGGAAGGCAAACCAAGTCCCAAAAAATGCCGTGCTGAAGTCGGATGTGTCGGCCGAAAAGCGCAGATATCACAGCTTCGCTGTAAACGGACACAACGCAACCAACGTCCTTTTCAGGACGAATGAGGAAGAAGAAGAATGTGCTCAGACAAATGATTTTAGTTATGGAGAATATAAATTTTGTATCTGAATATGGACTAATCTTAATTTTCATTTTGTGCTATTTTGACGAAATGCGCTGTAGCTCCGCCCCTTAAGAAACTCGTGAAATAGGGTGAATAAAATACCTTACCAAGACATACTTATGAAAATGTTTGCAGCTCTGTATGACAGCTGAATACGGCTGGCCATCCTAGTTCTGTGCTCCAGTTTCAACCGTTACTAGGCAACCACAGCCGTCCGACGTGTGATGAAAAAAAAAAAAACTGGCAACAATGAAGTCGTTCAATCAACCGTTTCGTTTCAATTCAATTCAAACACAAAGTGCCGTCCTTTGGTAGAGCTTCCCGTTTTATCAAGTGAACTGTCAAAGCATTCACCCTATCCATAATTCTCCCTGGACACTATAGAATTTGTAAGGACACACCTGACATTTAATTTCTTCGTATTCCAGCAGTGGTTCCCAGACGGTGTGGGGGCGCCACACTAGTGTGCGCGATAGAGGAGGACAGGAAGATTCAAAGACAATCAATGATTTAGAGAGATTGTATCCGAAAGTGCTACTGGTGAGGGCTATAGTCAACACCTAGTGAAGTATGGTGCACAGTGGCCCAGTGCATCCAATTTCAACATGCATGTATGTTGCGGTGCGTTCTTCAGCCTTTGGCTGTCCCCAGCCTACCTGCAAGGCAGCATTTTAGTGTTTCCATTTGACTGAGCGCACCACTAACTAGTTGGTGTGCATAGTTTGTTCATTCGTGCATTCGCTCATTACCTTCCCATTCGCTCATTACCTTCCCATTCGCTCATTACCTTCCATCTCCATATGGGGTATAGATCATTAGTAAAACACCTTCCATGCCTTTATGTCCTAATGTCATCCGTCCAAAGTCTTCCCTTAGTCTTCCTTATCAATGTCATGTCTCTCTTTCATTCTCTTCTCCGTGTGCTGTTTGATATTCCTCTATTTGTCTAACCCTGGCGATTTCAGAAACATGGATAATCTTGTAATGTTATCAGCTGATTTTGTCATTGTGAACAGATGTTGCTCAAATTTGCATCCATTGCCAAGAAATATTTATAAGAACATATAATTTTTATTTGGTAAACTAACACTATTTCTCATGGAGCATGATGGATGTTATGATTGTAAGTGATGTGCGAATCAAATGGTATGTTAGAAGCAATCCCACTGGTTTGTCGATTGTTGTGAATACATGATCACTTTGCCTTAAAAATATGAAAGCATGGGTGCGTACAGTTCGGATTTTTGTCTGAGTAGAAGTTTTTAATTTTAGTGCAGCTTGTTTCTGGATGTCTTGGCGGAAATATTGTCTTGAAGGATTTTGATTTGAATGCTGTGACTTCGTTTGGAAGGGTTACTCCTATTTTTGTGTTTCACGTGGAAAGTCAGTTTTTTTTTTTTTTTTGTTGTTTGTTTTTTTTTTAAATTAAACTTTTGCTTCGTTTTGGTGAGGCCCATCCCGTTCAACCTAGTCGGTTATATCTTGGGGCGCATGTCCAAATATAAAGTACCTCTGGTCTGGTGCTGAAACTATTTTTGGAAAGTCAGTTGGAAATTTCTGCAGTACTCTGTAATGCACATGTAAGTATATTTGCTCAAAAAGTGTTAACGTATCTCATTATTAAAGTGCACGAGCAGACTGCGTTGCTTCTGAGTTTCTTAAGTTTATAGTCTACCCAGCTATACATCGGTACTTGACTTCCCTCTTGAAGGGAAGGCAACGAGGAAGAGAACTAGTCACCTCACCTCTCAATGTTGGACCTGGACCTAGTATGGTGAAGTCTCGAACACTTCATTCTTCTAAGGCAGTATCTGCACCTATTTTTTTTAAATTAGTTATGAAGCTATGGAGCACTGCGCCAAAAATGACACGAGTAAAAATGAAGAAAAAGCAGAGGGACTGATCTGTGGCCTAATGGATATGAACGCAGTTTCATAATCCAGATATACCAGGTTCGAAACTTGCTGCAGGCGGTTTGGTAGCAGATCGCTTTGTGTGGATTTTTAACAATGGTATAAGCGCCGTACCGTTCAGAAAGCAATGGCAAACTACTGAATGAAAAAATTGCCTAGAAAAATCACAAACAGCCAATAAAAGCTGGGGTTGATTGCCACGTCCTGTAAAGGATAAGCAACTAACTTTGTCGTAATATGTTTTGTAAATGTACGGATATTTTTTTTTTAATCTTGTCTTGGTACGCATTAAAAACACAAGAAGAAAAAAATATATAAACTTTCTACTACTCTGTCTCCAAATCATTATTTAAGGGAGAATCAACTTCACCGACTAAATCGGCCGAGTTACTGTAAATGTAACTATCTCCATTAATAAATTTATAAGATACTTTTTCATATACTCAGAAAAATTACAAATGGGGAAAATTCAATTTATTGTTTCCAAAATCAAAACATTCGCCATTATTAAGGATGGGGGGAAATTGCTCGTTGTTTCAACAGGCGCACAATTTCGTTCACAGTCTGAAAAAATGAGTCATGAAAAGTATTGCAATTTTAGTGGGAAAGATAAGACTAAAGTTTCGAATAAAAAAGATAATATTCCACAAAGTCTTTTATATTTGGACATTCGTCCTAATATAACCGACGGACCTTGTGTCTAGGATTAACGGGCGCGCCTTGCCTGAACGAAGCAAAACTCTAATTTTAAAAACAAAAAAATAAAGTAGTCGTAGCAATCGGAAATTCTACACAGGGCGTTACAACAGGAGGAAATCTGATCATTGTCGTGATTGGATAGGTTTTAAAGTTATTTATGGTCCCGCCTGAGTATAGTGGATGGTGATGAGTACGTGAGACGCTAAGGTATGAGAATAGATTTTCACGAGTGAATAGTTTAAGGAGAAGATCTGTCTCTGGAATGAGTAGTTTCTCTAGTCCAGCTTATCTATACGATTATCTTTTAGTATAAGACAATCTTGCACCTCCCTATATATATATATAAATATAAGTTTAACTAAACACACACACACACAGCTATGTGACGTCAAGACACACAAACGTGAAAAACTATGGTTAATTGGGTATGGGTCTGACCAACAAACAAAGTTTACTTCTTTTGTTGTTTATTATCATTAAACTTATTACGACATCGAATATCTAAAGAGATCAAATAAATCAGAATTAATACATAGAAAAATAACAGAATACATGTGCCCTCCCCTTTATTGAGAAAAAGAACCCAACGAGTTAATAACTCCCAAAGGTCAAAGGTTAGCACTATGTTACAGTATAAAGAGTACAGAAAAGAACAAAGTTCCTACTAAAGCTATTCAGTAAATAAACAATATTTTAAACAGAATCCAGATAATACAATTTTCCTGTAACAAATAAAATATTCGCTCTCTCTCTGACATACGTGGCCACTCAATCACGCTTCTTACTCTATTCTTGGTGAAGAAAATCTCTTGGACATATAATCCATGAATCATAATTTCCAGTGGTTTTATCTTCCAAATTTGGCCCCAGTCCAATAATTAAATTGTATAAGGGAAACGCCTAATTTGGTCTGGATAGACAAATGCCACCTCGAATAGTTCATGTAGAAACTCTGAGATCTGGTGTTCACAGTAAACAGTAGGGAAACATCTGGTTGCTAAAAACTGTAAATTATGATGATGATGATAAGTCCTATCGGCTGGCTCTGGGTGAGGGCCGATTTTGAAACAGCGTAACTGTCAGAACAACAATCTATAGATGCTGTTGGATTTAACCCTATTTGTACCGTGGATTTAACTCACGGCTCATTGTCTACAAAATAGTACCACAGCACACAATAGCTGACATGAGTAATACAATAACGCCTCAAATAAAGTAATATCCCTTTAATGAGAAGTACACACAACAATCACTATGCATGAAACTGCAATACGTAAGATAATGAATACATAAGCCAACTTACTTGCGATAATCATACCAACTCTCCTAATAGCACAAAGGCAAAGCACAATGCCCTGAAAAACTGCCACCTATCCTGGCGAACACTAAAATTCGTCATGAGAACCAAAATGGTTACCGACATAAACTCATCGGTGAAGGCACTGAACTATCGCTCAGAGGCGGCACCTAATACTAGGTTAAAGCAATACACAATTGCAACCAACGTATCACAATTAATAATCAGGAAGGGAAAAATCACTAGACCTTTCTAAGCTCAATCTAGCACCCATCAACTATTCCTACACATATGAAAATCGGCAAGCACTAAACAACAATTGGCATCCAAATAATTCCCCAGCAAAACTGCTGACACAGGCCAACAACGACCGCTTAGGCCGGCAGACATATCTCGCATAACCCTTCCGCCAAAAAGCTCTCTTCCGGCTTCCGTCTAATCGAAAACTAACCGAGCAGGTTTTAAAGGATGAATAGCAGTGTTACCACTCTACAGGGTAACCAGTATAGACTTAGTGAAAGTCTATCCTGTGACATCCACCCCCCCCCCCCCCTTTAGAAAGAAAACGAAGTTTTCTTATACCGGAGGAGTCACGCCCATCCCCCCTTTGGAGTATGGACGAACAAATGCCGAGATAGCACCTCCTCATGCAAATAAAGAATGCCAGAGTTGTGCTATACCATCGTCGTAGATGCCTTTTTACTTACTAGACTCAATACAAAGAAACATGTACCAATCTACACCAGGTACTGACAGTCGTGAAAAATAACAACGACTGACTAATCCTGGAGTAACCTACCCATAATGCATGTTCTAATAACTACTTCCTTCAGATGTACCTTTCATACAGACTATAACTGTCCAATTATTTCACAACCTGGACAAGACGTTTGCTACCACATTGTATACACCCTGAATTGGTAAAATCGTAAAGTTAAATTGCTGTAGCAATAATGCCCAGCGTGTCAATTTAGCACTGGTAGATTTTGCCGACTGCAAAAATAGCAGTGGTTTGTGATCTGTTTGGAGGAAAAAATGCGCCCCCAACAGATACCGTGCCAACTTTGACACCGCCCAGATAATCGCAACACACTCCCTTTCGATTGTAGAGTATCTAGTTTCAGCTGGCAAAAGCTTCCTACTGACATACAACACTGGATGAAGCGACCCATCATGCTCCTGCATCAGGCAGGCCCCAATACCTACCGATGACGCATCAGTGTGCAGTATCAGTGGTCTGCGAAGATCTGGTAATCTCAAGATGGGTTTTCAAGAAAATAGTTTTTTAATCTTGTCCAATGCATCTTTGCATTCATCATCCCATTTTATTTTGTTGGGTTTCCCTTTTTTGGTAAGTGCCGTAAGCGGCCCAGCCACCGAAGAGAAATCTGGGATGAATTTATTATAGAAGTTGATTAAACCTAATAAACTCTTTACCTGCCTCTTAGTCTTCGGCGTTTGCAACTGCAATATTTTCGAAACCGTGCCATCCTCAGGTTTCAAGATGTCATGGCCCACTACATGGCCTAGGAAGCTCAGCTCCGCATATCCAATGTACACTTTGCTCGGGCGAGCGGTGAGTCCATGTGCCTTCAGGCACTTCAAGACGGCAAACAGCCCATCCACATGCTGCTCCCATGTTTTGTGGAAAATGCAAATATCGTCGATGTATGTAATAGCATCGTCTCTGTGGTCTAGTAGCTTCCTCATCATTCTTACAAAGGTGGCGGGTGCATTTACTAACCCGAAACACATGTAATTAAATTGAAATAAACCTCTTGGAGTCGCAAACGCCGTAAGAGGTTTTGCAGCCTCGGCCAATGGCACCTGCCAGTATCCTCTCGCTAAATCCAGTTTTGTAAAAAATCTAGCATGGGAAAGTTTGGTCAGAAGCTCTTCCTGGTTGGGCATGGGCTCCGCGTCGACTACCGTTACACTATTAAGCTTCCGGAAATCAATACACACTCTGAGGGCCCCACTCTTCTTCTTAACCACAACCATGGGGAAAGAATATGGGGATTCTGAGGGAGAGATGATATTTAACCGAGCCATTTCGTCAATCTCCTTCTCAATTGCCGCTTTATAATGAAGTGGTAGAGGGTAAGGCTTAACTCTGATAGGCTGGTTATCAGTTGAAGCTATCTCGTGAACTATTAAGTCTGTTTTACCCGGCAAATCCGTAAGTACGTCATCGAAATCCCTCAGTATAGCATCAACCTGAGCCCTCTGACTATCGGTTAAATCTGGACACACCGACACGTCGGTCCAAGATTCGGAAGGAGTTATCGGCACCAGAGACAGCTGTAAGTTGCCATCATCACAACTGTCTTCGGCGCTATCTATTACCACCGCCGCCGCTACTTCCGACCGTCGCGTACCCACGGCCTCAACAACCGAGGACAGCTCGTGAGGACGCTCCACGTACGGTTTGAGCATGTTCACGTGGAACACCTTCTCCTTCTTCCTAACCTCTACGACCTAGTCGACGTCGGTTACCTTCTTATAAATCCGGAATGACCCTTGCCAGGAGATGCTCAACCTATCTTCTTTTGTAGGCAAAAGCAGCCACACTTCATCCCCTGGTTGAAATGATATGAGTTTAGTACCTCGGTTTGCATACCGGCGGTACTGAATACCCGCATGAGTCAAGTTTTCCCGCGCTAATGCACAGGACTTAATTATCCTCTCGCGTAGATGTACGACATAATCATACGCGGACACTGCCGCTCCGTCTACGTGTTTACCTACCAGCCAGTCCTTAAGTACGTGCATTGGACCCCTAGGGTTTGCCCCATACAGCAATTCGAATGGCGAGAAGCCCGTACTCTGATGCGGGGCTTCCATGTAGGCGAACAACACCGCTGGAAGGTACCTATCCCAATCCTGAGGGAATTCGGCCGTCACCTTCGCCAGCATATGTTTTAATGCGCCGTTAAGGCGTTCACAAACCCCATTCGCCTGCGGATGGTAGGGAGACTTGAAAGACTGGGAAATTCCCAGTAATCTAGTTACTTCAGACATTTCATGGGAAATAAATTGCGTCCCTCTGTCAGACAGTATACACTCTGGGAACCCGAAGCGACTGTATAACAGCTGAAGTGCTTCCGCCACTGCCTGCGAGGTAATAGATCGCATAGGCACTGCCTCTGGCCACCTGGTACACAAGTCTACCATTGTAAGAATGTACCGAAATCCTCTGTCGGACGTCACGGACAATGGGCCTATGATATCAACTGCAACCTTCTGAAACTAGCGAAGTGCTAAGTCTACTGTCTGGACCGGAGCCTTTGGCGACCGACCCTTGTGAGACATCTTTTGACACACAACACACGACCTACAGTATGCCTTGATGTCTTTATTGAGTGCTGGCCAGTAAAATTGGGAGAGAACCCTGTTTCGAGTCCTAGCCACTCCCATGTGACCAGCAAAAGGAGAGTCATGCGCTAACTCCAGCACCTTCGCTCTCCACTGGCTTGGCACCGCCACTTGACGTATAAGTTGCTGTTGTTTCTCAAAGCACCGAGTTAGGATCTGGTCCTTATATTCAAACCAGTACCGTGCTGTTTTGGTCTGTTTAACTTCTTTTGTTTTCACTAACTCTACCAGCTTCATCAGCGTCCTGTCCGTTTTCTGCCCCTCTGCAAAATCCCCGACCGAAACGTCTCGCACACCTACCACCTCATCTACAGTCGATGGCACATGAGGAGCCTCGGTACTATCATTCTTCTCTTGTAGTTTCACTTGCGCTCTAGTTAGCACTGCATTAGCTACTACACCCCTATTATTTATCCATTCGCGTACCTCTTCCGGTGTGCAATTTCGAACTCCTTGCACGTTACCAATAATTAAGTCTGCGACTGGTTTGTTCAGGACACACGCATGTACCTTTCCTGACAAGAAGGGGGTGTCTATGTCCACAATGGCTGTGGGGTAATATTCAACATTACCCCCAAAGGTGATGCATCTGACTGTCTTATCTGTCAGGCATGACTCGTCGATGCAGGTGCGACGTACCCCTATGGTAGTACATCCCGTGTCCCTAAGTACGGACACCTGTCTCGACTGCACCGACCCTGTACAAAGTTCGAGTTTTCCACCTTCGTCCAGGGACGATAAGCAAGGTAAAGTGTGCCCACAAATCAACAATGGTTTCCCATCTGGTACAAACAACTGTCTGCACCCCTCACAGTCTTCATTATTGATAGTGTCTAGCACACATGCCACATTCGCCTTCTCTGGCTTAGACTTACACTCAGTGGCTACATGACCTTTGACCTCACATAATTGGCAAATACTCTCTTTCCTCTCCTTGCACGGACTATGTCTCGGAGAGGAACGCGTATCGGAGTCCGAACCTCGACCATCTGACGATCCTCTTCTATGTTTTGGCCACTTGTCCTTATAAAATGATTTGCCCTTATCTTTCGAGTCTCGGAAACGAACTTGCTTTCGCCCTTGGAAATTCTCTCCATCACTGTCGCTTCCATGCTGTCTATTATGCCAACGGTTCTGAAACTGTCGCTGTGATCTAAAGTTTCTTTATCTATCTCTATTTGATTGATACGGACGGGGTGACCTATCAAATTTCCAACTACTGGACCTATCGGCACTACTTATTCGGCGTTGCCATGGCTGACGTTGTACTTTGCCGACCCCGGCAACTAACGTGTTAGACAGACCCGACTTCTGAATGGATTTGCCCGGATGGGCCAGGACATAATGGTGCCCCAACTGGGCCATGGACTCAATGTCCTTTGGTTGACGTTCCTGGAAGAACGCCACCAACTCACTGGAACATGAGGACAAAACTTTGTCCCGTAGCACCAAGTCCAGCAAGCCATTATAATCCTTAGGAATCCCTTCCATTTCGATCCATCTATTCAGCAGAAGTTTTATCTTCGAGATAAAATCCTCGAAGTCTTGGTCTGAACCAGGCATCGCGTTTCTAAAACGCGTCCGGTAGCCGTCAGCAGTCAGACGGAACCTCCGGAGCAATCTCTCCTTCACTTTATCATAATCGGCCCGTTCCTCTACAGGGAGGCTATAAAAAGTCTCCATCGTCCCTATCAGCCTTATAGGCCACACATTCGGCCTCAAATCGTTTCAAAAAGAAATCTAAACTGTCTATTTTCTCATTAAAATTTGGTAGCCTCAGCCTAAAAGGACGATGAGCCCCACCAGAAGTTGAGTTCTGACCACTCGCACCCACTTCTAACTTCTTTAATTGTATTTCTTTATCCATCATTTTCTCTTCCAACGCTATTCTCATTCTCTCCTTCTCCAACTGTAACTCTCTATCTTCTCTCATCATCTTTTCTTGTAATTCTCTCTCTTCTTTCATCTTCTTTTCTTGCAATTCTCTCTCTTCTTTCATCTTCTTTTCTTGCAATTCGAATTCTCTCTGTTTCCGCTCACTTTCTTCTTTCATCTTCTTTTCTTGCAATTCTCTCTCTTCTTTCATCTTCTTTTCTTGCAATTCTCTCTCTTCTTTCATCTTCTTTTCTTGCAATTCTCTCTCTTCTGTCATCTTCTTTTCTTGCAATTCTCTTTCTTCTGTCATCTTCTTTTCTTGCAATTCTCTCTCTTCTTTCATTTTATTTTCTTGCAATTCGAATTCTCTTCTTTTTAGCTCTAGCTCTTCAGCTCGAGCATCTCTTAGAGCATTTTGTTTATCAATTCTCTCCCTCTCTTCCTTCTCTTTCAAAGCTTTTTGATTCTCCACTGAATGGAATTCTGCCTTAGCAAACTTCACTAATTCTTTTCCTGTGTACCCGGCAGCTTGGCCCATCCGCGTATAAGTATCAATGTCCATGTTGTCACTCAAAATGCTTAGTATTATTTCTTACAATAGATTTACTATGAAATCACTCAGTTGTATGTACTGTAAACTCTTCACCTATATCAGTAGATAACTCTCTGGATACAATGGTGCAGTAAATATAATAAATAAAAATATCACTTCTCAATATGCATATATCTATATATTTGCGTGTACGTATATGTCACCTCACCTCTTAGTGTAAATATATAAGCGCCGTACCGTTCAGAAAGCAATGGCAAACTACTGAATGAAAAAATTGCCTAGAAAAATCACAAACAGCCAATAAAAGCTGGGGTTGATTGCCACGTCCTGTAAAGGATAAGCAACTAACTTTGTCGTAATATGTTTTGTAAATGTACGGATATTTTTTTTTTAAATCTTGTCTTGGTACGCATTAAAAACACAACAAGAAAAAAATATATAAACTTTCTACTACTCTGTCTCCAAATCATTATTTAAGGGAGAATCAACTTCACCGACTAAATCGGCCGAGTTACTGTAAATGTAACTATCTCCATTAATAAATTTATAAGATACTTTTTCATATACTCAGAAAAATTACAAATGGGGAAAATTCAATTTATTGTTTCCAAAATCAAAACATTCGCCATTATTAAGGATGGGGGGAAATTGCTCGTTGTTTCAACAGGCGCACAATTTCGTTCACAGTCTGAAAAAATGAGTCATGAAAAGTATTGCAATTTTAGTGGGAAAGATAAGACTAAAGTTTCGAATAAAAAAGATAATATTCCACAATGTCTTTTATATTTGGACATTCGTCCTTTAACCGACGGACCTTGTGTCTAGGATTAACGGGCGCACGAAGCAAAACTCTAATTTTAAAAACAAAAAAATAAAGTAGTCGTAGCAATCGGAAATTCTACACAGGGCGTTACAACAGGAGGAAATCTGATCATTGTCGTGATTGGATAGGTTTTAAAGTTATTTATGGTCTCGCCTGAGTATAGTGGATGGTGATGAGTACGTGAGACGCTAAGGTATGAGAATAGATTTTCACGAGTGAATAGTTTAAGGAGAAGATCTGTCTCTGGAATGAGTAGTTTCTCTAGTCCAGCTTATCTATACGATTATCTTTTAGTATAAGACAATCTTGCACCTCCCTATATATATATATATATATATATATATATATATATATATATATATATATATATATATATATATATATATATATATATATATATATATAAGTTTAACTAAACACACACACACACACAGCTATGTGACGTCAAGACACACAAACGTGAAAAACTATGGTTAATTGGGTATGGGTCTGACCAACAAACAAAGTTTACTTCTTTTGTTGTTTATTATCATTAAACTTATTACGACATCGAATATCTAAAGAGATCAAATAAATCAGAATTAATACATAGAAAAATAACAGAATACATGTGCCCTCCCCCTTATTGAGAAAAAGAACCCAACGAGTTAATAACTCCCAAAGGTCAAAGGTTAGCACTATGTTACAGTATAAAGAGTACAGAAAAGAACAAAGTTCCTACTAAAGCTATTCAGTAAATAAACAATATTTTAAACAGAATCCAGATAATACAATTTTCCTGTAACAAATAAAATATTCGCTCTCTCTCTGACATACGTGGCCACTCAATCACGCTTCTTACTCTATTCTTGGTGAAGAAAATCTCTTGGACATATAATCCATGAATCATAATTTCCAGTGGTTTTATCTTCCAAATTTGGCCCCAGTCCAATAATTAAATTGTATAAGGGAAACGCCTAATTTGGTGGTTGATTCCTGGATAGACAAATGCCACCTCGAATAGTTCATGTAGAAACTCTGAGATCTGGTGTTCACAGTAAACAGTAGGGAAACATCTGGTTGCTAAAAACTGTAAATTATGATGATGATGATAAGTCCTATCGGCTGGCTCTGGGTGAGGGCCGATTTTGAAACAGCGTAACTGTCAGAACAACAATCTATAGATGCTGTTGGATTTAACCCTATTTGTACCGTGGATTTAACTCACGGCTCATTGTCTACAAAATAGTACCACAGCACACAATAGCTGACATGAGTAATACAATAACGCCTCAAATAAAGTAATATCCCTTTAATGAGAAGTACACACAACAATCACTATGCATGAAACTGCAATACGTAAGATAATGAATACATAAGCCAACTTACTTGCGATAATCATACCAACTCTCCTAATAGCACAAAGGCAAAGCACAATGCCCTGAAAAACTGCCACCTATCCTGGCGAACACTAAAATTCGTCATGAGAACCAAAATGGTTACCGACATAAACTCATCGGTGAAGGCACTGAACTATCGCTCAGAGGCGGCACCTAATACTAGGTTAAAGCAATACACAATTGCAACCAACGTATCACAATTAATAATCAGGAAGGGAAAAATCACTAGACCTTTCTAAGCTCAATCTAGCACCCATCAACTATTCCTACACATATGAAAATCGGCAAGCACTAAACAACAATTGGCATCCAAATAATTCCCCAGCAAAACTGCTGACACAGGCCAACAACGACCGCTTAGGCCGGCAGACATATCTCGCATAACCCTTCCGCCAAAAAGCTCTCTTCCGGCTTCCGTCTAATCGAAAACTAACCGAGCAGGTTTTAAAGGATGAATAGCAGTGTTACCACTCTACAGGGTAACCAGTATAGACTTAGTGAAAGTCTATCCTGTGACAGTAACTCTTCTAGATAAAATCCACTTGGATACGACTGTCAAAAGTCGGGAGAAGTGTTATTGGTATTACGCCACAGTGGGCTGATAAAATTGAATAAATATTTTTCTGGTGTTTATAGTCCAGTTAAATTTATTATTTAAAAAAATGTTACTTTGTCTCTTTTGGCCGGTCCTGTTCACATCTGAACTTGGAGAAGCGTAAGCCAAGAAGACGACAACATTATCCAATCAGTATATGGAGAAAACGACCACAATAGACTACAATAGACCGCTGGTCGCCGTTTGATCAGGTCATGCCTAAGAATAGAGAAAAATTATTTAAAAATTACTACTAATAAAATATCTACATATAAGCACACGGTGTCTCTAGTCTATTCCTATCCGGTCAGTTATTATTTAATTATCCATACGCGCACTTTAACACAAATCGCCTGTCGCTAACTAGCTATTAGAGGGTCGGCGTCGGTGGGTCGTCGTATGGTATTTAAACAACAGTCACTTACTAAAATTACACAAAATGAAATATAACGTGAATTCTATTCTGTCAATTATCACTCGCGCTTAATGTATTAAGTAGTCAACTAAAACGTCTCTTCTTATGTGATAAAGCGGGTGGTAAAATTATCATTAGAGTGAACGACTGGTAAGAGATGATAGGAAACTCTTTACAGAGCGATACAACAGAAAGCAATCTGATCATCAGAAGAAGTCTGACAAGTGTTTCGGCCCTACATACTCCTTTACACTCTAAGGGGGTGGGCGCACTTGGGTCATGACTCCCAAGCGTCTCAGCCTCCTGTTGTCTTGTATCGAAAATGAACCCATTTCACTTATGGTAGCAACTTTAATCCACAACTCCGCCAGCCGTGGAGGCAATTGTGAAAGTAACAACGAGAAGACAAATTATTCTGTTCGCTCCGTAGCACATCACATCACAACTACGGACACACACTGAGTCACCTGCGTGAAGCCGACGAGACTTGACACTGCGCGCTCGCCCCTGAAATTCTTCCCGACACCCCTTATAGTATACATCGCCTGTCGCCTCTCAGCCACAGCCCTTTCACTAGCATGCCTAAAAACTCAGCGTATTGTGGACTTAGGAAAAAAACATTCCTGGTGTTTTCTGTACCGCAGCGTTTATTGTCACGATTTCCATTGCTCATTGCGGTTGTTCCACAGCCAGCCTGATGCCTTTTCGGCAGTTTCACTAAGCCTCTTCAGTGCCCTTGTTCTCGACTGTCCCTTCAGCCCAACAGTTTCAATAGATCATACACTGATGCAGCCACAAGCCCTCTTGCGCTCACTTCAACAGCCATGACCCTTGCAGTGAACCCATCGTGTCTCAGATCCGCAGCCAGATCACTATACTTGGCCGCTTTGAACGAATGTTGCTCGTCTAATCTGGATTCAAATGGCACGGTCAGTTCAATCAGTATGACCTGAAGCGTTGTAAACAAATAGCTACGCGTTATTTTCCACTGGTCTTTAACAGCTAGACTTTAAGTGAATTATAATGGTAAACATTTAACACTTTAACACGCTTAAGCACAAATTTATATTACCAGAAATCAGAATGAAATCCCCACGAAACTATTAACACATCTATTCACAATGGTTCTAGACTACGTCTTTAGACTTTCCGAAAAATTCTGAGCGACAACTGATAACCGATTTGAGAAGCCACAGTTTATATACATCATGTTATTATGATCTATAGAGGATGTTAATTTTAACACTCATTTGCATAGCGGAGAAATCAAGAAACTACGTTTCCGCCAGATAAAAGGTTTACGGTCGCTCTGTCGGCCGTTGCTAATTGACAACAGAGACTTACGACGTGTAACGGGCTTCCTTCCGAGATTTTCCTCGTTTCTGGAGATCAAACATTTATCTCTCCCTGTATGTACGAACATCAAAGGATTCTTGGGGAAAATATTTTTTGCCCGATCGTCTTCCTTCAAAGAGGTTCGGTGTTTCCACGTGCATGTGTCTGATATCTGATGATTGACAGATCAGCTCGCGAAAAACCCAGGTAAACAAACCAGATTTCGCTCCACCGTTATGACTGGCAAGTCGCGGAAGTTAGTAAGCTTTCCGTTTGTTTACGTCTCAAGGAAAAGAGGCGTGGATTAAAAATGAGTAATGCAGGCAGACAAATGCTTCACTTTGCTAACGAATCATAGAACGCCACAAGGTCACAAAAGGCTGTCGGATACTGTAGGCTATATTTCCATTATACGTCACAATCATTAATAGGGCTTCTCCCGTCAAATAAACATTGCGGACCTTTATCTTTTGTCCATCTAGGGAGCTACCTGAGTCATGACTCCAAATTGTGATCTTTCTCATGTATTTTACTGCCTACACTGAGAACTGAACTTATTCCGCATTGGTCGCAACTACTAAACCGGCTCTTCATTCCGAGCCTAGTCATGTACTAGATGCTGAAATCCGCCTATTCACAATATTATTCGTTCATATTTAAATTCACCCCGTGTAGTTTTCGTGGGTCTCTGCAGAAAGAAAGAAAGAAAGAAAGAAAGAAAGAAAGAAAGAAAGAAAGAAAGAAAGAAAGAAAGAAAGAAAGAAAAAGAATATGCAAATTCATGCATGTCGTACAATGCGACTAATATGAGGTTGTGGCAACCGGTTCATGTTAAACAAATTACAGGGGAACTAGCAGTGGTTTCCCGCTAGACCCATTTGGCCCAATCAACAGTATACTGGCTTTCGTATCTCTTGATCATTTCTAGGGCTGTTTTCTAATTTTGACAACTCAAAAACGCTATTTTCTTAAAGTATAGCCATCCATTATGGACTTTTGTTATTTATGAAAATGAACATTTTAAAAAAAATTATTTCCAAACAAAAACAATAAAAACATACTGGTATGGCCATTTTTGTTTGGGCCAAACCCACGTTTTTGCTTGGGACTGAAAGAGTTAAAATTAAAATTACCGTTAAAACAAGAATTACCGTTTAAACAAGAATTACCGTTTAAACAAGAATTACCGTTAAACTACAACATAGAAGATGAAAAGACCGTGCGTACAAAATTAAAAACTATGAATCAGTGAATTAGGATCTAATGAAAATCGATGTTGATATTGACAGCCAATTCCACTGATCTTTGGTTTCAGAGTAAACTGAGTGCACAGACGGATCATGTATTTTCCTGTATGCAAGCTGTAAGCGAAAGCGATAGATTTTTGCTCTGTTGAGTTTTTGGTTGGAGTTTTCGTTTGGTTAATGGTGATTTTGGATCTGAAATGAGTATTCTTCGCTTGCGAAAGGAAACACAAACCAACACTCAATACCTACCACCAAAAAAACCACGTAACCAAGCGTACGTCACACTTATCGACTCTCCTACGTCATCATTTTTGCTCCCTGTAATTATTCAGCCTCCAATTATTACGTCACAACAACACTTCAATTATTAAGCCTACAACACTTCTTCTTCTTGACCTTTCAACTCCCCAAGGAGCAAAGGCCTTGACAAAACAGATGCCTGTCCCGTACCTTCAGCTCAAAGACTTTCTATGTCTCCTTCATACCCTTCATGTCCGTCTCCAGCACTCTTCTCCGTGTGCTCTTCGGTGTTCCTCTATCTTTTTTTTAACCTGGGAATTCCAGAACAGAGACTGCTTGGTAATGTTATCAACAGGATTTCTGAGTGCGTGGCCTATTTATCTCCAGCGTCTCCTTCTTATCACTTGTTCCACGGGTGCTTGTCTAGTTCTTGTCATCAGTTTCACGTTAGTGATTTTGTCGTACCACTTCAAACCTTCTATTCTATGCATACATTTATGAAAGTATGTCTTCAATTATTAAGCTTAGAATAATACTTCATTTGCGAAGCGTATATCATCACCATCATCGTCATCATCATCATCGTCATCATTATCATCGTTATTATCATTATCATCATCCATATTGTTGCGTGCATATTTTGACGCACATATTACAAAAATCGATATGGCTATTTAATATGGAAAAGATATAGACATTCATTCATTTGTGTATGAAAATGCTGTCTATGGGGAAGGCTAGATAATCCATAATTGTTTTACCCTGTTGATTATAGGAGTAATCGTTCTTGATATTAATTCGGCGCATGGATATGACACCCTTGTCTGTACCTATTTCTTAGGGCCAGAAAATAGATTAATTTGCTTATTATGTTTATGGCCTGAATTCATATGTATTACATATTATTAGTACAAGTAGAATCAGTCCTATATTGTATATTTTGGATGGGTAGGCAGGACTATATTCTTGTTACACCGCTCTAGCGGAAGTAGGAGTTGTCTTGTCTAGTCGTGATGAGTTCCGATGTACCGTGACAATGGCGGGTACGCATTTTTCCAGGGCTGGTATATTCTTCAGTAAAAATGATTTACGAAGTAGTTTTTCTTCTATAGGAGATTGTGTCTCTACTAGAGTTGTGTTAGAGACTTTCCTAATGTACGGTACCATGTATGATTCGGACTCCAGGTAATTCCAGTCCCTGTTTTGATGATCTCAGGTCGGTTAGGCCTAGCGGGAATTTTGTGCTTCGCAACGCTAGGGTCAAATTTGTATCGACGGAGATGACAGGCTCCATACTGTAATTATGTCTACGTGAGGTAACTGGATTACGGTAGATCTGTATGGAGGAACTTTATGAAATTATGCTTATGTATTGCAAATTAACTTTGGCTTATATATATATCCTCCTGTGAGCGAGTGAGCGACAACTCAGGTAGGCGGCCATGTTACATTCCTGTCTTCGCATTTTTTGGATCACTGTCTAAAGAACGGGGCATGTATCTTATTATTATTCGGACAGTGGCAAGGAGATCTCAATTTGGATAGAAACCCCTTATCGTGGTTTCACAATATGATAAACTGTGAATATAAAGCAACTTTAGTTACTTACCGATCCGCCTTCACTGACGCGCTTAGTCAGATAGGGGATGCGGCCATTGATGTACTGCCTATTATTTATGAATGTGCCATGACATAGGATCTACTATGTATGCCTGCAAATTGATATGTCAACATACCCATGATTTACTCGTTATGTCCCAGTGTGAGCGTCCAAATAAACTGTGTAAACAAAGATTCCAGCAGTCTGCATTGGTGCCTTGTAGACACAAGTGAATGAGTGTTTAGATTGGTCAGAACACGAACAGTACACCATTCGCGGTAAACACACTCTACACTTCTACCCATATCTACACCATCCTGCGTCGGTTGAAGTGACCAAGTTTAGGGCCTGCTTCCCCTGGAGCCTTAGAGGGAAACTACTGTTTACAGCTGCCTTTGCCTTCCATACTTCTTTACAGACTGACATTTTACAGTTACAGTGTGTGTGAAAGCAACTTTCCAGTGGGTAAGAAATTTTACACATATCTTTTAGCTCCTTACGTAGGACAGGTCCTCAAAAACAAAAGCAACGTCCTCCTGTACTGTGCCATCCGTTCAAAGCATTCCCATGTCTTCTTTATCCCTTGTATGTATGTCTGCAGTTCTCTACTCCGTGTATGTACGTCTGCAGTTCTCTACCCCTTGTATGTACGTCTGCAGTTCTCTACTCCTTGTATGTATGTCTGCAGTTCTCTACTCCTTGTATGTATGTCTGCAGTTCTCTACTCCTTGTATGTATGTCTGCAGTTCTCTATTCCTTGTATGTATGTCTGCAGTTCTATACTCCTTGTATGTATGTCTGCAGTTCTCTACTCCTTGTATGTATGTCTGCAGTTCTCTACTCCTTGTATGTATGTCTGCAGTTCTCTACTCCTTGTATGTATGTCTCCAGTTCTCTACTCCTTATATGTATGTCTGCAGTTCTCTACTCCTTGTATGTATGTATGCAGTTCTCTACTCCTTGTATGTATGTCTGCAGTTCTATACTCCTTGTATGTATGTCTGCAGTTCTCTACTAATTGTATGTATGTCTGCAGTTCTCTACTCCTTGTATGTATGTATGCAGTTCTCTACTCCTTGTATGTATGTCTGCAGTTCTCTACTCCTTGTACGTATGTCTACAGTTTTCTACTCCTTGTATGTATGTCTGCAGTTCTCTATTCCTTGCATGTATGTCTGCAGTTCTCTACTCCTTGTATTTATGTCTGCAGTTCTCTACTCCTTGTATGTATGTATGCAGTTCTCTACTCCTTGTATGTATGTGTGCAGTTCTCTACTTCTTGTATGTATGTCTGCAGTTCTCTATTCCTTGTATGTATGTCTGCAGTTCTCTACTCCTTGTATGTATGTCTGCAGTTCTCTACTCCTTGTATGTATGTCTGCAGTTCTCTACTCCTTGTATGTATGTCTGCAGTTCTCTACTCCTTTGTATGTATGTCTGCAGTTCTCTACTCCATGTACTTCTGTTCTTCCTATAGGTGTCTTACCCTGTGTAACTATATTGTAATGCCATCAGCTTGTTTTCTTAATGTACATCCTATTCAAAGTCAGCGACTTCTCCTTACTTCCTGCCCGTAATGCTGTTTGACCGGTTCTTGTTCAAAAAGAGCCTAATAAACTCTGGAGCCTACTTGTCAACAGCCTTCCACGCCACCTAAAAGACCTTACTACATAATACTCATTGAGCAAAGCACTTTTCAAACACTTCATCAACACTGACTATCTACCCCCCCATAGAAGTAACCTTTGCCTGTGCACATCTCATCCATATGTCAATTTTCTTTTCCTCTCCCGCTCGTTTCGCGAACAAGTAATTTTTCTATGTAAATAATTTCTATTGTATCTGTGTAGTATTATTATATGATGTTATGTATGTAAGAATGCAACTGTATATCACTGTACTTTATAAATATGTAATATTTTCGTTTGTTTAAATTGTGAAGATATGTATGAGAATGAGCAGATATACTTTTTTGACTGCTGGAAGATTTTTAAAATGTATTTTTATTTATTTATTTTTGCTACAGAAGTGTGTTATTAAGTATTTTTGTTATTTTTCCCTCCAGAATGTGTGAATAAAAGCAAGAATGTCTTTATATATTTTTTCATACTGATGATACATGCAGACATGATGGTCAGATTAATTGTTTACGGTTTGACCACGTGACTGAGTGTCAGGATCGAGGATGAAAGACAAAAGGTAGGATGCCAGACGGGCCAGTGTGCCCAATTCTCAACACTTTTAAAGTTCGTTCGTTCGTTCGTTCTCTTCTCCGCACGTTTTAGTCTTCCCCTGTCTATTCTAGTTGGGCTGAGTATAGTGAAGGCTTTGATAATTCACTCCCTCCGGCAGTATCTGATGTGAGGCTCAAAGCTGCTTGCTGCTCATCCTCTGGCACAATCTTCCTCGCTATTTTCCTTGTTTTTTTGTCCTCGTAAAACGAATCACCTTTTTTCGATTTTAATTTATACCCATCCATTGTCTTACCACAGTTCCCCTAATCTTCCTCGGCACAATCTACCACATACCGTGACAAGTATACTCAATCAATAGCAGACAGTTCAAATATTTCATGAGTTCTGATTATATGCTACACTAACATGCGGAAATGAATTAAATTGCTTGACTAAATGAGGATCTATTCGTAGTGAATTTAAAATTTTGGTTATTAAATTATTTAAAATCTTGTATTTATTTATTGAACTCCGCTACCTACGTTAACCTTTCTTACTTCTTGTCACTCTGTGCTACTTTGTTACAGCAGCGATTTGCCTTACACAATGAGGCTAGCCGTCACAACTTACGACGCCTGAAGAAGCTGAAGTTCTATATCTAACTGCTTTATATTTTTCCCGACTGGTCTCTCCAGTCTGTGGGCATACAAAAACATGTACATTTTCTTTTTTATCTTTGCCCCTTGGTTAGGTGGCCATTCTGAAGTGAGAAGACTGGGAGAGCAAAATAGACAGACTCATCAATGCCCAACGTACCGAGTCTCCTGTTGACAGCTGTAGCCATGGCCGCAACATCGACCGTGTGCTTGGATTACAAAGAGAAGCAATCAGAGTTTGAACCTCTCTTGTGTAAGTCAGAGAGACGGTGTGATTTTAATTATGAAAGGAAAGAACACTTGAAAAAAAATGTGATTGTAGTATTTTATTTCGGAGAGATTGGCTTCGAATGAATGTGATTTTTCCAGTTACTAATTATTCTTGTACAACGATACAGAAACTATGACGATCAGCAAATCGCCAGGCTCACTTAACACAAATGTCAACAACATCAAGCTTAAAAAGTTGTAAGAGTTCAAGAACCTAGGAAATTTGTTAAAAAGGGTAAGTGTTGTATTTCTCCATTCTTTCTGTCTGTGGCTATCTATCTATCTATCTATCTATCTATCTATCTATCTATCTATCTATCTATCTATCTATCTATCTATCTATCTATCTATCTATCTATCTATCTGTCTGTCTGTCTGTCTGTCTGTCTGTCTGTCTGTCTGTCTGTCTGTCTATCTATCTATCTATCTATCTATCCATCCATCCATCCATCCATTCATCAATCCATCCATCCATCCATCCATGGCAGAGATGTAGATAGAAGTGTAGTGGCGCTTCTATTCGAAGGGAGTCTTCACAAGATAATTCAGAAGTCAAGAACCATGCGGCAACGCGTTGAGCAATGGTTAACTTATATCTGTCCGTCGCCTTTTGTGAAGGATTTAAGCAATGGTTTTAGCCCGTTCAAGCCCCCAGCTGAGTTAATTCAGCGAATTCCTCTTATAATGGTATAGCTCTGTTTATAGGTAAATTTATGTCTAGGTATATATATATATATATATATATATATATATATATATCTATCTATATATATATATATATATATATATATATATATATATATATATATATATATATATATATATATATATATATATATATATATATATATATATATATATAAGAATCTGGCTCATACGTTTTCTTTCATACATGTAAAAAAACCGAATCGACTATGATTGTTTAGTTTTAAAACAACAGGTAACAAATTTAATAATCAATTAGTATTAACAGTTTAAAATTAAAAAAATGCTGGTGACTTCTCTATTGGAATCAATTTTTCTCTTTACAGAGGTTTAGGGTGATGATATACCAAAAGTCCGTTTTGCTGGTGCCTTTTTATAAGCCCTTAACTTTTAGGTGAGTCCTGCAGCAGTGATTTTCGTCACTGCTTGGTGATGAGGGCACTTCTTCACACAACTTGTCCGATTTAGGCGGTTGGTGTTGATTCCCTGCGTTTCACTCAAAACTAGCTTCGTTCCACGAACTTTTGGACAAAATAGAAAGAAAAAAATACCTCTGCTAAGTACACTGAGTTGGAGGCTAAACAGGCACATCTTCTCGTTGTCCACTCACCAATGTTAATTTCTCAGAAGAATTAAATTCTTGAGTATACACAGTGTAACTCAGGAAAGATGAATAGAAATCACCACTATTCCTCTGGGGATTAATTTGGAAATTGTGTCTTGACAGCGCGAATAATGATTTGTGCCTGAACTAACATTAGCAAGTTACATATATCTCACAAAATGATATGCTACACTTGAGGCATACGAGTGATGTAATCATCACTCATCACTGCTCCAGTCGGAGTCTGGGGTCACCTCTGCTGTCGGGTTTTCCGGCACGACTAGCAAGAAACAATCACCAGCACTTGCTGTAGTGGTTCATGCATATACTCGTTTCATATGTTGAAGTTGCCAGCCTCACATTTGAAAATAATTTGTTTACACTTACCCCAACATTTTTTGGGAATACACAATCTCCTCATACAGATTTAGACTGGACACAGCTCTGTATTAGATGCTTCGAATCCCTTAAGTCTGGAAATTATAGTTAATTCCTCTGACGGCGGGTGTTCTGCGAAATCACTGGCCTGGGAAAACATTTGTTTAATTCCTCTATGACGTGATCTGGGAAAATTATAGTTAATTCCTCTGATGGCGGGTGTTCTGCGAAATCACTAGGCCTGTGAATCCTGTTGTTTAATTCCTCTATGACTTGTGATCAAATTCCTAGGTTCCAGTCTTGGTAATTGAAGTCCTGGTCCTTTTAAGATTACAGTCTTGTATTAAAATGTGGGTTTACTTGTAAAAACCAAAGTTGCCCAATACTCGATCTGTCACTGTTGGGGGGGGGGGGGGGTTTTGCATATTCATTTAGTTGGGTAAGGCAAAGGTTGGGCCCTATCTCCTGCTGGGACTCGGCCCATGAAACAGAAGATCTTTGTTAAAGCCTGATTAATAAAACATTATTTCATTTAAAAAATATAATTTTGTCTGCAAAAGTAAACTAATTTACACTCAATTACATTTTTTCTTTTCAGCATTACAAAAAAAAATGGGGCAGTAATGGGGGCGGGGGAGGGGATTGTTTTGTTTTACGTGAAGTCATATGTGCACGATCCCTTAAGCCAAATTCTAGATACTTTGAAACTTGAAAACGGACATGATTTTACCAATGTAGATCTTCAGATAGCTCGGTGTTTCTAAATTAGACTCATAGCTGTTGGGTTGCCTACCGCTAGCTTACATCTGGGCGTCAAATGTATGAAATGATGTAATACAATTAAAAGACTCGATTAATAATTTCTTGCCCTTAAGCTCTGAAAAACGAGTAATGAACTCCCCAATACAGCTGTCTTCATTGAAGTTTCTTCTATACAACATATTTTAATCTCCTTGTATCCAACTCACTTTTTCAGGCCATAGATCGAGGATTCCTCAGTAAGAGAGAGGTTGGTAAGAAAACGAAGATGGCTGTATATTTCTCCACCTATGTCCCAGTCTTGACATAACGATGCGAGTCATGGGCAATGACAACAACCCACAAAAGCCAGATCCAAACCTCAGAAATGAGGTATCTGAGGAAGGTGGTTGAAGTAAGAAGAAGAGACATGATCCGCAACCAGACGATACGCCAAGGCCTAAAATCCCACCCCCTGCAGACCCAAGTAGAACAGTCCCAACTAAGATGGTTTGGCCATATCTGCAGAATGGGAGAAGATCGGCTACCACGACAAGCATGGGAAACAAAGAGCCAGAGATCCAGACCCCCAAGACGACCCAGAGTCCGCTGGGAGGACAACATTAGACAATTTTTGAAGGACCGAGGACTAGAATGGAACCAGGCCAGGAAGAAGACAGCCGATAGGATAGTCTAGCGCTCTCTCTTCCAAACCTCTACACCGCACGGTAGAAGGGGAACGACTAAGTAAGTAAGTATCTAACTCAGCTGAAAATGAAAACTTCAAAACAAATCCGAGTTGTCGAAACTTTTTTTTAAGATAATACGATAATAGGAAAACTTGGTGGAATTATAGCTTACTGTGAGGTGTAAGCGAGGTCCCCCAGGTTAAAGCAACTATATAGGACAGGGAAGTTGAACGCCAAACCCGAGCCAACAAAAGGAATTTCCTGGACGATCTTGCAGGACAGGCAGAGGAGGCAGCACTGAGAGATGAACGGAGCACGGTATACAAAGTGACTGGATTCGTCAGCGGAAAACGAGGTGCAAACAATATTTAATTGGTAAGAGATGGGCAGGGAAGTCTTATCGGGACAGCAGGGGGACGGGAAGCGAGATGGGCAGAGCACTTCAGAGAGACTCTGGGCAGGGGGCCACCGGAGACGCAGTTGGGTGTTCCTGGGGCTGAGGACGATCTAGATGTAAATACAGACATTCCACGAAGGGAGGAAATCATCACAGCAGTCGAGTGGTTGGGGAACGGAGGGGCTCCTGGCCGTGATAACTTAGGTGCAGAGCTGTTTAAGACGGACCCTGAGCTGGCGGCGGAACTATTGGAACCACTGTTTGCACAGATCTGGAGGGCGGGGACGGCACCATCAAAGTGGAACAGGGGAATAATTGTCAGGTTGCCCAAGAGGGGAGATCTTGTGGACTGCAATAATTGTAGAGGAGTCGCTCTTCTCTCGGTTCCCAGCAAAATACTAGGCAGGATAATTATGCAGAGAATTTCAAAAGCAGTGGACCACAGGCTGAGAAGGGAGCAAGCAGGATTTAGAAAGAACAGAAGATGTGTAGATCATATATTCACTCTCGGGAACATTATAGAGCAGTGCTCGGAATGGCAAAGACAGCTGTACATGATAAGGGGTGGTTCGTCATTGATATCAATATGATTGAGGGTCACTGTATTAGATTGTCTCACCGGTTAGTATAACGTCCAACAACCATTCTGGTTCCTTGCGAACCTCATTGTTAGTATTGTGAATAAATATCTCATCTGTAAAAGATTTCATCGTGCTTGAATAAGAATCCATAAATGGCATGTAACGAACCAACCTTAACATGATTGATGTGGATACGTCCTCGGGTTTGAGTTCAAAAGGTTATACATTTTTATTTGACGAAAAATACGAATACATCACAGATAATCAGTTCACAATAATACTTTACAATTGCCGTCCAATTAAAAAAACATCTTTGACCGTCAGTTTTTCTGTTACTTAGTTGTCATCAGAACATCATGGCTGTGTACGCGCGCTGCCGTTATCTAGTCAGCCGGTAATGAGACTCATGTGTTTTGACACAATATATAGATCATAACTGATCAACGATCCTTCCGTAAATTGGTTATACATTAACCTTATAATTCCATCACTTCATTAATGTAATCTGGACTGACCCTATGTCCTTATCTCACGATCATATATATATGGCAATTAGCAAGCCTAACACTGGAAGGATATTATACACGTCTTCATGGCTTGACGGTCAGAATAAAAGGGGTCAAGTACACTAGTCACCAAGCGTGACCATATCAACGCCACCGCGTCACAATCGACCCATGCAATTTGCGTTCACCAAAATTCGTGAAGCATGAAAAAAACCACTCTACATAAAAACCTCTCAATACCAAAATGCGCACTGCCAACTATAGCAGACGACATCATTAAACATGTCGTAACAGTACATTAATTTTGTTGATTTTGAAAAGGCTTTTGACAGCATACATAGGGACAGTTTATGGAAAATACTGAGGGCTTATGGAATTCCAAGCTGCATAGTGTCAATCATAAAAAGCCTCTATGCCAACTTTACGTGTAGTGTTGGGCAGAGCAACCTAACCTTTGAGGTGAAGACAGGAGTACGACAGGGATGCCCCTTATCAACCACTCTATTTTTAAGTCATAGATTGGGTGATCCCATAAAAGCCAGATCCAAACCTCAGAAATGAGGTATCTGAGGAAGGTGGTTGAAGTAACATGAAGAGACATGGTACGCAACCAGACGATACGTCAAAGCCTTAATTCCTACCCCCTACAGCCCCAAGTAGAACAGTCTCAATTAAGATGGTTTGGCCATGTCTGCAGAATGGGAGAAGATCGGATACCACGACAAGCATGGGAAACAAAGAGCCAAGGATCCAGACCCCGAGGACGACCCAGAGTCCGCTGGGAGGACAACATTAGACAATCTTTGAAGGTCCGAGGACTAGAATGGAACCAGGCCAGGAGGAAGACAGCCGATAGGATAGTCTGGCGCTCTCTCTTCCAAACCTCTACACCTCACGGTAGAAGGGGAACGACTAAGTGAGTAAGTAAGTAAGATTGGGTGATGCGCCAGACAACAGAGGGCAGTCCAAGAGGAATAAGATGGACTACATTTTTTATATTGGAAGATCTGGAATATGCAGATGACATCGCACTACTAGCACATTCACATCAACACACCCAGGAAAAAACGGATAGACTTAATAAGTTTAGCCAGCAGGTGGGCTTGAACATCAATTTAAAGAAGTCAGAGGTCATGACGCTCAATGTGAGCAACCCTGAGCCCATATCAGTAAGAAATCAGCAACTGGTACAGACAGACACCTTCACATACCTAGGATGCATAGTAACACCAGACGTCGGGGCAGGCAAAGGCATCAACATCAGAATGAATAAGGCAAGAACAGCCTTTTTTAGCCTAAACAACATCTGGAAGTCCTCTCAATACAGCACAAGCACAAAATTAAGATTATATCAGAGCTGTGTGCTTTCTGTGCTTCTCTATGGTGCGGAATGCTGGAGAGTTACAGAGAAGGAAATGTCGAAATTGTCCTCTTTTCACACAACATGCCTAAGACAAATTCACCGAATCTTTTGGCCGAATACCATCATCAACCAAGATCTGCTTACTCGGAGCAAGCAAGAGGACATGCAACCATCATAGCTGGCAGACGCTGGAGCTGGGTTGGCCATGTCCTCAGAAGAGCCCCCAATGCCATCACAAGAACAGCTATGCTTTGGACCCCTGAAGGAAAACGAAAGAGAGGCCGACCAAAAACAACCTGGCGGAGGACTGTGGAAGCTGAGATGCAAAGAATGAACCAGAGTTGGGGCACTGTACGAAGGATGGCCACCGACCGAGCAAAGTGGAATCAATGTGTTGTTGCCCTACAAGATGCCACTAGGCGTGATGGCCACTGACTGCTTTGACGGTTGGCGGCTAAGGATCAAAGAAGAAGAAGAAGTGAGGTGTAACCTTGTCGTAAACTATGTCTAGGTGAAGGTTAAAGTTAGCATTAACGGTTATGTTTCTCTCTAAATTATTAACCCTAAATTTTCATTCTAAACCCCTAACCATTTTCTCTTTAAATCAACACTTAGTAGAACTCTTAATTGACTAAACAACCACTAACTTTAACCCAAGCCCTGTCTGAGATAAGATCACGACATCACACAGTAAACTGTACAGGGTGTTTAAAAATATGTATACACACTTTAAAATTGTATATTTCACGAACAACATATACAATGTTAATTTTCCTTATCACACTTTAAAGCTGAGAGATAGATATTTTTTTTCATAATATCATACATTTAGTTTAGATGTTTAAAATGTCCAGCATCAGCATGAATGCTTGAGCGACACCTCTCACCAACTTCGAGTACCATTATAGAATTGTCATCCTTGTGGCGACAGGGTAGAAGAGAGGATAGATAGAATAAATAAAAGAGAGTACCAATCTCTTCCACAGTGTCTTTTGGCTCGCTGTAGGTGATAGTCCGACACATTAGGGAGAAATGTTTCAGGAGACTGAAATTTAAACTCTTCTCAGTTAAGTCAAGAAGCAAATACCATCAAGGATCCTGAGAGTAGGTTAGGTCTTCAGCCACACTTCTCCTGAGGTACTGATATGGCTCATGAGACCCCCAGCTAGTAATTAAGATAATGATTAACAAAAACAGTTAACTACCAAGCAATACAGAACATTTAGTGAAAAGAAAAAAACAACAATGAAATTCTTTTCAATGTATATATATATATATATATATATATATATATATATATATATATATATATATATATATATATATATATATATATATATATATATATGTATATATATATATATATATATATATATATATATATATATATATATATATATATATATTAGTTCAAGCTATATTGGTTACAGAAAAACACAAGGAAGAAAAGAAAATAGGTATTAGGGTACTCTTCACGATGGCTGAGGTTTATGTCCTAATTCTAATCACTGACTGGTATGACACAATATATTCTAATGTTTGGTCCTTTCTTAAAAAGCACTTATCATGAATGTTGTTGCTGCTGTATGACGTCACAATATCACTGCAAGTTTTCTCCCCCCGGCCAAGTTGCTGGAATAGTTCGTAGCTGTATACTGCAAGGTTTCACTACACGACTGCGAGTTCACCTGCGTTCGTCACCACCAGGGAGCTAGGAGATACACACAAAGGAACAATCTATTTAGCTCTCTGGTTAGAGGCATTAATTTGTCCTGAGTGTGGTCCATAAACCAGGCTCAGATATCAGTCATATTATTACATAAATGACATGGACCAATGTTGAGCGCCATTCTTCGAGCTGCAAACATATGATATTAATAGGGTAGGGGCATAGGCATACATATATTATCAACTGGTGTAAAGGCATACAAAAATCATACAACATTAAATACATGAATGCGATAAAATATACAACCATTAAATAAAAGAGGCGGGCAGGGTAGTGTAAATGCATTATGTGACACAACCTGAGAGACATCAAAGGCATACAAAAATCATATAACAGTAAATATATGAATTCCATAAAATATACACCATTACATGAAAGTATGCAAGTGACTGAAAAGCAGTGCAAACATTAACTTAAGTTAATTGCATATAATGAGATAATAATGGAAAGCAGTTCAAACATTCAATACAAATAATTGCATATAAGAAGACAATGCATTTAGCTCACCCGCTTTGATCCAAAATTGAGTTTGGCTCAAAAACGGCATATACTGTATAAGCAATTCTTTTGCCCTCTGGTCTGACAGATTATACGCTAGAAGTTTCCGCGGGGCTTGCAGATGTGAGTAAAACATACTCGATGTAGTCTTTATTTTATACGTTTAACAGCGGTCACTGAACTCATCCAGGTCAGGGAATCCCTAACCTCCTGGGTCACAGGTGAATGTCCTTTGAGTCTTTTATACATGGGAAATCCTTGATATTCTGTGTCATAGGGCGGTCCCAGCCGGTCATTTGGAGATCCCCAACTATTTGGGTCATTGGGCGGAGATCACCCGGTCACTTGCCGGTATCGCCAGCTGACTGGGTCATTGGCCTCTCAGGTAAATAACAAAGCGACATTGAACTGGAAAATCCCCGGTATCTTGGTTCATTGTCCTATTAGGCATTCGAAATCATGGGAGAGAGAAAAAGAGAAAGACAGAGAGAAGAGGTTGGGCGAAGAATTTCGCGACAATCCTTCAAAACTTAATTGAGCATTCTCCGTCATTTTTAATGTATATGAAGAATTTATTTTTTTAATTACTTTCCTGTGAAAATATTGTCTATGAAATTGTTCACGAAAAATAAAGTATTCATCAATACCATAATTCCGGCCGTAAGTACTCGGTCGGTCGGTCAGTCGGTCAGTCACATTTTGCACACCGTCATTTGCGCACTTTTTATATTTTCGAGAGAATACACTAACTTTCAACCACAGCAACAGTGGTTGAAAGTTAGACAATAATTGTATTGTTTCACCTTATATGTACTCTCCCGAAAATAGAAAAAGTGCGCAAATGAAAGTGTGCATGAACAGTTTGATTATGGAAAGAAGCCAACAACACGATTGATAAACATTTCATGAATTGGATTTTCGTGTAACTTCAAACGTTGTTCTCAGAGGCAGTAAGTCGACCATGGCTTCTCAGAGGCAGTAAATCGACCAGGGAAAGATTTTAAAAGATGCACGAACAATTACGAGACATGTTGTCATAAAAGAAATGTTAGTTATTTAGATCATTATCACTGCTCCACGTGTCATTTAGGTAAGGTTACTTCATGTCTTCATATTTAATACTGTCGTAAATTTTATTTGAGATAGGTCTTAGAAATAGTGGTCCCGTTAGAGTGAAGAATGATGGTGAAGGCTCTATGATAGAAAGGGGTAAGAAATAGATAGTTGATTCACAAGGGTGCTGAAAAGAGTAAGGACAGTCTCTGAGATCGGGTAATTTCTCCGATCTGCCTATCTAACGACAATTTTTTGTTTATCTGTAGACTCCTAAACCTCTCCTGGCTAAACAATTTTTGCCAGTTACTCAACATTCATGTACACACACCAATTTGGTGCTTCAAACACACATACGTGAATACAAACTACATATAACATATATGTGGTAATGGGTCGGCCAACACAGTAATATCAGTTTTATGGTGTTTATTATCATTAAACCAAAATCACAACATTTAGCATGGTACAGTCAAAAATCATAGTTACAAAAAAATACAAATAACAAAGGGGGGGGGGGGGGGGGGATAGGAGTAGTATCCCAATATGCCCTTCCCGCTTGTATAGATAAAGAAAACCAAGTCCACAGACAAGTGGTTTTCAGAAAGAGATAATTTAACCCAAAAATAGATTAATTTATTCTGATAGTTGGTTTTACAATATTTGGTATGGGGTGTAGGAACAGAGTCCTAGTATTCTCCAAGGTATCTCTTGACTAAGCAGATTAAGGGAGGGGAAATAAGCAAAGGTAAGCAATCCCACTTAAAGAGAACAATACAAGGAATACAGTATAAGGATATTTATCAAGTAAAGAGAATTATAAGTTTAGCTAATATCTCTCATTCATTCATGCACGCTAGCGATGGCCATCACACATTTTCTCACACTTATCGCTCGGTGAATCTGGCACTCCATAGGTTAACATGAACAGCAATTAAATTACTCAATAAACTGACTGAGTCTTGTCCTTCGTTTTCCAGCCCCAGACTAGCGGGTTTGGCGTTTAACAAATTGTCCCGTAATCGCTGGAAGGTGAAGCCTTAGTTTTTCTTTTGGTTTTATCTAACGTTTCTATGGGATGGCACTGTCACAGGTATAGGTATGAGAAGGTAGTGGTCTCTTGGATTTCACCGCTGGTGGTTGAAAACTTCTATAGCGTGATGACAAGGACTGAACAGTGAGGTATGTTTTTCTTCGGGTTTTTTTTAATCCAGTGAAAACTACGTGACTGTCAGTGTACATAGAAGATATATTCTTTTCCACATCAAACCAGTAACAAATAAAATATATCGCTCTGGCAATTGTTCTTCTCCAGTTAATCTTTACAGACTTTATTGATTTATGCTTTAAATGTTCTTGAGTTGCGTTTTCTCATGTAAATTTAGAGAGCGAGACCACACGGGCCGCCACAAGATTATATTTAAATGTTCAAAAATTCTGGGTGTTGAAGAACCGAGTCTGGAGGACTCTATAATTTTGCTGGGACGCAAAGGTGTATGATCATTCTATGTGAAAAAATAGAAAACATGAAATCATATGCTCAATACGTATCATATTCTGACGCGCGATAAATTTATAGTTAAGACTAATTTATACACTCGCGGGTTCAACTATATATATTTAAGAAAAACTCTACGCGAGTCTAATTGTTAAAAATACACACACACACACATATATATATATATATATATATATATATATATATATATATATATATATATATATATATATATAGAACTAAACTGTATTAATTGGTTATAAATCCCTTAACGCTTCAAAATTAATTTAAGCATCTATTATATTGGGAAATAGCGTATAGATATATCATTTAATTTACAACTGGAAATTTTTGAGATGGGTTTATTTAATATGTTTAAATTAACACAAAATCCAGTGAAATAAAATGAAAGAACTAGACCACTGATCACTTGAAACTAATATATTTTACCGTTGCACAGAATGAATTCACTCCAATATAGCCGAAAATCCAGAGGAAATCTAGCAGGATTCTACTATAAGCTAGGGCTTCTTTAAATCGCTGGCAAACGAATGATAAACTGCATTCTTCAGTGGTCTCAATATATATTAAATGAAATGAGAGGTAATATCTAGATGTTAAGTTTAACGCCCTATTTGAAATCAGGGAACTTTCTGATTCTGCGCCGCCAGTCCCTGCTCTATTACCTTACTATCTGACCGCTCGTCTTTCTCGTTCGTCTCGTTCTGCGAGATGTTTCAGCGCTCTTCTCTGTTTCGCACTGAGATGCTAGACGAACGTGGAAACTGCTTCGTCCGTTTTGGGGACCACTACGTCCTTTGATCGTATCCCGCTTTCCTCGTTGGACTCTGGCAACGCCCTACTAGGCAGGAAGAAAGAAAGGTGAAGGAGGTAGTGGATTTAGATCGCTCTAAGGTAAGGCAGAAGGCGTGGCTTAGCCTCCCCTTTACGACAAAGCGACATCCTGGATGCACGCATGAAAACTGTTTATCATATTAATTAGCCCACGTTCTAGAATTCCACGTTGCTATTGTGCATGCTAATGAGCCCGCGTGGAATCCACGCTGACTATTGTGTTACACACAAATCCAGGGGCTGCGATGTTTTTCGAGGCTACAATCCTATCATCTAACAATTCAGGGACTTCACTTTTCATACTATACGTACGTCACAATCGTCCACACTTTTAGACATGAAACCATTTTTCATGTTTCATTTATGACAATGAAGGTGCCATGATTGGTAACTTTTGGATGATTGGTATCTTCAATTTCCTCCTCTTCCTCCGTAGTCCAGTTTCTACTCATGAAATCAGCTCCGACATTCGGTTTTCCCGGAATATATTCCAGTTTGAAAGAGTACACGCTTAAAAGCAAAGCCCAGCGCATGATTCTTGCGTTGAATTCCTTGTTTGAGCCAAGAAAAGCTAATGGAGCGTGGTTCTTTTGCACCGTAAAAGATGCCCCGTAAAGAAACTCATGATGACGTCTTATCCCGTCAATCAGTGCCAGACATTCTCTTTCAACTGTGCTGTAGTTACGTTCAGCCGTTTTTAATTTTCGACTGCCATACGCAACTGGGAATAACAGATTCGGGTCGGTGTCATCTGTTTGCAGCAATGTTGACCCGATGCCCTGACCCGACGCGTCGACCCGCAATACAAAAGGTTTCTTGAGGTCAGGTAACCTCAAAATGGGGTATCCAGACAACTGTCCTTTTAAAGTGCTGTATGCGTGTTCGCACTTTGAATCCCAAATAACCTTATCAGGACGTCCTTTTTTGTAAGGTCAGTCAGGGATGCCGTTAGTCCGTTGAAATTCTTGATGTATTTTTGATAATATGCACATAGTGATAAGAAAGAACGGGTGTCTTTCTTCGTTCGGGGCCTTTTAGCTGCCACTATTTTCTCCACGTTCTTCTTAACAGGCCACATGCAGCCGTGAGAAATAGTATGCCCCAGGAAGTCTAGCTTTTCAAACCCGATGAGACATTTGCTAGGTCTGGCTGTGAGACCAGTTTCCTGTAGTCTCCTGAGGAGCATAGCAACCGTAGCAATATATTCGTCGTAGTTTTCCGATGCAATTAAGATATCATCCATGAAATTATGGATATGGGGACTGTGCAAAGGTTCTAAAAGCTTCCTCATCATCCTGATGAACACTCCTGGTGCGTTGTGCAGTCCGAACGGCATCACATTAAATGTGTAGTGTCCTTCACTAGTGCTAAAAACTAACAAAGGTTTAACTTCCTCCTTGACTGGTATTTGGTAATAACCTTTACTCAGGTCAATCTTGGAAAAAATTCTTGCTTTGCTAAGCTTGGTGAACAACTCAGAAACAGTCTGGAGAGGTTCGGGCTGGAATTCCGTTACAGCGTTTAGTAACCGGTAATCTATACACAGCCGAACTTCCTTATTGGGCTTCTGCAACAGCACTACACTCGAACTGTAAGGAGATGTAGACTCACTGATAATTTCTGCCTGACGCAGCTTGTCTATTTCTCCGCGAAGTGCATCAGCTTTAGCGTACGGAATGGGGTAAACTCTGGTTCGAACAGGGGTCTCGTTAGTTAATTTCATTTCAAATTCGATGAGATTTATTCGACCAGGTACATCCGTTAAGACTGCAGCGTACTGTTTTAGTAGCGCCCTGGTTTCAGTCTGTTGTTCTTCTGAGAGATTGTCGCCGAATTTGACATCTTTAAAGGATTCTGTTTGTTGCAATGGGTACTCCATGCAACTATCATCATCTTCCGTTGCCATGGCGACCGCCAGGAGATGCTCGGAGGACGGCACTGGTCTTTCCAAATATTTCTTATGCAGATTTATGTGAAAGACCTTCTCCTTTCCTTTAATGGAGATCTTGTAATTGGTGCGTGAGATCTTTTTAAGGACGGTAAACGGTCCTTGCCATCCGATGCAAAGTTTGTTATTTCCGGTTGGAAGTAGCAACAAAACTTTCTCCCCTGGTTGGAGTTTTCTCTCTTTTGCAGCTTTATTGTATCTTTTAGCATGTTTTGCGCGGGCTTTCTTAAGGTTGGTTGTAGCTAGATCCCATCCTGGCTGTAGCCTTTCCTTGAGCTCAGATACATATTTGCTTGCAGAGACGACTGTCTCGTCAGCCTTTTGGTCTGTCAGGGACCTAAGTAGGGCTTCTAGTGGCCCCTTAATAGGTCTGCCAAATAAAAGTGTGGCTGGCGTAAATCCCGTAGATGCTTGGGGAACCTCTCTGTAGGCGAATAAAGCAGCAGATATATATAGGTCCCAATCTTCCGGTTTCGCTTGAGCCAGCTTACGTAATATCCTGGTGAGGCTTTCGTTGACACGTTCTACTAACCCACTTCCGGTCGGATTATAAGGGCTTGTGTAGATGTGCTGGTTCCTCAGGATCTTTACGATCTCTTCCATCAACAGGCTACGGTATGGGGATTTGTTGTCCGTCAAAACGTTTTGAGGGAAACCCAACCGTGAAAATATCTGCACGAGGGCTTCTGCGACATGCTTGGAATTCGTGCATGTTAGCGGTATAGCTTTGGCCCACAAGTGCAAGTGTCGACTAAGGTCAGGATAAACCTGCGCCTTCTTTTAATCCTTTCTAAGAGTCCTAAAATGTCGATTACAACCTGTTGAAATGGTGTACCAACTACTGGCGCATCACCCATGGGAATAAAGGGTGTCCGTTGCTTCGTGTAGCAAAGTTAGATTTTGCTGGGGAGGTTATGATGGTATCCTAAAAGAATGAAATCCGTGTATGTATTAACCGTGTGAGGTCAAGCACATGTAGGCCCCTGACTCTATAAATGATGATGATGAATTATGTGCAGGGAACCTAACGCTACCTCCCTAGATCTCACACGGTCACTATTTTGGCTCTAGTGTCTTGTGTATGATGTACCTAGTGTCTAGGGGAGAAATGAAATGATGGTACACAACACAAAAACACGTTAAGTTTCTATGAGGAAGTGAATAAAACCCGTGGTTAAGTTTTTCTTTAAATTTGATATTTTTTGTACAATTTATTTTGCCTGTCCAGTCATATCTTTGGACAGGTCTTTGAAAATGAGAAGAAGATAGATTACAGAAAAGATCAACTAAAATTGTGTGGACAATCTGCCCAAATAACTACAAAGTTAATATATGTCTTTCCCGTTGGAATGTTCACAGCTTACACTTTATTCATCTAATAGGGAGAGTCACCGTGTATGAGGGGTTGTATTATCATCATACCCCATCAACTTCCTGAGAATGATTTCAAATACCAGTGTTTATTTAAAACGAAACTGTCAGATATACCCAGGTCCTTAACATATCACCTGGGGTTTCTTGTTGAATGATAAGATAGTGTGTAGTTGCAGAAATATCGATATCACATCACACGCCCAAGCTCCTGCTGTTATCTCTTGACAGCATACATGAATTGTCGGAGACTTCTTGGCGTTAGCGTCACTCCTCAGGTTTCCTGTTACCAGCTGGCAACAGGAAATAAAACCTCTGCAACAAAAGGACACCCTGGCCTTTTATATCTGATCACTTTTGATATTATTTATTTCCCTACTGTGATATGGGGTCAGCCTCGCGTGCATTTCAGGTGCACTCGCCCCTAGTTTTTCATGACTCCCACCTTCCTGTGACCCCACCTCAGGTCCCTATGGCAGATACGCCACTGTACATTTACATAGTTTTCCTCAATAATATAATGTGGGGTAACCACATTTCCTTTTATATATTTGTCTCTTCTTTTTTTTTTAAATATAAATGCTTCAGGCATGTTTAACAGTGTTCATGGAACACAGAGGCTTACTAACATATTTCAAATGCAATAATATTCAAACATAATCATGACAACATACATCAGTTAGATACATTTCAACGTGAGGACTCAACAATGTCTGCTCCCGGCAGGTCCTTCACTTTTTCCCAATAGCAGTATCTAACTTTGGTAATGGGATTAAACATATTAAATTCATAAAGCATTCTTACCACAAATATCAAGAAATAGAAACAAATGACGCTGACTTGCAAAGAAGTGGCCTCCGTTTTTTCTGCTCCGTCCAGACTGTGAAATACTTATTTAGTTATTTAATTTACTTTTAAATTTATCACAGCTGTTCTCAGCGTATCTGAATAAAAGTTTTGTTCAACTGGCAATGAATAATGAAAGCTTTTTGCTAATATTTAGTAGCACTGGCCAATCGAAAGCTTGCGACTACCAGATCTCAAATGCAGTTTTTGAAAAACAAAATAATTCCAAACATACTCTGCGTCTGGTAGTCGATTGGCCAGTCTGCTTTAGTTATGCCAATACAAAAAGATGTTTCGTTTTAGATTACATTTTCCTACCGCTCCCCTTCTCCTATTATACTCTTTTTACCCAAGCGAATTTGAATTTCCTCAATGCCTCTCTTCTAAGCTCGCGTCCCCACTACCGTTATAAAAAAACAAGCAGGAACGACAGTCTGTCTGGTCGAGCGTCCGTAGACATTTAGTATTTTCTCAATAACTTGGCAAACTCTAGGACTACCATATTATTTAAAACACATTCTTGCTCAGTGGAATCTAAGCTTTACTACCATATGATTTTTATGGTCAGATTCATATTGGGTTAGATTTTCAATTTTTGTCATAGTCAATCGTCAAATAAATATTTTACACAAGACCGCCATCTTTTCCTCTCTTTCATCTCGCTAACATGTATTTTTCAAATAACTAACTTGTTTTTGTGACGTCAGAAACATTACCGCGAGGAGGCAATAAAATTGTCTGCGTGCTTGCCTCTGTTGGCTTTGCTCCAGCGTGTATATATGCATGGCAGAATGTGTCAAGCGAAGCGGGGTGTTGGCGTGGCGGGTTAAGAATTGGCGTTAATAATTTGTATTGTATCGTGTAACACTACCAAAAAATGTAAGGATTACTACTAAATTTTGCGTTAAAGTTGACAGAATACGTTAATTCAGATAGCAGTTTGGCGGCATACTTCCGCAAAATCGTTAATTATAAGTCTTGGCTGCAGTGTGTATGCAGCAGATCTGGCAAAATGTTAAATGTTGGTAGTACGTTTTCGAAACCGAAATTAAAACGCGTGTTAGATTTTTACCATGGGATCGTTCTATAAGCTTTAGCACTGCACAAAATTCAGCGCTATGCTGGCGTGTGAGAGGATCACCGTCAGACACAATAGGGCGGGTTTATTTATTATCATTTTAGGACTAAAATCTTACTGAATTGAGCGATTATTCTCGCAGACTTTACTGCACTTGGGTGCCACACGTTGGCACTGGGCGCAGGATTTCACGTACCTGATAATCTCAGAGTTCATTCCTGGCCACCAATAGTGGGTTTATATTCGCTGAATAGTGGCGTTTTGTCCCATATGTCAGCTAAAGGGAAGAGAGTGACCCATTTCTAAGATCTGGCTTCTGTACTGCGTCGGTACTAGGAGATGGTTATTCCCTGTATCAGGGTCGCCCGTTCTACGATACAATACGCCATCCTTCGAAAAGATGTCTCCGTGATGTCTGGGGTCCTTAGCCATGGGCAGTTTTCTAAAGCAGGGCTCCAGAGTAGGGTCCTTTTGTTGCGCCTCCTTCAGTTCATTCGGCAACAAATTTGGCGCAGGCTCCCTCTCCTTCTTAGTTTGCCCTCTTGTGGTTACCGCTGCCACAATCGGCTCTTTTGGTCTCCCAACAAACACATATCTACATCCCAGGATAACTGGGTAGATAGGATCATCCATTATGGCCGCTTTAATAACACCTCTGACAAAATCAGAGTGTATTTCTACCAGTGCGATAGGAAGCGTCCTGGGTGCGTCACTCTTAAAAACTCCACATAGTTTGACGGTGTGCTCTGTCTCCTGACCTGGTTTGACTAGGTGCCTGGCGACAATACAATCAAAAGATAATGCAGTGTCAAAAAGACAAGCTGTAGAGGTACCGTTCAAAATTACAGTTCCTCGCGTTGAGGGTCTGTCCCCCTCATGTTGAGAATCACTGACATTGACTCTTCCTTGCGAGGCTGCATGCAAGCATCCGATGCGGTTTGGCCCGGTGTGCTTGCCCTGATTAGACGTCCCTGCTGTAGGGGTCTTTCCTTTTGCTTGACCTTGGTGGCCGCGCTGCAACGCAGGCTTTGCATGTTGATCAGGATTAATGTTATTGGTGGGATATCGGGTTTTGTAGAATTTCGATTTTTCTTGGGGCGGTCTCTGGGTATTAGTTTCTCGTTGGTTATAGTGCTGGGAGGAATTTGAAGAATAGGATGACTGCTCTAGGTTTTGTTTTCGAGATGGCTCATCTGTGGGTTTACGTTTAGCGCTGGGAAGTTTGGCCATTGCATTTGTATACCGTTCCGCCTTATTGAGGATGTCATCAAGCCTGACTGCGCCCTGTTCAGCCAAAAATCTACGGGTTTCGTTTGACAAGGTGGATTTTATCTGTTCCACAAGAACAAGTTCAAGAATTCCCTCATATGTAAGAGGTAATTCGGATAATTCCAGGCACTTTGTCAAATAGCCCGTGAGACGTGAAAATAACTGGGGAAATGTCTCCGTGCTCTCCTTTCGGCTGTTTCTGAACATTTGCAGAAATTTTTGGGCGGTCATCACAAAACGCTCTAGCAAGGTCTTCTTTAGCATGTCGTAATCATGTTGGTTGCTTCCCAGCTTTGTATACACATCAAAAGCATTACCTTTTAGTGCCGTTGAGAGTTTAAGGCACCAACGGGAACTCTCTAACCCATACAGATTTGCCAACCTCTCGAATTTCTCTAGGAAGGTGTTAATTTTCTCATTAGGGCTAGGGAAAGACTCTAAGACAAAAGACATCGCTGTTAACTGGGCAGATTGAGTGCTGGAGAGATCAGTTGACTGAGACTGGGGTGAAGACGGCTCTCCATTATTGGAAGTAGAAGCACCCCGACTCTCTAAAGCCTTAAGTGCCAATTCGTGCTGTCTCTCCCTCTCTCTCTCTCTTTCCCTCCGAGCTTCCATCTCTGCCTCAATTTTATTCTGCTCCAATTGACGATCGTCCGCTTCTTTCTTCCTAGCTTCTGCCCTCTCTTGTCTCTCTTTCTCTTCCTTCTTCTCAGCTTCTGCTCTCTCTCTCTCTCTCTTCCTTCCTCTCAGCTTCATATCTGTCAAGTTCCCTGTTGACAAACGCTTTCGCGGCATCTCCCTCTAATCCTGTCTCCTTGGCCTCCTGTCTCAACATGGATCTCAACTGAATTCTTTCTGCCATGTTAAAGAACTAGATGCTAGTACGACTAGAGAATAATAGAAGAAACAAGAAGGGGAAAAAACTCAAAGCCGCTACGAGAAAAACGCAAAATATAAATTACCTGAGATACCTCCTACCTTTATATTAATTTGCTAACCTATCGCTGCTATTATCTGTCAATTAAGACTCTTAATGCAAGCTACTACGCCACTTTAAATGGTAGGTCAAACAGCTAAAAAAATCTACTATTACTTATCGGCAGAGACAAAATATAAAAAAAATTTATTAATTATAATTAATTTTTAAAATTGCAAGGAGAAAAACAAGTTTTCCTTGAAAATATAATCTCCCCCACAAAACTCCGCCCGCCGAAGTCACTTAAGAGAAGAAACGTTATTATCTAATACTATTTAAAAAATGAGAATAAGGCGTCTTTAGCTTAGCTCAACTCTGTTAACTTCAAAACCTTTGTGACTGTTTCACAGTCACGCGATCCCAGCAATCTTTATAAAAAAAATTTTTTACCAATTTTCTCTGCCAAAGAAAAATTTAAATAACGAATTTTTGTTTTCCGTAACTCTCTGCTGCTGTGGAAAGAAAACAATCCTATATTTATTTTGTGTGGTTGACCCCAAGTACTAAAAGCGTTGTCTAGGTTGAAAATTATTTTTATTTTTATACCCAAACTTCACAAAGACAACTCACTCACACTCTATCTAGAGTTTCTAATTTCTAGATCCGACTCAGAATCCCGGAGAGCAACCCATTTATTGTCGTAAATTTTATTTGAGATAGGTCTTAGAAATAGTGGTCCCGTTAGAGTGAAGAATGATGGTGAAGGCTCTATGATAGAAAGGGGTAAGAAATAGATAGTTGATTCACAAGGGTGCTGAAAAGAGTAAGGACAGTCTCTGAGATCGGGTAATTTCTCCGATCTGCCTATCTAACGACAATTTTTTGTTTATCTGTAGACTCCTAAACCTCTCCTGGCTAAACAATTTTTGCCAGTTACTCAACACTCATGTACACACACCAATTTGGTGCTTCAAACACACATACGTGAATACAAACTACATATAACATATATGTGGTAATGGGTCGGCCAACACAGTAATATCAGTTTTATGGTGTTTATTATCATTAAACCAAAATCACAACATTTAGCATGGTACAGTCAAAAATCATAGTTACAAAAAAATACAAATAACAAGGGGGGTGGGGGGGGAGGGTTTAGGAGTAGTATCCCAATATGCCCTTCCCGCTTGTATAGATAAAGAAAACCCAGTCCACAGACAAGTGGTTATCAGAAAGAGATAATTTAACCCAAAAATAGATTAATTTATTCTGATAGGGCGTTTTACAATATATGGTATGGGGTGTGGGAACATAGTCCTAGTATTCTCCAAGTTATCCCTTGACTAAGCAGATTAAGGGAGGGGATATAAGCAAAAGTAAGCAATCCCACTTAAAAAGAACAATACAAGGAATACAGTATAAGGATATTTATCAAGTAAAGAGAATTATAAGTTTAGCTAATATCTCTCATTCATTCATGCACGCTAGCGATGGCCATCACACATTTTCTCACACTTACCGCTCGGTGAATCTGGCACTCCATAGAATAACACGAACAGCAATTAAATTACTCACTAAACTGACTGAGTCTTGTCCTTCGTTTTCCAGCCCCAGGCTAGCGGGTTTGGCGTTTAACAGATTGTCCCGTAATCGCTGGAAGGTGAAGCCTTAGTGTTTCTTTTGGTTTTATCTAACGTTTCTATGGGATGGCACTGTCACAGGTATAGGTATGAGAAGGTAGTGGTCTCTTGGATTTCAACGCTGGTGGTTGAAAACTTCTATAGTGTGATGACAAGGACTGAACAGTGAGGTATGTTTTTCTTCGGGGATTTTTAAATCCAGTGAAAACTACGTGACTGTCAGTGTACATAGAAGATATATTCTTTTCCACATCAAACCAGTAACAAATAAAATATATCGCTCTGGCAATTGTTCTTCTCCAGTTAATCTTTACAGACTTTATTGATTTATGCTTTAAATGTTCTTGGGTTGCTTTTTCTCATGTAAATTTAGAGAGCGAGACCGCACGGGCCGCCACAAGATTATATTTAAATGTTCAAAAATTCTGGATGTTGAAGAACCGAGTCTGGATGACTCTATAATTTTGCTGGGACGCAAAGGTGTATGATCATTCTATGTGAAAAAATAGAAAACATGAAATCATATGCTCAATACGTATCATATTCTGACGCGCAATAAATTTACAGTTAAGACTAATTTATACACTCGCGGGTTCAGTTATATATATTTAAGAAAAACTCTCTGCGAGTCTAATGGTTAAAAACACACACACACACACACACACACACACACACACACACACATATATATATATATATATATATATATATATATATATATATATATATATATATATATATATATATATATATATATATATATATATATATGTATATATGTATATTATATATATATTATATGTATAAATATATATATATATATATATATATATATATATATATATATATATATATATATATATATATATATATACACACAGAACTAAACTGTATTAATTAGTTATAAATCCCTTAACGCTTCAAAATTAATTTAAGCATCTATTATATTGGGAAATAGCGTATAGATATATCATTTAATTTACAACTGGAAACTTTTGAGATGGGTTTATTTAATAGGTTTAAATTAACACAAAATCCAGTGAAATAAAATGAAAGAACTAGACCACTGATCACTTGAAACTAATATATTTTACCGTTGCACAGAATGAATTCACTCCAATATAGCCGAAAATCCAGAGGAAATCTAGCAGGATTCTACTATAAGCTAGTGCTTCTTTAAATCTCTGGCAAACGAATGATAAACTGCATTCTTCAGTGGTCTCAATATATATTAAATGAAATGAGAGGTAATATCTAGATGTTAAGTTTAACGCCTTATTTGAAATCAGGGAACTTTCTGATTCTGCGCCGCCAGTCCCCGCTCTATTACCTAACTATCTGACCGCTCGTCTTTCCCGTTCGTCTCGTTCTGCGAACGGTTTCCGCGCTCTTCTCTGTTTCGCACTGAGATGCTAGACGAACGTGGAAACTGCTTCGTCCGTTTTGTGGACCACTACGTCCTTTGATCGTATCCCGCTTTCCTCATTGGACTCTGGCAACGCCCTACTAGGCAGGAAGAAAGAAAGGTGAAGGAGGTAGTGGATTTAGATCGCTCTAAGGTAAGGCAGAAGGCGTGGCTTAGCCTCCCCTTTACGACAAAGCGACATCCTGGATGCACGCATGAAAACTGTTTATCATATTAATTAGCCCACGTTCTAGAATTCCACGTTGCTATTGTGCATGATAATGAGCCCGCGTGGAATCCACGCTGACTATTGTGTTACACACAAATCCAGGGGCTGCGATGTTTTTCGAGGCTACAATCCTATCATCTAACAATTCAGGGACTTCACTTTTCATACTATACGTACGTTACAAATACATCCATATCATTTTCACTACAAATATCTAATGACGGTCGCCTGCAATGAAATGACCACAGTGGTGATAGTACCGTCTGTAATACATGTAACAGAAACAACACACTATAATTAATAACCTGTCAATGTTGACTGGTTATTTCTAGTGTATGCATAATTTTGAAACATCATGTAGGAAAACCCAAAAGCGCTCTGATATTGACAGAGTGGTTAGAGTGAATGCTTCTTGAGGCAAAGTTACCGAGTTTGAAACCAGTTAGCATCACGCTGGAGTCTACTCAGCTTTAAATGTGTACTTGCCTCTGCTCTTGAGTTAGGGTCGGCAAAGGCACAAAGAAGGGAACTGATCTTCCCCACCTAATTGAACTAAGATTTAGTATAGGTGAAGTTTCTAACTACTTTACTCCTTTACGGCAGTATCTGCTATGAGTCTACCTTTACCTGGCTACGAAATCAACCACCAGGACAGATCATGAACAAATCAATGCACGTACTAGAATATCCGGCTGTTTGGGAATTGAATGCCACATTTGACGCGGCTGGTCATTTTCTCAGTGACAAACAGTAATCGACCAAGTTCAATAATTAAACAGCTAGTGATTCCGACGGTAACACGATATTAAGCTAAACTGTCGTTATGTATGAATGATCTTGTCTGATTCTAACGAATCCCTAACTTTTTTCCCCCACTCGGTTTTCCAGGCCTTGTTTTCATTATTTTTTAATTTATAGTTTCAATGTATTATTCACTTCCGGTTTCCGGTTCAGTAGCGGCCATTTTCGCTCCGACATGTGACACTATCAGGGGGTATTTTTCTCGTATTTCTATAGTTTCATGTTCTCCACTTAATTCTCACTTTCTTTCCCTTCTGTCTTTTGTTTGTCTGTCCCTGACGAAGGCCTTGCGGCCGCAACGTAGGTTTCCTTGTCCTTTCTCGTAGTAAAACGTATTGCTTTTTGTGTTGTTGTTGGGTTTTTTTTCCTGATTCTAACGAACAGCATCTCACAATGAACGGTTTTAAAACAGCGCAAAATAATAGATTATTTTTTAAAGCCTGATTTGAATACTGGCTTGTTTTCTAAATCACCACGGTTGTTGAAATAGAGAAAATGGGAAAGGAGGGGGAGAAACATACAGAAGGAAGCTTGAACCAGCCTTGAAAGTGATAAAGAAGGCGTGAGAGGAGCTAGAATAGATGGCATATGACTGTTGGCTTAGACCAGGGGTCGCGAACCCGCGGCTCGCGAGCCACATGCGGCTCTTTGAGCCATCTTGTGCGGCTTTTGGCACTCTACTACTTAACTCTTAGTGAATGAGGGATACCGTGTGATTTTTTTTTTCCATGCGGCTCTTCAATTTGTTAAAGTGGAGACAAAATTAAATATTTGGCTCTTTGTCACGGAAAGGTTCCCGACCCCTGGCTTAGACCAATTGCTACAACAACAAAAACTACTGCAAGAGAAAAGAGAAAAAGGATGACAATAAGAGAAAATACAGAATAGATCAATATAAATGGCGTGGGAGAATATCAACAAGACTAATAAACCACACTTATAGACAGGAGATCAGAAATAGGCATGACAGTTGTATCGATTACTTCAGTGTCACATCTTACATACTTGAGATGTATAAAGAAAGAAGGATACAAAACACACACTTCAGTGTCACATCTTACACACGTGAGATGTGTAGAAGAAAGAAGGATACAGAACAAATAAAATAGGTTCTCAGTTGTAAGAACTCATACGGTGACTTTATTCATGCATCTGAACAGAAACAATCGTAGTGACACTGGCGATGACGGACAGTCCAATGGAAAGATAAACAGAATACCAAAATGTGTTGAAAGATCAGAATTAATTATTCAAGATAATCAATATTCGCAGAATAAAACCAAGATTTTTATTACTGAGAAAAATTCATAAATGACAACACAAATTAACTGGTACAACAATGACAGGATCATCTGTGCTAAGATTTCGGAAATATAAAGAAGATGTCCTTACACAACGGTTCCTAACCTTTTGTAGTTCGAAGCCTCCTCAACACCGATGTTAGACATCTGTAGCGTAGTCTTGAACCAATATCTAAGGGCAATTAACGAGAGCCTACCTTGCCTACCTATATCGAAATATGTCAACACATGTTTTCGACCAATCGCTGCACGAGCTGTAAACCGGTTTCGGAAACCGTAGGCTGCAGGATAGCGGGATGGAATCTGTGTTTTGGTAATATGTATTTGTGACTTCAGGTCAAAGGATAGGGCATGTCCCTCGGAACAGTGAGCACAATAAAATAACAGGAATCGTAAACTTTCATTAGATACATGGATTTAGTTGTAGAAGCATGGACACAGGAGTTTTGAGTGATTACATGCAGTATAACTTAGAGCGAAGACTGTTTTCCCCGGTTTCAACTGTGATTGCAAACGCTACAAGGGAGGCAGAAAAAGGGTTAGCGTGTTTAAATGGTAGCGCCCAAATGGCCGGTTTAAACAAGACATGGATGGAAAGAATCGGTTGGGAAACACTGGAAGAATAAATTATCGAAGTTTTGTATGATCGACAGATCGGGCAGAAAGGGTGGTTTTACAGAAATTTTTGTAAACATAAACTGACCCAGCCAGCCAATAGAATCGCTTGTCTTCCTTTTGCCCGCTACCTGTAATAAAAAGGGGAAACAAATCTGGAATATTTCTCTTGAACCGCCAGAACCCAGCTCCTTCGCCAATTGCCAGTGAAGCAGACTGCATGGGTTTAATTAAAAGCCTGTTGAATCTGAGATTGTGGGTAAGAGAATTAAGTCATAATATGTATAATATTAATTACTAGTGGTTAATGGAAGTGATATTGTGTGTAAATCTCATTGTGTGATTCGTAGAAGGAAAGCTACTTTGTGCTGTACAAATTATGCTCGACTTTAAAACTAAGGCCTATGCAGTTTTGGTACACTTAACACTCGCCGTAAGGCCTATGCAGTTAATGATGTCAATCTTGGACATATTGGGAAAGTGTGTGTGTTGTAATGCTGTAATGCTGTGTTATATTATTGCATAAAACTTATTTAGACACTCAACACTCACCATAAGGCCTATGCAGTTTTGGTGATGTCGGTCATGGACATATTAGGAAAGTATGTGTTGTAATGTTGTTATATTATTGCATAAACCATTTGTCACTGACTGAGTCTACCTTTCCTGTGTTATCATCACTTATTCTGAACTGCCTCACTAATCTACAATCTGGGTAGGAGGATTTTAGAACCCGATGCTATGTAAGACCTACTACATTTCAGGTCAGAGGTATCCTGTCACTCATCTTGTAGCAGAGAAGAACATTGGTGTTGTACCTAGCGGTGTATGATTTAAACAAGCACCCTGTACCTACATCAGTTGGAAGAGTGGGGACCCTCAGTGTTGGGCTTCTCCATCTTATATTCTGGCTTCAAGGAAAAGGCGGAAGCGAAGAAGTTAAGTTCTATTAGACAAGACTGACTCGCAGAGCATTGGCGTACCACACCCAGTTATAGTAGTAGTGATGAAAACAGTGATGATTAAATTAGTCTGGAAGCAACATAGACTTTAGTCAGTGTGACATTCTCAAAAGCTACATAACATAGAAATAGTTTGAACTCAAGTGATCTCAATAACATTGTAGTCAGTGTGACATTTTCAAAAGCTACATAACAAAGACTTTATTTTTAGTGATTGACTTTTATTTGGTGTAGATACATGCAACATCATCAGTGTGTTTTTATTTTTAGGGTTTGTGTTTACACAAACAAAACTAAACAGATGACTGTACATAAATAAAATTAAGAAAATTGTAGTGCACTGGTTGTATTACTTTATGTCAGCTTGAATTACTTTGAATTTAATTAAATCCCCTAGATACTATAACAGTCCATAGGTATAATTCTGAGAGGGGCACCCTAGAATTCTGGTACTGAATATTACTATCTCGGCCAGAAATTCTTTACAGCCTGACTTTATACCTATGAACTCTATACACCATTGCTCTTTTCTGAGAATGGGGTATTTCTTTTAAGACCAGATTCTTCTCTGGCAACTATCCTAGTATCACCTGATACACCTGGTTGTCTTATTCTTCATAATTAAGAAACCTCTCGCGACAACATCAGCGGCACTCATAAGGAGAGCTAACTTTTCCATAATGAGTTTTAATTCATTCATTCATAACCCTCCGCTCCCCAAGAAGCAAAGGCCTTCAACAAACACTTGCCAAGTCCTCCTGTCACGTGCCACCATCTCAGGTTCTTTCCACGTTCTCCCCACCATTTTCACTTCTGTTTCCAACTCTCTTCTCCATGTACTTCTTGGTCTACCTCTGCCTCTCTTGCCCTGGGGGTTCCAGAACAAGGACTGCCTTGTAATGCTATCAACAGGTTTCCTCAGTGTATGTCCTATCCATCGTCATCGTCTTCTTCTCATCTCTCGTTCCACTGGCGCTTGTCTGGTTCTTGTCATCAGTTCCACATTTGTGACTTTGTCATACCATTTCAGATCTTCTATTCTACGCAAGCACCCGTTTATGAAAGTCTGTAGTTTTTAGGTTGTTGTTTTTATTGTTCTACATGTTTGAGAGCCATATAATAGTACTGACTTGACATTTGAGTTGAAGATTTTCACTTTTGTGTTTGACCCAATTTCTCTTCATCTCCATATATTTCCCAATGCAATGAAAGCTCCTCTTGCTTTTTGTATTCTTATTTTGATATCACTATCTGTCCCTCCAACTTTGTCTATACTGCTGCCAAGATATGTGTACGATTCTGTATCGTGTATTGTAGTGGTGTTTCGTCAAGTTCAATCCTGTTATCATTTCCTGCATTTATTCTCATTATTTTTGTCTTTTCCCTGTGTATTTTCAGACCCCATTGCTGTGACCTCTCATCGAGTGTTTTCATTTTGTTCTGCATCTGATTATGGTTATGGGACAGGACAGCCAAGTCATCAACAAATTCTAGATCATCTAACTGTTTAGTCAGGTTCCACTAATCTCCATTTCTATTGTGTGTCGTCGATGTTTTCATAACCCAGTATATTGCTAGTAAGACAAGAAATGGTGACAAGAGGCATCCCTGTCGCACTCCCGTTCTTATCCCAAACGGTTCTGTGAGTTGTCATTCACGAAGAACTCTGCATGTCATCTCTTCATAAGTTGTCTTTATTTTTATTTTTTTTCCCTTAACCAGCGGCACTTGGGCTTTCAGCCCTTCGGCCCAATGACATGTCATTGCGAGGCTGGGGAACCTGAGGACTTTCCTTCCAACCCGGTCAGGAGCTTCGCTCCTTCCCATCCACAGAGGGTTTAATCACAGGAGCCGTTCAGGCTATTCAGTCAAATTTCCGGCCGTAAACATTTCTTCAAACGCTGACGCCCGGGTTTGAACCATGAACACCTGGTCGCCAGTACAACGCCGAAGCCATTACACCAGCGCGGCTCCCGTTGTCTTTATTAAATTAATAATCTTCATGGGAACTCCATAGTGCCTCATCAATTTCCAAAGTGATTCTCTGTCTACACTGTCAAATGCCTTTTCGTAGTCCACAAATCCAATGTATAGTGGTCAATTCCATTCCAGACTTTGTTCAACTATTATTCTCAAAGTGGCAATCTGGTCTGTACAGGATAATTTTTGTCAAAAACCTGCTTGTTCATCTCTCAGTTTCTTGTCTATGGCCTCTTTTAATCTCTTGAGGATAATTCTGTTTAATACTTTACCTGGCACTAACATTTTTGCTCCATAATTTGTACACTCTTGTAAATTTCCCTTTTTAGGTAACTTAACCAGGTATCCTTCCTTCCATTCTGCTGGAATCTCTTCTTTTTCCCAGACTTTACCAAGTAATTTATATAACATCTCTGTAGCCGTGTCAATATCTGCTTTGATGGCCTCTGCTGGAATGCCATCTGGTCCAGCCGCTTTTCCATCTCTTAGAAGCTTTTATGGCTTTCTTTGTTTCTTCCTTCGTTGGTCTTTCACAGTTAATAATGTGTAGTTCTTCTTCTGCTGGCTGGATGTCTGGTGGGTTTTGTGGAGCTGGTCTATTGAGAAGGTCCTCAAAATATTCCGTTCACCTCTTCATTTGCTCTCGTATATTGCTGAGCAGTTTTCCATTCTTGATTTTTATGAGGCAACTTGTTTGCTTGTATTTCCCTGTACTTCCGGTATATTTTAAAGATATTACAGATCTCAGCATTTGTTAAACAGGTAAAAGTAGTCCTATAGCAGATACTGCCGTTGGGGAGTGAAGTGATAGAGATACTATACTAGGTCCAGCGTCGACAAGGGGGGTGACCAGTTCCCTTCCTCCCTGCCTTTTCCATCCCTAACTCAAGTGCAAAGTCAGGTACCCATTTACAGCTGGATAGACTGAAGCGTGTCGATACCGTGAATCAAACCCAGCACCTTTGCCGAGAGAGAGACGAGCACTCTAACCACTCTGTCAATCGGACGCTCATTACACAGCATTTATTACACAGTAAAAAAAACAGTGTACCTTTATTAAAAGTCAGGTCATATAAAACTTGGAAAAGAAATAATTGTATTTATTTACTTATTTAAAGTTCTACAGTTAAAACAAAAAACTGGAGCACTTAATAGTTCAATGTGATAGATGTTGTTGTTTCACAAACACAGGCTTCCAAATGTGTGGCTGCAAAAACGATATTTTAAGTCTCCTGTCTGGCTCCACATTAAGTCTGTTCCTGTATTTATTTTTTCACACGGACAAGAGCTGATAACATAGACTCGCACAAGTACGTAGAGGCAAAAGGCATAACTCATTTTATTGCCCTTCAAGAAACATCATGATACTAGGGTTGTGGCGTATAACCAAAGCAGTTAAAGAAAATATAATCTTCAAAGAGGAACCACAAGATAACGCAAGACGCTGATCTTGCTCATTAGGCAGTAGTTCATTTTCAGTCTCTGTCGCGGGCTGCTTCCCCTTAGCTCTGCAGTAGTGGTCCAACAGTGGCCAAAACTTAAGGTATCTAATGTGGGTCTTCAAAGGTGTCTACCTTCGCACAAGATTACTCTTGGCAGAGATGCAGACAGAAGGATGATGATGCTTCTATCTCGAGGGAGTATTCACAAGATATTTAAGAAATAGAGAACAATGCTGAATGAACCTTAGCAGTGTTAACTCTTTATCTTTCCCGCCGCCTTTTGTGAAGAGATACATGGTATGATTTGGCTCGTTCACGCCCCCATGTGATTTAAATCAGCGAAATTAGTATTACTATTATTATTATTCTTGGCTCTTCAGATGTAGATCTAACTATATATACATATAAATCAGGACTCACACGTGTGCCTTTTGCTCTGTAATGATTAATTCATCTATGGATTTGTCAATATCAACATATACTAATTTAATTATCAATTACTTTAACAGTTGTAAATAAATGTACGTTGGTGATTCCTTTTAAAAAATTAGTTTCTTTACAGAAAAAAAAACGTTTAGGCTTCGCAAATAAACGTTCGTTTGGGTTTTCGCCTAGTAAAAGTTGAACTTGCCACAATCCTGAAGTGTCGACGCTGCTTCTCTGTAGATTCTTCTCTGTGGTGAGAACACGTTTTTCCATCAGTCGGAAAGTAACTTCTGGTCGAGGCAAGACTATTCAATGGTCGATCTCAAGCTTGGAACCACAAACTCGTAGGACAGCAAATGGTCCCCCCGGGTCGTACCGCAAATAGTCGGGTCGCCTCGTACTGGTACAAAAAACTTTAGAGGGAATAAAAAAAGCAAATTCCGCTGCTAAATCTTTGTTCTGCTGCTGTGAATCAGGCGCCTTCCCTACTGTCCGCCAAACGATTCCTTATTTCTCAGATATTTACTCTCTCTGAGCGTATATTATCTAACTCAGGGAATGTGCCGAAAAATCATCATTATTTCAGTTAATCTAATGAAAAGTTTGTTACTGGACAGTGGCTTGTGCTTGAAGCAACATATAAAGTTTACATTCACTCCAAAAAATGATAATAAACAACTTTATGTAATCATCACTCACGCCCTGCTCCTTTCGAAGTCTGGGGTTACTTCTGCTTTTGGGTCTCTGAGAGAACCCGCAGGAAGCAATCACCAGTGTTTGCTGTGGTGATTCATGAAGGTATCCTTCTCACATGTTGAGGTTGCCAGTCTCATATGAATCCGTAACACCACTAACCGTATACACATCTAAATTCAAAGTATAAAATTTATGTTACACTCACCTCAATAAAATTGAGAATCTTAGACTTCTTGCTCGGGTAAATAGTCTGGGAAACTGGGTAGAGGTGCCGAGATCACACGTCAAGGTATTTAGTTCTATTAAAATTTTACTGTGTCTTTGTGGGTAAGTCCGATATAAGTCCGGTTTCTGTAAGAATACTTAGGGTTTCCTTGCTGTGTTGGTCAGAAGTGTTTCCTCAAAGTCCGTCTTATATAACAGGTCAGATTCTTACTCTTATTTTCTCCTGTCTTCAGTCCGCTATCTGCTTTGACGATTCGAGAAATGCAGTCCAGTGTGACAGAATGTTCTACGTTATATCGTAGATTCTCTGCCCACGCTTCCTGCGTGGCGTTCTGACAAATCTTCTAATCGGCTCCATTGTTATTTGCGCCTCGAAATGCCAGCAAATCTTTTTTTAAAGTTTAGTTATGGTAACTTTCATCTGCATGAGTCCTGTGTTTGAAAAGTTTTAAACCATTACTTTTGTGACGAGGTGGTAATATAGGTGTATTTAGATGATACTAGGTGGTAATGCCAGACAAGAATTCTAGACTAAAAGAAATACCTCAGTCTCAAAAAAGAGCGCTGGTGTATAGATGGCACAGGTTAAAGTCAGGCTGTAAAGTACTCTTGTCCAAATAATGATTTAGCAGATCGAGAGCCTACAGTGCCCTCTTGTTCAGACTACCCTATGCTTAAACACAAAATGTAATTCCAATTTAAAAATTCAAAATTGAACAATTAGGTACAATTAATGAATCAATTTATTTACAAGTAATTTCTTTTCTTCTTGCCTTCAGAATGAATAAGAATGAATTTTATATATTATTATATTACACACTAATTCACAGTTTCCAATTATATTTACACAAATAAAGTGTCACTGGAATAACAGATTACCTGCAAACTGAGGGAGTTATGTTCTATAAATTGTCTATATTTTCCTCTTTCTTCCACTCGGGTCCTCTAATTTTTTCTGTCACTCTTTACCCTTTTTCATATATATAATTTTTTCGCATTCGTTAGTTTGCGAAAAATATTTTCTTTTCCCATTCGAAATTTTACCGTCTTTCTTTCTCATGCTGACTGAAACTTGATTACGTAGATGTCAGGGCTGCAGGGCGACAGAAGGCGTGATAATTCGTTTCGCGGGATATAGATGCAGACTTACCGTCTGAAAATTTAACCTGTCACAGCGCTTTCCCTGGCTGAATTTCTCGGCGAAGTGTAAAATCGCTCTCCGCATTAGAGACGGGATGGCTGAGACTTGCACATGACACGGCACTCACTGTTGGTCATTCTAAACGTAGGTGCTAAAACTGCCAACACGTTTTCGCCCATAGCAGACCTATAGTCTGGGTTTTTCCATGACATTCACGCTCTCGGTCAGTTCGTTAACGAAGGTGCGAAATCGCACTGGTGGCAGTTACGACATGCTTCTAAGTTAAACGTAGCTGTTATGAGAAGGGGGAGAGATCGGGGCGGGGGAAATAGTTCATCCTTTGTCTGGTTTAAAATATTAACCCAAGTTTGAAACTTTAATTTCATTCTCACTCGTAAAGCTGCAGCAGACAGATCGCTGTGCTAGATCAAATATCTGTGTTTTGGCGAAGTCTGAGTTTCCTGGCAACATTTTGCCGAGTTCTAGATTACCATTAGATTACAGTATTCTAGTTCATGGTTTAGTCTGTAGTGCTGTGGTTGAGGTAACTATATAATATCTAGTATTTATAAAGTGATAAAGTGTTTAATCGCCTATTTCATTTTAAACTAGTTCTGTGTGCAGAGTGATTATTTTAATAGTTTGTTATATTCTTTAGTCGACGAGTTACAGTGGAAAGCAAGATAAATTATAAATTTCTAGCTAAACCCATTCGGCTAATAAAAATAATTCCATTTAACTGCTAATACTCAGGCGAGATACATTTTCTAAACTAACTTATAACTGCTAGATGTCTCATGAGTGTTGACGAAATATATTTATATGTATTTCAAATTCATGATGATTGATTTTATAATATAACTTATTTCACGGGAAGTGTTAAATGATAAGCTCTACGCTTGCAGTTTAAAATATAAGTTATATCCTTATACATAGTATGTATAATTATTTTATATGTGCTTTTTCCATTTTATGCAGTGAATACTGGGGTGATTCAAACTTGCCGGCGTTTAGTAGTAAAGAGACATACTTGTGAGAAGAATAGACATTTCCTATCTTTAACCACGTGGGTTGTTTTCAAGTAACACTGGTCTGACAGTGCATGTGCCATCAGAGATAAACAGTAATACCAATCCCACTAACGGTTTTTCTAAAGACTAAATGTTTATACTGGGCCTTTGAACCAGACTTTATTTCTTCACAATAAACTCAAATATACATGCTGCCTGGCGGCGAGAATAATTACAAGAAATAACATTAATATTTCCGACAAGCATTGAAAGAGTGTATAGTGAACCAAGACTATCTGTTAAAAGAAGTTGTCCACTGGTCAGTTTTTCTCAAATGAAGGAAACCCTCGCGTTTTGACTCTGTGTGCCCGTTCAAACTTGCTTACCCTAACCGATCTAAGTGACATGAACAGTAATCTAAAAAAAATTAACTGGTGAAGTGAACGCTCCCCGAAAACAGTGGAAGAAACCTGTAATTGTAGAGCTGGGATTCGCTTTATCCAAAGAATACAGATTCACTGTAGAGAAGTGTCCAAAGGTTGCGCCAGACGGTGAACAACATCAAGTTTTTTTTAGGTAAGCACGTGTGCCAGGGTACCCTGATGAAAGAACCGAGTGAAAGTGGACTGAGTGAGTTTTTTTTGTGATAACTATTGATTCTCCCTCTTTATAATCTCCTTACGGAAGATTGGCTGCTTGATTAAATTGTTCCTTTTGAAGGACAATATTAGACCCTAATCATATGTATTTATGACTCTTTGGGCCATCATCTGTCTCATAACGGGGCTGTGGGCTAAACCTAGAGTTAATATCATAACGGGGCTATCATCCTTGTAGCATTCTCTTGATATTTTATGACTATTTGTATATGTTTTGATGTAAATTCTATGTGTTGTGAAGAAATTTTAAATGATAATTAAAATTTCCCTTGGAATTAATCAGCGTGTTGGTCAGCTCGTTCTAGAATATTTATATAAGTATTGTTATAGGTTTCCCACGTCTGTGTGTTTAACTGTCGTCACGTGTATGTGCGTGCCCGTGAGTAGATAGAAATATAGTATATATATATATATATATATATATATATATATATATATATATATATATATATATATATATATATATATATATATATATATATGTGTGTGTGTGTGTGTGTGTGTGTGTGTTTAGACTGTCTGATGCTGTAAAGCTGTCGTAGAAGATAGGTGAGAGAGAGAAGAATTTTTTCGCTTTTCAGAGACAGCTTCTATATCACATTCTATCATCTCACTCGTGGAATCTATTTCTTTTACTAACTCTCACTGTGTCTATCACCTATTCTAATCTATTCAGAAGGGACAAGTCAACTATCGAAAATCTACGACAAATGTGGTCTTCGGATTTTTCCTAGAATCGAGTACGACAAATGTGGTCTCGTCCGACGACAAATAGGAAGACGAGTACGACAAATGTGGTCTCGTCCGAAGGATTTTTGAACTTAGAATAGGAAGACGAGTACGACAAATGTGGACTCGTCTATCTGGATTTTGAACTTAAGATTCTTTATTCTGAAATAGAGTAAGAGTTTTATGTCTTGTGAGTTGTTATATCTTTAAATAATTTATCCTTTAGACGTAACGATCTGTTTATGGGCGTGCTGACCACACGACTAAAAATTGTTTTCCACAGCATTAAGAAGCAGTATACATTTGGTTTACAGTTTGATTTTGTCGGAATACATGTTAATTAATGATTTTGTAATACTAAACGCTGGTAACGTTTTGTGAGTGTATAACATTCACAAGGGTTCTAAAGCAGGAAGGTGTTTGAACTAAGTTAAGGAGTGCGTTTCGGACTATTTGTCCAGATTAATTGCCTCCCTCACCCTAACTGTCTTCAGGGGTAAACTTGATAGTGGATTAAAAATTAAGGGGAGTTTTTTTCTTTCTCCGAAATTTTTGCTTTAATCATTGTGTTTTCCACTGTAGCAACTTATTTTTCAGCGAATAATCTTAACTACCATTTAGTTGGCGTAGTCGTGTTTTGCATTAGGTGCTTTATTGCCGATTAATAGCAGCGATAGTTATATTTTATTTTGGAGGAGGTATCCCAGGGTTAAGTATATCATCTTTTATCTGCTATTTTCTCGTAAGTGGTAGGAATCAGTGTATCCGTTTTTTTTCTTTTCGTTCTCCACTAAGTCTCAGTCACTGACTTAATATGGCCGAGAGGGCAAAGCTTAGACAACTCCTCAGGGACGAAGCGAGAGAGGAGGGACTGGAAGGAGAGGAAGCGAAAGCGTTGGTCAGAGACGAACTTGAGAGATATGATGTGGAGAGGAAAGAAGCAGAAGCTAGGAGGAAGGAAGAAGCAGCCGAAGCTTTACAGCAGAAGAAGATGGACGAGGAAATGGAAATTCGCAGGATACAGCATGAGGAAAGAGAGAAGGAGAGACAGCATGAGGAAAGAGAGAAGGAGAGACAGCTATAGGAAAAAGAGAAACAGAGACAGCATGAGTTGGCTCTTAAAACTCTAGAATTTCAAAGTCGTGGTGCTGCCTCTACCTCCAGCAATGGAGAGTCTTCTCCTCATTCTTCCTTAACGGATCCTTCTAATACTCAATCTACTCACCTCACTGCTATGTCTTTCGCTCTAGAATCTTTCCCTTGTCCTAACGAGAAGATTGACACATGGTTAGAAAAATTTGAGAAAATTGCAACTCTGTACGGTTAGGAGAGGTCGCGTTGGAATATGAAGCTTTCCCAGGCGCTGAAAAGCAGTGCCTATGATGTTTACGCCAAACTGGAAAGCAGCCAACAAGACAACTATGATGTGTTGAAGAAAGCGTTACTGGAGCGCTTTGAAATGAACGCTCGCAAATTTTTGCAACTGTTTCGCAACAGCAGGAAACAGAATTCCGAAACTTTTCAGCACTTCTCGTCTCGTTTGAAGGGTTATCTGACAAAGTGCCTAGAGCTCTCACAGCTCCCCTCTACCTACGAAGGTCTTGAGGAATTTGTTTTAACAGAACAAATAAAGAACACATTGTCTGCAGATACCCGGAGATTTCTAGCTGAGCAGGGGGCAGAAAAACTTGAAGACATCTTAGAGAAGTCTGAGCGTTATCAAAATGCGCTGGCTGAACTACCGGCCACAAAACGAAAACCGACAGAGGAGCATTTTCGGAAAAATAATCTAGATCAACCTTCTCATGCTTCTAATCAGAATAACCACAAAGAAACTGGACCTCAAAACCCCCCTCCTGAAAAGACCAAGTTCTACAAGAACAAGTACCCCAACCACTCCAAACAGTCTGATCAACCCGACCGCCCTACATGACAGCGCAGCCAGAAAGGACAAGGTGGAAAAGGGAAAACCCCTGAGCACGGGACATATGATCAGAGTGAGCACACCGAGCCTAAACGCATCGGATGCTTGCTAACAGTCTCGCAAGGCGGAATTATTGACAGTGATTCCCAACCTGTTGGGGATACACCCTCAACGCGAGGTACTGTTACTTTGAACGGTTCTCAAACTTCTTGTTTATTTGACACGGGGCTTTCTTATGATTGCATTGTTGCCAGAAACCTGGTCAAACCCGGTCAAGAGACAGCAGAGACCATCCAACTTTGTGGAGTTCGTAAGAGTGACGCACCTACAGCGCTTCCCATTGCATTGGTGGAGATCCACTCTGATTTTGTCAGAGGTGTGATCAAAGCGGCTGTTATGGATGATCCCATCTACCCAGTCATACTTGGCGGGAGATACGTGTGTATTGGGAAACCGGAAGAGCCGATTGTGGCAGCAGTAACTACGAGAGGGCAAACCAAAAAGGAACGGGAGCCTGCGCCTAATTTGTTACCTGTGGAACTTAAAGAAGCGCAATACAAGGACCCTACGTTGGCACCCTGCTTTAGGAAACTGCCCATGGCTAAGGAACCCAGACAGCACGGGGACATTTTTTCTAAGGATGGCGTACTTTATCGCAGAACGGGCAAGCCTGACCAAGGTTACAATCAGCTCCTAGTACCGAAACAGTACAGAAGCCAAATCCTAGAAATGGGGCACTCTCTTCCCTTAAGCGGACATATGGGACAGAACGCCACAAACCAACGGATAACCACTCATTATTGGTGGCCAGGAGTAAATACTGAGATTATCAGGTATGTCAAATCCTGTGCCCAGTGCCAACGTGTGCCACCCAAGCAACGGGCACCCCCAGTCTCTTTGGGTGAAATGCCAATAGTGGGAACACCATTCGAACGGGTTGTGATCGACATTTTAGGACCCTTAGAAAGGACTAAAAGAAGGAACAGGTTCATCCTGACCTTAGTCGATACATGCACTTTATGGGCAGAAGCTATACCGCTAACATGCGCAGATGCCAAGCATGTCGCAGAAGCCCTCGTGCAGATTTTCACTCGGTTGGGATTCCCTCAACAAGTGTTGACGGATAACGGATCTCCATACCGAAACCTGTTGATGGATGAGATCGTTAAGATCTTGAGGACCCAACACATCTACACAAAGCCTTATACTCCGGCCGGAAATGGGCTCGTGGAACGTGTTAGTGGAAACCTCAACATGATGTTAAGTAAACTGGCACAAGTGAAACCTGAAGATTGGGATCTGTGTATTCCTGCAGCTTTATTTGGCTACAGAGAATCTCCTCATACTTCCACAGGATTTCCGCCAGCTACGCTTCTATTCGGCAGACCCATTAAGGGTCCGCTTGAAGCCTTACTTTGGTCGCTGACTGACCAGAAGGCTGATGAGACAGTTGTCTCAGCAAGTAAATATGTGTCGGATTTAAAGGATAGGTTGAAACTAGGATGGGACCTAGCAACGACTAACTTTAAGCGAGCACGCACAAAGCACGCTAACCGATACAGGAAAGTCGCGAAAGAGAGAGAATTAGAAGCAGGAGAGAAAGTTTTGGTGTTACTCCCTACCGAGAACAACCAACTGAGGATCGGATGGCAAGGGCCGTTTACCGTCCTGAAAAAGATTTCTAAGGCTAACTACCAGATCTCTATTCAAGGAAAGGAGAAAGTTTTCCATTTACATCTGTTAAAGAGATACTTGGAAAGACCAGTGCCAACCTCCGACCATCTCTTGACGATCGCCAAAACTGACAAAGATGACGATAGTGGCAGGGATATTCCACTGCAATCACACGAAATCTTTCAAAAATGTCAGAAGCGGCGACGCTCTTTCAAGCGCGCATGGGAGACATTCCAGAGAAAGGAAACGTTGGGGCAGACTTCATGAGTAGGACTTGCACAGAGATGGAGGGGGGAGATGAGAGGGAAGAGGACAGACACCCTGAAGCTACGGATATAGGAAATTTATTTCCATAACGTAGACATGGAGTGCTTCCATATCTTAAGGGGGGACGTCCTGTCACATAGGGAGTTATATTCTATAAATTGTCTATATTTTCCTCTTTCTTCCACTCGGGTCCTCTAATTTTTTCTGTCACTCTTTACCCTTTTTCATATATATAATTTTTTCGCATTCGTTAGTTTGCGAAAAATATTTTCTTTTCCCATTCGAAATTTTACCGTCTTTCTTTCTCATGCTGACTGAAACTTGATTACGTAGATGTCAGGGCTGCAGGGCGACAGAAGGCGTGATAATTCGTTTCGCGGGATATAGATGCAGACTTACCGTCTGAAAATTTAACCTGTTACAGCGCTTTCCCTGGCTGAATTTCTTGGCGAAGTGTAAAATCGCTCTCCGCATTAGAGACGGGATGGCTGAGACTTGCACATGACACGGCACTCACTGTTGGTCATTCTAAACGTAGGTGCTAAAACTGCCAACACGTTTTCGCCCATAGCAGACCTATAGTCTGGGTTTTTCCATGACATTCACGCTCTCGGTCAGTTCGTTAACGAAGGTGCGAAATTGCACTGGTGGCAGTTACGACATGCTTCTAAGTTAAACGTAGCTGTTATGAGAAGGGGGAGAGATCGGGGCGGGGGAAATAGTTCATCCTTTGTCTGGTTTAAAATATTAACCCAAGTTTGAAACTTTAATTTCATTCTCATTCGTAAAGCTGCAGCAGACAGATCGCTGTGCTAGATCAAATATCTGTGTTTTGGCGAAGTCTGAGTTTCCTGGCAACATTTTGCCGAGTTCTAGATTACCATTAGATTACAGTATTCTAGTTCATGGTTTAGTCTGTAGTGCTGTGGTTGAGGTAACTATATAATATCTAGTATTTATAAAGTGATAAAGTGTTTAATCGCCTATTTCATTTTAAACTAGTTCTGTGTGCAGAGTGATTATTTTAATAGTTTGTTATATTCTTTAGTCGACGAGTTACAGTGGAAAGCAAGATAAATTATAAATTTCTAGCTAAACCCATTCGGCTAATAAAAATAATTCCATTTAACTGCTAATACTCAGGCGAGATACATTTTCTAAACTAACTTATAACTGCTAGATGTCTCATGAGTGTTGACGAAATATATTTATATGTATTTCAAATTCATGATGATTGATTTTATAATATAACTTATTTCACGGGAAGTGTTAAATGATAAGCTCTACGCTTGCAGTTTAAAATATAAGTTATATCCTTATACATAGTATGTATAATTATTTTATATGTGCTTTTTCCATTTTATGCAGTGAATACTGGGGTGATTCAAACTTGCCGGCGTTTAGTAGTAAAGAGACATACTTGTGAGAAGAATAGACATTTCCTATCTTTAACCACGTGGGTTGTTTCAAGTAACACTGGTCTGACAGTGCATGTGCCATCAGAGATAAACAGTAATACCAATCCCACTAACGGTTTTTCTAAAGACTAAATGTTTATACTGGGCCTTTGAGCCAGACTTTATTTCTTCACAATAAACTCAAATATACATGCTGCCTGGCGGCGAGAATAATTACAAGAAATAACATTAATATTTCCGACAAGCATTGAAAGAGTGTATAGTGAACCAAGACTATCTGTTAAAAGAAGTTGTCCACTGGTCAGTTTTTCCCAAATGAAGGAAACCCTCGCGTTTTGACTCTGTGTGCCCGTTCAAACTTGCTTACCCTAACCGATCTAAGTGACATGAACAGTAATCTAAAAAAAATTAACTGATGAAGTGAACGCTCCCCGAAAACAGTGGAAGAAACCTGTAATTGTAGAGCTGGGATTCGCTTTATCCAAAGAATACAGATTCACTGTAGAGAAGTGTCCAAAGGTTGCGCCAGACGGTGAACAACATCAAGTTTTTTTAGGTAAGCACGTGTGCCAGGGTACCCTGATGAAAGAACCGAGTGAAAGTGGACTGAGTGAGTTTTTTTTTTTTTTTTTGATAACTATTGATTCTCCCACTTTATAATCTCCTTACGGAAGATTGGCTGCTTGATTAAATTGTTCCTTTTGAAGGACAATATTAGACCCTAATCATATGTATTTATGACTCTTTGGGCCATCATCTGTCTCATAACGGGGCTGTGGGCTAAACCTAGAGTTAATATCATAACGGGGCTATCATCCTTGTAGCATTCTCTTGATATTTTATGACTATTTGTATATGTTTTTGATGTAAATTCTATGTGTTGTGAAGAAATTTTAAATGATAATTAAAATTTCCCTTGGAATTAATCAGCGTGTTGGTCAGCTCGTTCTAGAATATTTATATAAGTATTGTTATAGGTTTCCCACGTCTGTGTGTTTAACTGTCGTCACGTGTATGTGCGTGCCCGTGAGTAGATAGAAATATAGGTAATATATATATATATATATATATATATATATATATATATATATATATATATATATATATATATATATGTGTGTGTGTGTGTGTGTGTTTAGACTGTCTGACGCTGTAAAGCTGTCGTAGAAGATAGGTGAGAGAGAGAAGAATTTTTTCGCTTTTCAGAGACAGCCTCTATATCACATTATATCATCTCACTAGTGGAATCTATTTCTTTTACTAACTCTCACTGTGTCTATCACCTATTCTAATCTATTCAGAAGGGTCCAACCCAAGTCTTAATTCTCCTATCGAAAATCCACGACATTCCTCAAACCTAGAGTTAACAGTGAATATCAGTGGTCCCACTGCAGTGCTCCTTGACACAAAGGCAGGATAACACTAGGAGTTCCCACTTCAGAGTTCCTTGATGTAGATCGAGTTTGATCTTATGTTCTGACATGAACTGAATTGAACCTGCAACAATACAGAGTCCGTGGATAGCATCTTCTTATGATATCCACAAGTCTACTGTGGTGGGTGTGAGTGTCTCTGATGATGCAAGTGTATACATGCAGACATGTGATTGTTAAGTGTACAGCTTGACAGGTGTCTACTGTGAAATTCCAGAACAAATTACATAATAGATTATAATACATATTCATTTACATTCAAGATAGGCTTACTTAGTCCATTCCACTTCCTCTCCCTGTCAACTTATAATACTTATAGAGTGATCCTTACTGATTAAACCAACTGTGAGTATCTTGTTTGGTTTCCTTCCTACCATCCATCAACACATGTCTACATGTCTTTACAATATTCATCCATTGAATCATTAATCATGTAGATACACAATAACATATCTTGAATAACCTGAAACAGATATTTGCATTATATATACAAATATATTTATAGTAATCCAACTTACCCTCTAGCTCTCAGAAATTACACAACTGGACAAATGACTTGGTCAAGGCAGGCTGCTGCATACACAATTAGTGAAAGAATTCGTGACTAGCTCTTTCATCTGTCCGTCATGCAAAAACTGATTTCGTGTGTGTCCATATTCAAATTTAGCGTGGCTTAAATAGCCTTGCATCCGGCGTAAGTTAGAACTGTGACGTCACCAGAACTTGGTGTGAGATTTTATTTTGCTGAACTGGTACATTTCGGTCATCTGTGCTATTCATTCCTCACGGTTCTTCGTCGTGCTCATCTCCTACATCAGCTATTGGTTCCATCCTTATCTCTTTTTATCTAGCAGAAGGGTAGATTTCTTTCCGTACACAGTTTTTCCAAATCTATTCAGCTTTCGATTTGCTTTGCTTTATAAAGGGGAACTTTAGCCCTATTTGCTAACAACTTGACACACTTACTTGCTATTATCTCCGAAAATACAGCACGCATTACACTTTCTAATATATCCACATATATGTTGTCTCCTCTTTGAACAAAAGGATTAAGTAGAATTTCAATATGTCCATCAGTTTTAGTATACTTCTACTGAAACGATGCAGTCCTAATACAAATGCTGACGCTGCCATATTTCCAGTGTACGTTAGGCAACGCATTGTCTGCGAACTTGCACAAAATGCGCGAATCTGATTGGACGTTATTAAACACTACTAGGCGATTCCACGGTACGTATTCCTTCTTCGACAACTTTACAAATATTGACTTTAAACATCCGACTATGCTTTGACTTATGTTTCAGTTCACTCAGATTCCGGTTTTCCGTATTAAAATATTAGAGTTTTCCTGGGCTCAAGATGCTCAAACAGGGGTCCAATCCGATAAATGAAAGCTGATTTTAGTCTTAACTCTGGCAAGGTCTGGTTGTCTTCTTGGCGCGAGGTGAATTTTCACAGTGTTTTCAACCGACTAAAGTGTTAGGTTATATTGCACTTGTCTACTTTGTTACGATTTAGGCAGAGTCCAATCCGGAATTTGGTTGTTCGTCTATTTCGAACCCACGCCAATCGTTTCAAAACTTGCGTGATTTGTGGGGTAATTCATATTATTTCCACATGGAAATTTCACGCATTACTGCAAAGATCATGTCTCCCAAATATGGAATGATAACATCCGATCCTCTCTCAAATACAACATCTGAATTTCATCTAAAGTAATGTATTTGTAACAAGGTGTACAGGAAATGATTATGTCATTCGCTTCCGCCGAGTGCATGCCGAAAGGTCGATAATTTATCGCGGGTCACTTCTAGGTAAACATGACACGCGGTCACTATACGAAAATTGACCGGGCCCATCTTGGTTTTACCTGCGTCTTAATCTTAGCAAAGTCGAGAAGCGCAAAGCAAACATGATCGATTATCACTGAAGGGAGTGTAAAATTGATAAGACAATAGTTAATATCTGCTTGATAGCAGAGAAAGAAATGGGCGACCACGGAAATTGCAAGTAATTTAGTACACACAAAAAAGGCAATTAAATACAGCCGGAGAGGAAAAGAGATCGACCCAATATTTTAAGTGACACTTAGTAATGTATTACGTTTCTCTCACACTTCAAAATGTCTTACAAGATTGCGTTTATCTATATCACCTCATCCCAAGTAAGCCGGAAGTCTTTATCAGACTATACCGATCTCTCGTTTTACAATCGGACTGTCTAGACAATTCGTTGTCAAAAATCAATAAATCCGGATTGTTGGTCCCTTTTCACCGTCGCATCGGATGTGATTACCCAATCTTGTACAAACATTTATGCATACATTCACCTAGAGTCAATGGGGGGGGGGGGGGGGGGGTCACGTTTTGTGACGTAATTAATCTCTCAGGGATTGGCGATAGTCTGCCCTACATGCGTCGAACCGTGAAATGTGAACAATGGTAGTGGAAAAAAGGTGACAATTCTGAGCAGAGAAGGGCACGCCATTATGTGCGTTTAATATACCGAAATAATAGATAATGCCGGCGAAGAGAGGACATTACGAAAAGGCTAACGTTCCGTTTTGTCAGTCATACAATCCTTTTTATTTTATTTTATTGGAAAACGTGAAATCGTCTCTTAAATGAACCCCCAGTGACTGTATGTGTTCATGCATACACTCACCAATATAGCTGGGAAGCTGCTGCTCAGTTGTTGCAAGGAATCACTGACAGGTAGGGAACGTGTCATAATCATTATTGTCAGTGTGGCGAGTCCCAAACCTTTAGTTTCTTAACTGGCGCCTCAATCTTTTCCTACAGAGAAAACTCCTTAGCACTGGAACCTTGACATTCACTTTGTTTGTGAAGGCTGCCTAAAGGTCGATTTGCATTAAAAAAAAATTTTGTTTTTTTTTTGTTTTTGGTTCGCTGATTTCATTTTTAATATTTTGTAAAATTTTACTTCAGTACATTGCGGACCCCCTCCGTCCTTACCGCGGCCACAGTTTGGGAAAAGCTGTCCTAACATAAGCACCGCACCACTGGTAAAACCACGTTAACGATAACGGTAGGATTTAGGTACGGGCATTGTGAGATTCACATAAATATCAACCATGCCAGTTATTCCTCTAAGTAACAAATGGAACATTATTATTATGTCACCACTTAAGCCGTTGATACTGACAAAACATTTGGGTTTTTTTCTTTCATTTCCACGGTATTATACATGCGTGTGTATGTAAATATGTACTGCGTTTGTGTGTATGTATGCGTGTTCATCTGTCTTCGATTTCTGACAAGTTCGTCACCAATCGTATGTCTCCCTCTTCGCATTATAATTCTTAACGTCGCTCTAGTAGTTACCGAGGGTCTATGAAGCGACAAATAAATAATAGTAGTACTGAACTCTCAGGCATGTCGTACACGGTGAATTATGAGGTTGTGCATAGTGTTGGAAACCTCATCATTTAAAACAGAAACCACTGCTAAAATAGCATGTGAATGCTTGGTGCAGGCTTCCTGCAAGGAGACCAGTTGCGGTGGTGGTGTATGCTCTGTAAGGAGCGCGATGGAAAATTAGATAGATAGATAGATAGATAGATAGATAGATAGATAGATAGATAGATAGATAGATAGATAGATAGATAGATAGATAGATAGATAGATAGATAGATAGATAGATAGATAGATAGATAGATAGATAGATAGATAGATAGATAGATAGATAGATAGATAGATAGATAGATAGATAGATAGATAGATAGATAGATAGATAGATAGATAGATAGATAGATAGATAGATAGATAGATAGATAGATAGATAGATAGATATACTATTTGCTATCTTATTCGTTACTGGTAAGTTCGCAAACAGGGAAATCACTCACCATCTATATTTAGCACAGTGGAAGTTTATAAACTGAACCTTTCAGATATGAGCTCCATAGTTGCTAGGTTTGGCCAACAGTATCCAATGCTTTGCGTTACTGCACAAAGTTTCTTTGATTTAAATCAACGACAATAGATTTTTAAGAAATAAAATCAATCCTAAGGGGAAATTTTAAAATAGTAGTCTCCTTCTGGCAGGGAACGACCTCGTCATACTTAGCTGAGATCTAGATGTTGGACTTATGTGTTTTCCTTTAAGTGCTTCAGAGAATCTAGGAATCTTCACAAGTGAAATATTATTTCACGCTCTTCTATTGTGCATGTTTGTGCGAGTGTAAGCTTTCTAGTGCGAGTTTTATGGTCACTGCGGGCAATAAAAACCTGGGTCACAAAAACTTAAGACAAAGGCCTGTGTATTTGTTTTGTCAACGAAATCGTAAATCAAAAACTCAAAAGAGTATGACAAAAGATTATGAATAGAAGCCACGGCGACATAGAAAACATGGCAGCAAATATGAATCAAAATTATTAATATCGTTAAAAATTGGTAGACATAAGGTCCAGTGTTTTTACCACAACAAAAAAATACAGTTTGTAATTTTAAAGCGAGTTGGATGTCATCGCTAGCAAAGGTACAATAATGTTACGTGCAGTCTTTGATATCTTACAATATTATACATTGGTATACTTGTTATGTTCGCAAATATTTTGTAAACAAAATAGTGCTTAAGGAAAAGTCATTATTGAGTTACTTCCCTTGAAAGTTGTGTCGGCTCTTTCGATCGAACTCCGCGGATGGATCCAGTTTTCTGCGATTTATTCTTTGTTTGGGTAGTAATAGATTGTTCTTGCTTCAGAATATCTATGGCCTGAATTTATGTGTATTGTTTGTCTGAGTAGGACGAGTCTGTCTTATATCTGTATATCTTTACATATCTAAGTCGAACTATATGTTCTGTTGTCTCTAGGGAGGTCAAAGGCTATTCGGCGGATGTGTCGCTAGAGTGTGGTGTGATTTGGCTTCGTCCTGATGGGGACTGTTTTTTCTATGTCGGCTTGTCGCCGGGGAAAAAGTGATCTCAGTATTTGTGGGGAAAGTGATAGTCGTCTAGACCTATCGTGTATGCTTTACCCAGTGTTTATTCGTATTGCCAAGGAATGGCAGAATCATATTTCTGATACCAAGGTAATAAAAGATACTCTTGTGAACTCTCTCGTTCGAAGCCACCATTTTCGATAGGTACGATTTGAATGTCTAAGAGAATATATTTGACTCGATGGAAAACGACTTCGATTCCTAGCAGCACTATACCCTGTAGAATGCAGTCAATTGTTCATGACCAAATCTACAGAGCAATGAAAGATTTAATGAATGACTAACTTTAGGACAGATTCATTATCTGTATCCAAACGTGAGTGACAGCTCACGAGTGAAGCCATCTTGGAACCAAAACATGTAGTGACTTTCAAGTAGAGAAAAGGGATGCCCGTATTATCGCTTGATTAGTCCAGAGATCACTGCTACACATGAGAACCCATTGCTAGCGGTTCAATATTATTATATGAAAAAACTGTGCTGAACCTTATGTTAAAGAATCTTCGCTAGACGAGATGAGGTAGAAGCCATCTTGGATATTGTTTATAATCTGACGTGCTTTGTCAGTAAACTCAGTTGATATATATATGGGCGATACTGAGTGCTTGGCTACTGACAGTCCATTATACAATTATTCTACATGAGTGCCCATGTAACATTGCAAGACCATTTATCCACTGTATCATGATGTATTATGCCAACCTGTGATTTGTCACTATCTGTGCTGTCGAGTGTGTACGTCCAATTAAACTTTAGTAAAGGTACACAGTCGTTGGTGTCGATGACTTCCAGCCATACATGAGTGTGAGAAAAGAACATTTGTCAACACCACGAACTCTTCCTATCATTCGCACATTATACACTCCATCTATGTCTACACACCACTGCGTAGGTCAAGTTGACATTCCATACTCGAACCACGAGCAACACAACAACACAGTATTTAACTCTGGTGATGTTCGAGCGAGCTTCAGATTTCTCAGCATGTCTCTTGCTCAGGGCAAGGGTCTTGTATTAAGAGTTTATCAACTGATGATGATGATGTCTGCTTCCATCCACTTATATTTATCTTTTGGTGGAGATCACTAACTGGAATAAATAGAGGATCTTATCAACTGGTGGACCAGCTTTCTGGGTTTGACCTCGCAGAAGTTCAGAAGTCAACAGATTACCGATACCAGACCGTTTCCTGTGGCTGATACGACATACTTGCAGTATTGGTTTGCTATTTGTCAACACTTTGTCACGTGACCTGTCAAGTGAATGCAGTATGTAGGTCAGCGTTGTTGACATTTTTACATTAGACATTACAGAGTTTCACAGAACAGTTGGATCAATTCTTGTCAATATTAACAGGAAGACAGTATTAGTGAACTAAGAAGTCCTATTTTCATCGATGGATCTTCTTGTTTTCTATATATGAACTTTAATATTTAAGGCCAGAATGTTTAATTGAATAAAGTGGCAGTTTGTTTATTTTCATAAAAATAACTTTGCCATTACTGTAAAACTGAGCCTATTTTGCAACACATACTATCATACACATAATTTATATATATTTATGTTTACATGTTATTTGTTTGTATAGTATGTTAGTTTCTATGTCAGCGGGTTGTGTTTAAGGTTGGGCGGCGTCCTCACAACAGAATATCCCACGTCATAGAGGGTCCGTTGTGGGCGTTTTCTATAGGTGCAATTTTCTTGATTGAAAATTTGCTGCGACAACTGTTGCTTTTGTGTTAGCTGTGAAGACTGTAATTATTGTTATTTTTGTAATATTTCTTTGTTCTTTAGTTTTGTTTTGATTTGTTTGTAATTTGTTGGTCTAACCTTTTCTATCTTTCTGTTCTATTCACGATTTATATTCATATACTGTGACGTCATTTGTGTTGTTATTCTTTGCAGATTCAGTGATTATTTTCATTGATTTCCCTATTTGATTTATTTTGATTTCTGCAAACGTTCTTGTATTGTCAGTCCTATTTGTACTTTATGTATTCTGTTGGTTGACATATGTTTTATATAGGTATATTTCATAAGACACAATTGCCTGTGCACTGCACTTGGATTATGGTATAAACCAGTACCTGATTATTATTACTATTATACAAGACCTTATTAAGGCTTGTGACCCACAGATATTGGGATAGTATACTGATTAATCAAGTCATTAAGAACTTGTGGTATTATTATTGGTTCAGGTGATTAGTATTATTGTTAGACATCATGTCTACATTAGAATACTTCATTACACAAGGGAAAGCCCTTGATAAGACTGGTCAACAATTAGAACAATGGGCTGTTGCTCAATATGACAAAGCATTAGCTGCAGAAGAGAAAAAAGCTGCTGCAGAAGAAAGAAAAGCTATGGCTGAAGAGAAAAGATTAGAAAGAGAAGCTGAGGCTGCTGCTCAACAAAAGATATTGCAGATGCAGGTGGAGGAAAGGAGATTTGAAGCTGAACAAAAAAAATTAGAAAGAGAAGCTGCTGCTGAACAAAAAAGATTAGACAGTGAAGCTGAACAAAAAAGATTAGACAGTGAAGCTGAACAAAAAAGATTAGACAGGGAAGCTGAACAAAAAAAATTAGAAAGAGAAGCTGCTGCTGAACAAAAAAGATTAGACAGAGAGGCTGAAGAAAAAAAAGCAATAAGAGAACATGAATTTGAGTTGGAGAAATTGAGATTGACAAGTATGAGTAATGTTAATCAGGCATCTAGTGGTAATGGTAAACCTTCTACTTACAAGGTTAAGGTTCCACCGTTCAATCAGTCCAGTGACGATATTACATTCTGGCTGGATAGATTTGAACGTTCTTGTCGTACACATAATGTGGATAAATCACAATACGCTAATCAATTAGCAGAAAACTTGAAAGGTGAATCTTTGACTAGATTATGCCTTGTAGCAGAAGCAGATAAGGATAATTATGATGTCATTAGGGCGGCTTTGATAAAAAAATATCAGCTAAGTGAGGAAGGCTATCGCCTTTTATTTAAAACGATGGTGCCTGAGACGGGTGTAGAATTCTCAGAATTCACTGCAAAGGCACGTCTCACAGTTGATCGTTGGATTGAGCTTTCCAAAACAGAAAAAACGTATGAAGGACTTATGGATTTGTTGCTCAGAGATAAGATTATGTCATGTGTTAACAAACCCTTCCTCGAATTTATACATGAGCGTAAACCCAAATCTCTAAAAGAAATGGAAGAATATTGTTCCCAATATGTCACTGCACACCCCGACGTGACTTTTGGCAACACTAAGATTAAGGAGAGTATGCCAGTTGCTTCAGCAACACCATACAATCCCAATTATTCACACAGATTTCAGGGACCTCAAAACAGATTTGATAAAAAAGGTAACCATAATAGTTATCAAAACCAAGGTAACCAATCATTTCAGGGTTCTTCTTCAAAGAACTGGAGACGACCTGATAGCTCTCGACACAGGGGTGGTCATAATTATAGGAATTTCCGTAGAGGAAGTAATTATAGAAACTATCAGGGTTATCCGTCTTGGAGTCAACAAGATCATAATTACAGAGATACTCATTATAATGAATATGATAATGGTAACCAAGGGAACTATGACTCAAACCCAAATAGGGGTTACAATAGAGGTAACAATAACTACAGAGGTGATAATAACCGAGGTAGATCTCAAAACAAAAGACATAAACCACATTTTCAGGCAAACTCTGTACAACAAGAGTCCCATGAAGCCTATAAACAGAGTAAAGATAATAATGATGCTAGTAATATGGCATGTGCCGCTTTTGATTTTGGGAGAGCATCTCAGTGCCCCCAATGCAAAACGTTATTTGAGCCAACCACAGTGTCTACTTTAAGCTGTGGCCATCCTCTTCCTGCTCTTCCGGCATCAGTCGCGCATGATGGAAGAGGTTCTCTTGTCTTACATAAGGGTTTAGTGAATAACAATCCAGTCTCTGTGCTATTTGATTCTGGATGCACCACAATTGGTGTTAGGCAGTCACTCGTAGATCCTTCCCGCGCCACTGGACAAGTAGTCAAATGTGTAACATTTGGCGGCACATTAGAGAAATACTCTACTGCTATCATTAGGATTGCTACTCCTTTCTTTACAGGAGATGTACACGCATGTCTTCTTCCGAATCCGAACGCTGACCTCATCATCGGTCGCATTCATGGAGTCAAGGAATGCACTCCGCAACAAATTTCCACGTGGGAAAGGCAAAACATGCAGATTGCTAACGCTGTAGTCACTAGAGCTCAGGCTCTTAATATGCCTCAAACTTCATCTACTGAAGATAATGAAGTGCATAACCAAGATAATCCCTTGGTAATTTCTCGTGACTCGTTTATAAAACAGCAAGAAGATGATCCCACTCTGAAGAAATTCTTCATTCTTGCAACTAAAGGTGATCCTAATAAAGACACAAGTCGTAAATCGTGGATTACAAAGAAGAATGGCGTACTTGTACGTATGGTTCAAGACTCCATTACGTCAAGTCATTCTCAAATCCTGGTTCCCAAGAATTTGAGAGTTAAAATTTTGCAGCACGCTCACGACTCTCAGTGTGCTGGACACATGGGTTTTTCCCGTACTAAGTCAAGAGTCCTTGCGGCTTTCTTTTGGCCATTGGTAAACAAGGACATACGGATTTATTGTCGATCTTGTAAAGTATGTCAGGAAGTTAAATCCAAAGGTCCACGGCATGCTGCACCCATTCAGGCGGCGGACATTCCTATTCGGCCGTTCCAAAAAATGGCCATAGACATTATTGGTCCATTTAAGATCAAGTCTGCCAGAGGACATCAGTTTATCTTGACGTGTGTTGATATGTGCACACGTTGGCCAGAGGCTATTCCTCTGAAGAGCATTACTACTGCTGATATAGCAGATGCTCTTTGCTTTATATTTTCTCGTCTGGGGTTCCCCGGAGAAATATTGTCAGACCATGGCACCCAACTAATATCAGATACCATGTCTCAAGTAATGTCTACTCTGCAGATAGATAGATCTTTAAGTAGTATCTACCATCCAATGTCTAATGGTATGGTCGAACGCCTTAATAGAACACTTAAAAACTTACTGGGGAAGATAACTGAGGATCATCCTCAAGACTGGGACAGAGTTTTACCTGCGGCCCTCTTCGCTTACAGAGAGGTACCCAATGAACATACGGGATTTTCTCCCTTTGAACTCGTCTTTGGCGCGCGTCCGCGTGGCCCTATGTCGTTGCTTCACGATCTCATAACATCTGACAATATTGACGATGACACAAAGTCATCCTATGAATATGTCATCGCGTTCAGACAAAAAATTATCGAAGCATGCAAATTAGCAACTTCTTCTTCTGAATTTGCGAAACAGAAGGCAAGGCAATTTGCCAATAAGAAGAGATGCTTACGACAACTTTGTCCTGGTGACAAAGCATTTGTATTACTACCTTGTAGGGAAAACAGATTACTTATTTCTTGGAAAGGTCCGTACGATATAATATCGAAAATTTCCGATGTCGACTATATTGTCGATATTGATGGGAAGCATAAAACCTTCCACATCAATATGCTTACTGAATTCCATGAACGTCCGGATTATTCGCAACCCATTTTCCAAGCAACGGACAATTCTCCAGTACAACATGGTCATTACTCATCACTGTCCGTGATACAGGATGAGGAAACAAGTTTTTCAGATGTAAATCTTCCTCTTCCAATGATCCCACTTCATTCTAGTGAATCATGGAAGAACGTTACTGTCTCTCCTGATTTGTCTCTAGGAGAACAGCGACAAGTTTCAACTATGTTGCAAACATTTCAGGATGTACTCACTGACATCCCTGGACAAACGCATGTCATTGAACATGACATTGTTCTAACTGACCATACTCCTATTAGGGTTAGACCTTATCCTATACCTATACATTTTCAAGCACAGGTCGAGAAAGAGTTGAATGAGATGATAGATTTGAAAATAATCGAACCATCCACCTCTGCATATTCTTCGCCGATGGTTATTGTGCGTAAAAAAGACAATAACATACGTCTTTGCGTTGACTATCGAAAATTGAATCAAGTAACGAAGTTCGATGCCGAACCTATGCCTTTACTGGAAGAGCTACTTACTCGACTCTCCAAATCTCATTTTTTCACTAAACTTGATTTGTCTAAAGGATATTGGCAAGTTCCTTTATCTGAACGCGCCAAACCTCTCACGGCTTTTTCAACACCTAGAGGTTTGTTCCAATGGAATTTTATGCCTTTCGGTCTTATGAACGCACCAGCTACATTCGTACGCATGATGCGCCGAATCCTATCTTATCGGTCAGATGTCATTGCATATCTAGACGACATCTGTCTTTTCAGCGATACTTGGGAAGATCACTATTCAGGGTTAGATGAATTGCTGTCTACTTTGCGTGAGCACAACCTGACAGCGAAACCCTCTAAAGCCTATATTGGTTTTAGCGAAATTTCTTTCCTAGGCCACCGAGTTGGTCATGGTTTCCTAAAGACAGAGGACCATAATACTAGTAAGATACTTAACATCTCAATCCCTAAGACTAAAAAACAGGTGAGAAGTCTGTTAGGTCTTATTCAATTTTATGGCAGATTCATTCAGAATCTATCCTCTATCATGGCACCTCTTTCAACACTTCTAAAGAAAGGTTCGCCTAATGTGGTCCACTGGTCTCAGGAATGCCAATGCTCTCTGGATAAGATTAAAACACTGTTTTCAACACCACCTATTTTAGTGCTACCCACTAAAGATAAGACATTCGTTCTTCGTAGTGACGCTTCATCCACTGGGATTGGAGCGGCACTAATGCAAGAGTACTCTGGAACTCTGCATCCTGTAATGTATATTTCCAGAAAACTTAATGCGGCAGAAAGGAATTATTCGGTTTTAGACCGTGAGCTATTAGCTATGGTTCGGTCGATCCTCAAACTACAGAGATTCCTTCTAGGCGCACATTTCATAGTAGAAACCGACCAAAAAGCTCTTACTGCTATACAGAGTAAGAATTTGAAGAGCTCGAGGTCTACTCGATATGCAATTGCTCTTCACCCTTTTCATTTCTCTGTGCGAGCTATTCGTGGATCAGATAATGTGATGGCAGACATTCTGTCAAGATGCCCACATGATTCCACATAACTATTAGGGCTTAGACTTCTTGATATGTCTAGTTCTATAGTAGTTCCTTTTCTATATCATGATAGATACACATTCGTAATTTAATAATATAATGATTGTATCACTACATAGCGGTTCATTGATGTTTATTCACCGCTGTGCTTTGATGATTTTTTCTTCATAAATCATAAATTTAAGATATCTAATACGAAATGATATGAATTTTTTAGGCATTGTGTAATTGCCAGAATTGTATTATACTTTGATGACACCTTCCTGGAAAAATATACTTGTAGAGAAATAATTTCTCTCAGTTTATGAGACACATTCTCACCAGTCGCTCCATAAGTCGACTTAGCCTCATATTAGGCGTTATAGGTATTCTTGATATTTTCATCTGCGCATTATTCATGCGTTGTGAGCCTATTGTACGTTGCTCCTAGATGTATTTCAAAAAAAAAAAAATGTTCCATTCTTTTTTTTCTCCCGGGAGGTGTGGTAAGACTGTTACGTGCAGTCTTTGATATCTTACAATATTATACATTGGTATACTTGTTATGTTCGCAAATATTTTGTAAACAAAATAGTGCTTAAGGAAAAGTCATTATTGAGTTACTTCCCTTGAAAGTTGTGTCGGCTCTTTCGATCGAACTCCGCGGATGGATACAGTTTTACTGCGATTTATTCTTTGTTTGGGTAGTAATAGATTGTTCTTGCTTCAGAATATCTATGGCCTGAATTTATGTGTATTGTTTGTCTGAGTAGGACGAGTCTGTCTTATATCTGTATATCTTTACATATCTAAGTCGAACTATATGTTCTGTTGTCTCTAGGGAGGTCAAAGGCTATTCGGCGGATGTGTTGCTAGAGTGTGGTGTGATTTGGCTTCGTCCTGATGGGGACTGTTTTTTCTATGTCGGCTTGTCGCCGGGGAAAAAGTGATCTCAGTATTTGTGGGGAAAGTGATAGTCGTCTAGACCTATCGTGTATGCTTTACCCCAGTGTTTATTCGTATTGCCAAGGAATGGCAGAATCATATTTCTGATACCAAGGTAATAAAAGATACTCTTGTGAACTCTCTCGTTCGAAGCCACCATTTTCGATAGGTACGATTTGAATGTCTAAGAGAATATATTTGACTCGATGGAAAACGACTTCGATTCCTAGCAGCACTATACCCTGTAGAATGCAGTCAATTGTTCATGACCAAATCTACAGAGCAATGAAAGATTTAATGAATGACTAACTTTAGGACAGATTCATTATCTGTATCCAAACGTGAGTGACAGCTCACGAGTGAAGCCATCTTGGAACCAAAACATGTAGTGACTTTCAAGTAGAGAAAAGGGATGCCCGTATTATCGCTTGATTAGTCCAGAGATCACTGCTACACATGAGAACCCATTGCTAGCGGTTCAATATTATTATATGAAAAAACTGTGCTGAACCTTATGTTAAAGAATCTTCGCTAGACGAGATGAGGTAGAAGCCATCTTGGATATTGTTTATAATCTGACGTGCTTTGTCAGTAAACTCAGTTGATATATATATGGGCGATACTGAGTGCTTGGCTACTGACAGTCCATTATACAATTATTCTACATGAGTGCCCATGTAACATTGCAAGACCATTTATCCACTGTATCATGATGTATTATGCCAACCTGTGATTTGTCACTATCTGTGCTGTCGAGTGTGTACGTCCAATTAAACTTTAGTAAAGGTACACAGTCGTTGGTGTCGATGACTTCCAGCCATACATGAGTGTGAGAAAAGAACATTTGTCAACACCACGAACTCTTCCTATCATTCGCACATTATACACTCCATCTATGTCTACACACCACTGCGTAGGTCAAGTTGACATTCCATACTCGAACCACGAGCAACACAACAACACAGTATTTAACTCTGGTGATGTTCGAGCGAGCTTCAGATTTCTCAGCATGTCTCTTGCTCAGGGCAAGGGTCTTGTATTAAGAGTTTATCAACTGATGATGATGATGTCTGCTTCCATCCACTTATATTTATCTTTTGGTGGAGATCACTAACTGGAATAAATAGAGGATCTTATCAAATAATTACTAAAATAAGGAAATATATGGAAAAAGTGCTTATAGAATAAGACATCAAAGTGTGTCTCCTTTAAATACTTACTAAGTGATAAAAAAAAATAAAAACTAGAAACAGAGATGCACTTAGTAAATAATGGGGGTTGTTAGAGCAAATCCCATTCATTCTGACTGTTTTTAGTGAAAAATATTCCATTCTCAACAAGCTTATAAATCTTCTTTGCTTATCAACACCTTGTGGAGAGTATTCTTCTACTATGGTCCTTGGTCACTGACTGACAAACCAATCAGTGACTTTCACGCCTGGTGACGTCTTGTAGGGCAGCAACAAATTGTCTCCACCTTACTCGGTCGGCTGCTATGCTTCATGTGGTGCCCCAGCTCTGGTTCATGCTTTTCACCTCTACCTCCACAGTTCTCCGCCAGGTAGCGTTTGGTCGGCCTCGCTTTCGCTTCCCTTCTGGTGTCCATTTTCAGTTCTACTTGGAAGGGCAGAATGGTAGACGGGCCTGCACGCCCAATTCTTAACCCTTCGAAAACAAAGTTCGTTCGTTCGTTAGTTCGTACTTCGCATGTGTTTTAGCTTTCCCTACATTTATATTACTCTAGAGATTTCAGAACATGGGCTGCTTGCAATGTTTTTACATAGTTTCATCAATGATCTCTTTACTGGCACATCTTTTCCTTCTATCTTGTTCCACTAATACTAGTCTGGTTATTACCATCACTTCTCCGTTACTACATTAGTGTTCCGGTCACACTATTTAATCATGTAATTCTGAGTAGTCACCCATTTATCTTCTTCTTTGTACATTCTCAGACGTCAACTTGAATATGTTCAAAGACAGCAGTGTCAGATTGAGGCTATTTCTATCTCCAAAGACATTTATGAAAGTTTCTAACTTCTTGCGCCCGTTTATATACCAAGGTTCGAAAGGGGAGCGAAGCATAGTAAAAATAATAAAGGTAGTACCACAGCAGACACCTGCCATAGGGGAGTGAAGTGTTAGAGACTTCATTACACTAGGTACAGCATGTCGTGGTTGAGTTAAAGTGGTAGAGTAATTGTCGAGTTGGACAATAGTAGTGAAATCGACAAGGGATAGTGGACTGGCAGAGTTATAGATTACACACACAGAAAGGTGTAAATAGGAGATGGACTTGAGACAACCTGGAAGAAGATTTACCAAAATGATCTCTCTCTCCAAGCCTCAACTCACTTTTCACTGTCTAAGCATCTCCTGCTCTCACTCTTTTCTCTTATCAAACATAGAGATTATAGTAAAGAGCTAAACCAAGTAAATTATGGATGAAAAGGGTCGGGAACAGCGCATTAATAAATGTGTAAACTTTATTAAAGAAGAAAAGCATGGAATTAATGCATATCATCATACACAGCATAAATTACATCAATAATCAAATAATCATCAATAGTCATAAATAATCATCAATAACCACCAATAATGCAAATACACACCCACAAACACACACACCACCAACACTCATAAAAACCTGTAGAACGCGGAGAAAATAACTAAGCTGTCCGACAGAGGGTCCGCTTTCGGGGACCAAAGGCGCTAGCTCCAGGAAGTGTCTTACCGATAAATATCCTTCAAGATGACTGAAGTGAAAATACCGAACTTTCCTTGTCGGGCTAAACGTTGGTGACCCCTAATTGCGCGAAGGAACACTAGAAGACGTTGTTTATCTCCTGCTGACCAAATAAACAAACTGAGCGACAGTCCGTCCGCTTTTCGTGGGACCAAATGTGCTAGCTCCAGAAAGTGTATTACTTGTAGATCCTTCGTGAGGGACTAGCCTACAAAACATTCTTTGTTGGTGCTAAACGTTGGTGACTCCCCTTATAGCGTGAGTGGGGCTGGAACTCTGTCTATCTTTCTTGCTGGCCAAATAACCGAACTGAGCGACAGCCTGTCCGCTTTTCGTGGGACCAAATGTGCTAGCTCCAGAAAGTGTATTACTTGTAGATCCTTCATGAGGGACTAGCCTACAAAACTTTCTTTGTTGGTGCTAAACGTTGGTGACCGCTACTCGCGAGAGGGGGGGCTGGAACTCTGTCCATAGATGGCTGCTCATACGTGCGAGGTTTTAAGTATCCAGAAAATACACCAGAAGAAGTCACTTGAGGACAAAGAGTCCCAGGCGCGATGATCCGGCGCTAGGCTCTGCTTGGCTGTAAATCCTGTTTAAACTGGTTTGGCTGTGGTTTGCTGAGTGCCCTGTTTAGGCACAAAAAAGGCGGGTGATATGGAATTCTGCTATAGGCATGCTGGGCGGTTTTGATATTCTGGAAGCCGCGATGCTCTGGCTGGTAATCCAATAGGCGAGTAGAGAACTACTACTGCATTTGGCGATTCCAGATTTTGCGTTGGCTCCGTTGCACTGCGTGAGCTTAACTTGGCGTTGACAAAAAGGGGTTTTGATTCAGGAACGGGGTTGACGATTCGTTACGCTAGCGGTATTCAGAAACCCTCTAGATCGAAGAGTATATGACTTTCTTCGCCTGACTGGAGTCTGCTCTAGCGATTCGGTCTCCCTGAAACTGAGACCCAAAAAGAGACACTCTTTTACTTCAAGCAAATAATAAATCACACTAACTTTATACAGAAAGTTTCGCTCCACTATGGGATTAAATTTATTGTAGTTATTGCTATGATAGTTTAGGGCTGTCTTTAACCATGTCTCCTGTTCCTTAAAAATATCAATTATCAACACGCGCCCGCATAGGCTTAATATCTTTTGCACCCCCCCAGGTACCTGTCAGTAAATGTTCTGACATCAAAAATCTACTCCTCTTCTCCCAATCTCAACATACAGGAAACCTAACCTGTAGTTACAGTTAAATGAATATGCTTATTCATCTTACAACTTTAAATGAATTTACATAAACAGATTACAGCATTTGACATTACACAAATAAATCGTATGTCCCCTTTGGAAAATATATTAGCATTCCACAAAATGAGTACAAAGAAAATGCAATGTTCTTGCTATAATAATACAGTTGTGGCTAGATCATAAAATATAATTATATCTATGCCTGGTGACTGCTTTCTGAGAAAGTTATAGACTAGTGCCTAGCCACACAAGTAAGCATAAAATGATCCTCCCTTGCCACTAGAAATATCTATCAAAAAGGAATAAGCGACTATCTCATATAATCCAGAGTTATTACCTACATCTCACTATTCAGTTTTTTAGTGAACAATCCACACCTGACATTATCTTACAGAAATGACAGTTAATTTAGCCCATTCTTAACCCATGATAGGCATCTGTGGACTGATTCTACGCCTAATATCTGTTATTGTAAGTTTAACATTTAACCCATGATAAACCGTAACAGTTTAAGCACCCTTACTAGGTCGTAGACAGCGCTACCTTATCACTGAACTAAATTACTAGGAGAAATCCTCAAAAATGAATTAAGTCACTTTCCTAACAGATATATATAAAACTAACATGAATATCATATTATAATAAGATATGTCAACTCACCCAAAAATGACTAGAACATAGGCAAACACATTCTAGTACTGTGTTAAAGTTTGCCTTATCTCATGATGGTCATCTACGGGCCAGGAAAATTCACGAATGTCTTTGTCTATTAAAACCAGTCTACTCTTATAGATCCCAAAGGACGCTCCCCCCGGACACCTGGCCTGCATATTTCTACAGAAGTTCGGCGAAAGACGTAATCTAGAGTAAGACAACAGAAATCGTGCGAAAGTTCCCCAGGTAGAGAAATGCATAACATTATGCTCTATCTTGTCTAAGGGGCAAAAACCCAAAGACTGACCGCGGGTTTGTCTCCCCCTGTTTCCAGGATGCATAATATTATGATCCGAAGCAGCGTTCTGGAAGCCAAACACAGGGACCCTTTCGCTCGTGATCAAAGGCTTAGCGCGACCAGAGAAATTCCCCCTGTTCGGACCACAGGTGCGTTTAGATAACATTACGTTACCTCTACGCTGGCCGTTGAAGGAATTTAGTACTAAGGCCAAACGTAAACAAACCTCGGGGAGGGTTTTCGAAGGTGAAAAATGAAAGAAAGAAGAATACAAAATGACCAGGAAAACCAGGACATTTAAAAAGTAATCAAATTATGGACAAGATGGTAAAATACATTATCGGTCACGTGACACAGCATCGAGAGGTAGGGTGACCAGTTCCTTCCCCACTGCCTTTTCCTTCCCTAACTCGAGTGCAAAGTCAGGTACCTATTTACAGCTGGGTAGACTGAAGAGGGTCGATACCGTGAATCAAACCTGGCACCTTTGCCGCGAGAGACCAGCGTTCTAACCACTCCGTCAGTTGGATGCTCTAACGTATAGTAACCTTGTGATTTAACAAACAAACAAAACAAACAAACTTTATTTTCAAAGGGTTTAGAATTGGGCATGCAGGCCCGTCTAACATTCTGCCCTTCCTTTCTCTCATCTTCCATACTGAATCCATTTATTCTCACATGTATCCTAAATATTACTTAAATAATAAAATAACAAAATAAAATAAAATCCCAACATTGTAACAGTACAATAGTAGGAAGCAGAAAAGAGAAGCGTTGCCGGCTACCTCAATCTGTAGACAATTTTAAAAAAAAAGAGAAGATTCGCAGAAGTCACGAAAAAGTCCTCCAAATTAAGTATTTCAATTCAGCCATCCAGCATAGAAGATGACCCTCTATTAAGAAGCATACTGAAGCTACTCGAAAAGAAAACCGCAAAACTATGAAATAGAAAATAGAAATGAATATTATCATGTTTAATACTTCAGGTAATGACAAGTAGGAATCTATGAAGGAAGAATTCTGCACGTGACTTCAAAATATCATACGCAAAAATAAAAGTAAAGGAAAAAACTAATTTTTTTTTGATGAACTAAATGGAAAGACAGAAAACCACAACAGGTACTGCGAAGAGATGATCTGAAAATCTACGTTTGGTGCAATGATTGAAAGTGGAATAATATTTACAAACATTTGTGCATCAATACATTTTATAGAAGATTTACGTTTACTTGATTGTAATTAAAATTTACTGATACTCATTTTTTTTTCTCTTTTCAAGGCTGTAGCTTACTAGATCCCTATTGTGCCGCTGTCATCACCATAGCCAGCTGCTCTGTGGTTCTAGTGATAGACGATTGGACAGAAGAACTGTCTCTACCCCACTTGATATTCTGCACGGACCTGAACCCTTGCCACGTAACATCCCCGCACAGCATACATCTAGCTCCGGCAGGGGAAATCAAAAGTGACGTCGTTCATATTTTGGTCCAGAGAATTCTGAAGTGGAAAGAGCTCGTCTTTATCTATGATGACTACTTAGGTGAGTATTAAATAAAGAAGTGGGAGCCGCGCTAGCGTAGTGGTTATTTCACCGCGCTGGCGACCGGGTGACCCAAGATCAAACCTGGGCGAGGACATTTGACGATTTTTTGGGGGGATTTGGACTGGATTAACTCGAGCACATTTGAAGTAGTGTCGTCGACCAGGGACTGGAGGCTCCTGAGCCGGCCCAGCTCTAATGGGTACCTCCGAAATCGGCGAGTATCTGCCTGAATGGCGAGGGACACCTGTCTATGTGCAAGAAAAAAGGGATACTCACGTAAAATCAGTCTCAGGTTAGATATAATATGAAAATAAAAAAAAAATAAAAATAAGAGAAGACTATCCAAAGATACATGAAGAGAGCAGCAATATTTAACAGTTGTAAGACTAACTCAATGCAGTGTATCACGAAATACAGCTACATAACAGCGCAAACGTGCAATGTTACCTTGATATATCATGACTGTAGCCTCCTTCAGTAATAAACACTGAAACAAATAAAGAGTGGAAACTCGAGGCCTGTAAACAGTAAATAAATAAATATTACACACAAAAGGTATCCTCCCTGCCAATGGTGCCTAGTTCGGAAAGTCCTGGGTTCGATTCTCCGGTAAGCCACTCACTTCTGTTTTTTTTTTTTTTCTGTTGTCTAGTTTTCTACTTCTTTAATTCTCACGAGTGCCTGAAACAAACCTTCATGTGTGCAATATTTATTTACTCCTTCAGTTATAACTATCTATAGGAATGATGCACCCTTCAGGTGACTGCCCTCAGTTTTTTTGGGTCCTGGTGTTCGTTTCAGCGTGTTCTTTTCTCTTCAGCTTTGCTGTTAGAGCTTATTTTTGTCCAATCTGAAGTGGCACCGTAAGGACCATCTCCACTTGGTGCAATCGGCTGCTTCATTCTCCCTGGTTGTTGGGATTATGCCTAGTGCTTTAATGTCTCTCTTGCACACATCTTTGAACCTCAGCTGTGGTCGTCCGGCTGTTCATTTGCCATCTGTCAGTTGTCCGAAGAAAATATCTTTAGGGATGCGACCGTCTTTCAAGCCAGCTTAGTTATATTTAGATAGTTCTGCGTGTGATGTAACTTAATTTTATTACGCGACTGCGCCTATAAGATTTCACCGTTATTTCAAGCCAGCTTAGTCATATTAGATAGTTCTGTGTGTGATGTAACTTAATTTTATTACGCGACTTTTGCCTATAAGATTTCACCGTTATTTCAAGGCAGCTTAGTCATACTTAGATAACATTTGCTATTCAGTATATAGTTCTGTGTGTAATGTACCTTAATTTTATTACGCGACTATAGGATTTCACAACGCAAATTTAATAGCTACAACAACGGTTTTCGTGTAATGTTCTTCTTTATTTCACGCTGAGCAACTCAGTGTTAAAAATAGTCACTGCCAACCGAACAGGAGAGGAAGATCGCAACATGCAAGATGAGACGTCTAAAAAAATCTGAATCAAAAGAAAAAACAATTAGAATATTAGAAAATTCATGGAAACAACATCAATGACACCCATACTAGAAGTCGGAAAATAAAATGGTAAAGAGAATCTAGTCAAATAAGGCATGATTCCATTACAAATGTTAAACCGTAGAATATCTGCCTAGATGATCAATGGACGCCCGAGATAAACGTGGACAGATAATCTCAGAGACCACCGAGCAGACTTCCTTTACTTTTATTGTGATCTTTACTTCTTTGACTATCATAATTCACAGGCATTTCATATAATACTACCTCATCCAAATGAACAATCCGTAACCCACAACGTTTAAGAAAGAAAGAAAGAAAAGAAAGAAAGACAGACAGACAGACAGAAAGACAGACAGAAAGACAGAAAAGTCAAGAAAAACGTCTTCATATTTTTACAGAGCAAAACCAAATATTAGCGTTGTATTAATTCATCCACCGTTCTATACCAAATACCAGTAGTTATTTCCACCATGATTAACTATTTGCAATAACGTTCTGTTCTACTTTTGGAAGCCGATATGGGCTGGGAGCTCACTTTGTTTTTAACCGTCTAAAGCGCCCTTTCTCAACCTTTTTCCTCTGGCAAAACCCTTGAAATAATTGTTGAGGTCTCACGGAACCCCTGCATAAAAATTATTGTATCTTTAGCTTACGGTCATTTTAATAAATGCTACTTATAACATGAAAATTTATTGAATCTGTTGTATAGTACTCTACACCTCACGGTAGAAGGGGAACGACTAAGTAAGTAAGTAAGTAAGTAGTATAGTAAAGCTACTAAAAAGCATAGGCTCAAGCAGTTTGAATAAAAATATAGCCTAAGACAGTTCTATACAAGACTTTGAAAAAACCCCGTTTATTATTTTTTTCCTCAATCAGAATCTCTCGCGGAACTCCTAGCGATCTCTCCACGGAACCCCGGTTCAGAAACGCTGCTCTAAAACATATGAATAAAGCAACTCCTGCTTTAAAGTAAACTTATCTGCCCTTTGGTTTAAAGCATATTGCCATACAAATTAGGTCAAATCAGTACGTAAAGGAGGACAAGGCACGACAGAAAATGTCTACATGAACATGTATGTTATTGGTATGTTTATAGTGACGCCAGGGTCGTCGATAGGAGGGCATGAATGGGCTCAGTGAAGAGTCACTGGTGACGTGCAATGCTTTCAAGTTGACAAGCTCTGCCCAGGGGCTTAGTCCACCTCTCAGTGGCTCTGATAAACTCATTAAACGCTGACAGTGTTTCGATTAGCCACACGCAGTTAATTTAATCAGTAAAAATAAGAGTTTTTGTCATTACTTTCACTACAATGACATTTAATTATGGCGAGTTTAGACGGTAAAAAGACCATGGAAGCATTTGTTCGTCTATTACAATTCGGTGCTAGAATTAACTTGTTAATAAGATCAATTTAGTAGCCTGCCTAAGGGAAATTCTCCTAATTTTTTTCACCGAATACCATCACTAACGAAGAACTGCTTACTCTGAGCAATCAAGAAGACATGCACACCATCATGACGGGGAGACGCTAGACTGGGTTGCTCACATATTAAGAAAAGACTTCGATACCATCACAGTGTCATGCTATGGACCCCAGAAGGAAGGTGAAAGAGAAACAGACCAAAAACGACTTGGAGGAGAACTGTGAGATCTGAGAAAGCATAAACCAGAGCTGGGGCACCGCATGAAAGATAGCCACAGACTGAGCAAAGTGGAGACAGTTTGTTTCTGCCCTCCAAGATGCGAACTAGGCATGACGCCCACAGACGGTTATTTTTGATATTATAGTTGTTGTTGATATTATAGTTGTTGTTGTTGATATTATAGTTGTTGTTGTTGTTGATATTATAGTTGTTGTTGTTGATATTATAGTTGTTGTTGTTGATATTATAGTTGTTGTTGTTGATATTATAGTTGTTGTTGTTGATATTATAGTTGTTGTTGTTGATATTATAGTTGTTGTTGTTGATATTATAGTTGTTGTTGTTGATATTATAGTTTTGGTTTTTTGTTGTATTTAGTTGTTGTTTGTTGTGGATATTATAGTTGTTGTTGTTGTTTTTTTGTTGTTGTTGTGAGTTTTGTTTTTTGTTGTTATTTTTTGGTTGTGATTATTTGTTGTTTTTGTTGTTTTTTTTGTTGTTTTGTTGTTTTTTTTTTTTTGGGTTTGGTTTTTTTTTTGTTGTTTTAGTTTTGTTTTGTTGATTTAGTTTGTTGTTGTTGTTGTTGTTAATTTTTTGTTGTTGTATATTTGTTTTTGTTTTGTTTGTTTTTTTATTTGTTGTTTTTTTTTTTTGTTTTTGTTGATTTATTATAGTTTTGTTGTTGTTTTGTGGGGTTTTTTTTTGGGTTGTTATTTGTTGTTGATATTATAGTTGTTGTTGTTGTTGATATTATAGTTGTTGTTGTTGATATTATAGTTGTTGTTGTTGATATTATAGTTGTTGTTGTTGATATTATAGTTGTTGTTGTTGATATTATAGTTGTTGTTGTTGTTGATATTATAGTTGTTGTTGTTGTTGTTGTTGTTGTTGTTTTTTAGTTTGTTTTTTTTTTGTTGATATTTATTATTGTTGTTGTTGTTTGTTTATTTAGTTGTTGTTGTTGTTATTTTTTGTTTGTTGTTTTTGATGTTATAGTTGTTTGTTGTTGATGATTATAGTTGTTGATATGGTTTTATTGTTGTTGATGTTATAGTTGTTGTTGTTGATATTATTTTGTTGTTGTTGTTGTTGTTGTTGTTGTTGTTTTATTTTTGTTGTTTGTTGATAATATTGTTTGTTTTTTGTTTTGATATTATAGTTGTTGTTGATTAGTTATAGTTGTTGTTGTTATTGTTATTATAGTTGTTGTTGTTGTTATTATAGTTGTTGTTGATATTATAGTTGTTGTTGTTGATATTATAGTTGTTGTTGATATTATAGTTGTTGTTGATATTATAGTTGTTGTTGTGATATTATAGTTATTGTTGTTGTTGATATTATAGTTGTTGATATTATAGTTGTTGATATTATAGTTGTTGTTGTTGATATTATAGTTGTTGTTGTTGTTATTATAGTTGTTGTTGATATTATAGTTGTTGTTGATGATATTATAGTTGTTGTTGATATTATAGTTGTTGTTGATATTATAGTTGTTGTTGTTGTAAGTGCTGCTACTATTTCTATTGCATTTGAAAATGAAAAAATAAATTAGATAGGGAGAAATTGTGAAAGATTTAGAGGTTGGTAGTATTCCTTTTAGAGTGGTAAATATGACAAATAATATCATACCTGTATCGTATATGATAGTTAAGTGCAGCAGATGGTGAGCAGTGTCTAACAGATTATCGTGCATATGTATCTAATTTCAGATCCGCCATGCCAGGAGTAGTTTCCGGGAATCTATGGCGATACAAAGAAAAAAATAAGCCAATGCACCCTGAGGTGTGTCGTACAAGGCGACTAATATGCGTGGCGTTGACAACCTCGTCGTGTAAAACAAATTGCCACAGAAACCACGGCTGCAAGAGTAGGTGACGTTTTAGTGCAGGCTTCCGGCGAGGGGACCAGCCGCTGTAGTGGCTCTTGCTCCGTGTGGAGCGCAAAGGGAAATGATCATAATGGTGATGATTATGTTGGCGATGATGATGGTGATGATGATGGTGATGATGATGATCATGGTGATCATGATGGTGATGATGATGATGATGTCTTGCCATCCACTTGTACTACATGCAGTATAATGTATGGAACATTTATTTTTCTGCCTCAGTGCATTAGGTAGCAACAATAAAAGTGAATTACTAACACTCGTGTACTTGTTTCTAATTGAACTCTCAACTTTGAACTTTCAGATCCGGTGAACCTCTCCCAGCTACAGTTTACTTTGTCCAACGCCTTGGTGAGTTCTGGTGTATTCAACGTCCAAAACGGCCTCACGGAACAAGTCATCGAAGACATCATAAACGCCACTAAAGAAATGCGCCATGTTTTGCTTGCCGTCAATTCAAATCTGATGAATCGCATATTGGAGAAGGCAAGGGAAAGAATAAATGTCTTTCATCCTGTTGTCTGTCTTTGTTGCCCTTGTATTTGTTCCTGTTCTTTGTGGCTTATTAAAATGGAGAGGGGAGATAAAACTAGATTAACCAGTTTTTGTTCTTGGGAGGTAATTCAGGAAAATACTACAAAGACAGTCATCTTTGAGCACTTTTTAAAGCTTTCGACACAAGCAGACGTCTTCTGAAGTTTTATCGTTGTTGCTCATTTGAAGATAATGCAATTATTAGATTTCAGTTCAGAAATAATTTCTATGAGGTGTAGCCCAGAAGTGCTTAATAACAAGCTAATTTATAATGTTCATACAGATCAGTGATTCTCACCGTGGGCCATATGGCTCCCTGGTGGTCATGCCATATTTCTAGGGGGCCACAGTAAGATGGTAAAGTACCTTTTTTCCTGCTAACAGCGACTATGAGGGAGGCCACAGTGGTAAATAAGGCTCAAAGGGAGCCATGAGCAAAAAAGGGTTGAGAACGCCTGATATAGATGATGCTATCTACAGCTGTAGGCTATGCACGAGAAGAGAGCGGGGAGGGGAAAGAGAGAAAGAGAGAGAGAGAGAGAGAGAAACATAGTACTGATCAGTTACTTCTATCATTGTTTCCCATAGGCTAACACAACTGGCCTGTTCACAAGGGATTATGAATGGATTGTCATGTCCAACACGAGCTGTATGAACGCTTTGAACAAACCTCTCCTTCGAAGAAGCAGTGTCGCCTTTCTGAAGCAGACTCCGTTTATACAAAATGGGAAGGATTGCCTACTTCCAAGAATAGAACAAAATTATACACAGGTATCTTAGTCTACCATTGTCATAATGCGTGTTTATTCATACGTTTTGCATTATAGTGTTTTTTTTAAATTGAATTTGATGTGACCCTCGTTCGTCTATTTGCTACATCTGATTTGTTTTCACTATTTATGCATCTTACATTGCTAGATTTCATGTGTTCTCATTCTTTGGTCTTTTTGTATTTACTGCATCTGATGTGTTTTCATCCTGTGATCTTCATGTATCTACTACATCTGATATGTTCTCATTTTTTGTTTATCTACCAAATCTGATACGTTCTCATTCGTTGGTCCTCTTCTATCTGCTACATCTTATGTGTTTCTCATTCTTTAATTTTCTTTTATTTACTACATCTGATATGCTCTCATTCTTTGGTCATCTTGTATCTGCTACATCTGATATGCTCTCATTCTTTGGTCATCTTGTATCTGCTACATCTGATATGCTCTCATTCTTTGGTGCTTTTGTATCTACTACATCTGATATGCTCTCATTCTTTGGTCATCTTGTATCTGCTACATCTGATATGCTCTCATTCTTTGGTGCTTTTGTATCTACTACATCTAATAATTTTTCATTCTGTGGCCTTCTTGTATCTAGTCCATCTTATATATTCTCAGTCTTTAGTTCATGTATTTGCTACATCTGATATATTCTCAGTCTTTAGTTCATGTATTTGCTACATCTGATATATTCTCAGTCTTTAGCTCATGTATTTGCTTCTTCTTCCATCCTTTGCCATCAACCGGCAAAGCAGTATGTGGCCAGTACGCCTAGTGGCGTCTTAGGGCAACAACAAATTGATCAATCTATCGCTGTTTCCACCACGCCTAGTGGCGTCTTTGTGGAACAAAAACAGACCAAACAATCTAGCATTGTTTCCGTAATCAGATTGGTTGGCAAGCAGGTGATCAGCCCACTGTGTCATGTATTTGCTACATCTGATATATTCTCAGTCTTTAGTTCATGTATTTGCTACATCTGATATATTCTCATTCTTTAGTTCATGTATTTGCTACATCTGATATATCCTCAGACTTTAGTTCATGTATTTGCTACATCTGATATATTCTCAGTCTTTAGTTCATGTATTTGCTACATCTGATATATTCTCAGTCTTTAGCTCATGTATTTGCTACATCTGATATATTCTCAGTCTTTAGTTCATGTATTTGCTACATCTGATATATTCTCATTCTTTGGTTCATGTATTTGCTACATCTGATATATTTTCAGTCTTTAGTTCATGTATTTGCTACATCTGATATATTCTTAGTCTTTAGCTCATGTATTTGCTACGTCTGATATATTCTCATTCTTTAGTTCATGTATTTGCTACATCTGATCTATTTTCAGTCTTTAGCTCATGTATTTGCTACATCTGATATATTCTTAGTCTTTAGCTCATGTATTTGCTACGTCTGATATATTCTCAGTCTTTAGCTCACGTATTTGCTACATCTGATATATTCTCATTCTTTAGTTCATGTATTTGCTACATCTGATATATTTTCAGTCTTTAGCTCATGTATTTGCTACATCTGATATATTCTCAGTCTTTAGTTCATGTATTTGCTACATCTGATATATTCTCAGTCTTTAGTTCATGTATTTGCTACATCTGATATATTCTCAGTCTTTATTATTCTTCTATTTACTAAATCTGTGTTCTCGTTATTTTGATCTTTTTGTATTTTACTACATGTAATGCGTTCTCATACATTGCATATCCTTTGACTACTTTTTAGATGCAACAGTCAGTCATCACTCATACAATTACATTACTAATACAACAAGCAATCATAAATATTCAATAATGTAGGTTACATTATCCAACAAGCTGTCAATACTCCCATACATAGTAACGCTGGGGTCGACAACCCAGAAGCTTTTGGGATCTACTTAGGAACACTGAGCTATCTAAAGATCTACCGTATATATATATATATATATATATATATATATATATATATATATATATATATATATATATATATATATATATATATATATATATATATATATATATATATATATATATATATATATATATATATATATATATATATATATATATATATATATATATATATATATATATATATATATATATATATATATATATATATTTTTTTATATTTATATATATATATATATATATATATATATATATATATATATATATATATAATATATATATATATATATATACATATATATATATATATATATATATATATATATATATATACAGCAGACCTGATAAGGAGAACTCACCAGGGACCCAAGAAATAGTTCTTCTTATCAGAAATTCCTCTTATCCAGATAAGAGTTCAAGCATATGGTAATGCATTTACAACGTACAATACAATAATGAATTAGCGTTGAATACCACAGATGTATGACACAGAAAATATGTAAATCACCAAAAGTGTTAATGTACAAAGTTGGCACAAATATCTAGAGAATAACAGCACTTTTTACACTTTGAAATGAAAAAGCTGCAATTTTCCTCTGTATCTTAGTACCCGTACTTGAGTTAATAAAAATGTCTTTCCATGACATCCTTAAATCCAAAGAAATGATAAATTAAATCATCTTCGCATCCAGCCTGCATTATATACATGTTAGTTTTATCCATGCAATTTGAAACTTCCAACTGTGAAATAGTTTGTACCATTAACCCAGAGTCATCATTATCTCTAGAATTTGTACACTCTTAAATGATAAAACACTCTTAAATGAAAAAGTCTGTAATTTTCCTCTGTACCTTGGTACCTGAGTTAATAAAATGTCTTTCCATGGCCTCTTTAAATCCAAAGAAATGAGAAATTAAATCATCTTGGCATCCAGCCTGCATTATATACATGTTAATTTTATCCATGCAATTTGAAACTTCCCTTTGAGAAACAGTTTGCACTGGCAACCCACAGTCATCATCATCATCTCCATCTAGGTCAGGACTGGTAAAGACAGAAGATGAAACTGTTGGCATACACATCCCTAGAATATCAGCACTGGCAAGGCTAGCACTACATGTAGTAACAAAATCATTGTCAATGTTGACAAAATCTTCTGCTGAAATGTTCATTTCCTCATATAGTCGATGAAGCAAAGGTTCCACAGAAGTTTCAATTATAATACTGCCATTACAAGTATTTGATACAACCGTGTTTTCAATAGTCACAGGCAACACTTTACCCCATGCAGATTTCAACATAACAATAGCGTCCAGAAGGGTTATCTTGAAGTCTTCAGCAACCAAGTCTGCATCAATGTGGCCTACAATGAACCTTCAGATTTTGAATAATACCTTGGTCACAAGGCTGAAGTTTGGATGTCGCATTTGGTGGTAAAAATAAAAGTTCTGTTGCTTTTAGATTTCGAACATTTAGGTGGGCTGAACAGTTGTCAAGCACCAAAAGAACTTTGCGATGTTGACGTTCCATAGAATGATCAAATGCATGTAGCCACTTGGTGAAAATGTCTGATGTCATCCAGGCTTTTGAATTAGCTGCATAATCAACACAATTTTTTCAAACCTTTAAAACAGCGTGGATTTTTGAATTTACCGATTACAAGTAATGGCAATTTTTCTGAACCATCCATATTTGTACACACAACAATTGTGATTCTTTCTTTCGATTTTTTTCCCCCCATGACACGTTACATTTCTGAAGGAAAAAGTCTTGTCAGTCAGCAATCTCCAAAACAATCCAGTTTCATCAGCATTAAACACATCAGCGGAATTATACCTATTCATGGCTGGTTTTAGCACCTCCTCCGTCCATGACTCGGTAGTCGTTTCATTAACAGAATGCCTTTCCCCACACAAAGCTTTGTAAGTAATGTTGTGCCGTTTTTTAAAACGACCCAACAAGCCAGGACTACATTTCCAGCCAGTCCGACCTTCCAGAAGTGCTAACTCTTCTGCCTTTGCAGTTAATATAGGTCCATTTACAGGAACATTTGCTGATCTCACCATGGTGAACCATTTTAGGAGTGCCGTGTCAACCACATCACTCTCCGCTTTTCGGTTCTTCATTCTGTGACAATCAACTTGTCCACCATAAAACATTTTTCTGTACCGATCCTTATTTTTTATGATTCCTGAAAGCATTGATTTTGGAATGTTGAATTCCTTTGCTATGTCCGTTTTACAAAGAAGAAAAATTGCCGGGGATACACAAATTGTTCTTCACAACAGAAATTCGCCACATCCGAGATCGCCTTAAGCGGTCTGCACTATATATATATATATATATATATATATATATATATATATATATATATATATATATATATATATATATATATATATATATATATATATATATATATATATATATATATATATATATATATATATATATATATATATATATATATATATATATATATATATATACGCACGCACGCGTGCACACACGCACACACACAGATATATATAGGTCTGTCCGGAAAGTAATGAGACTGATTCCATAAAATTGGTTTATTTCAAGACATGCTTACATACACTTAAAATTCTTCGAAATAACATCCTTGAGCATCAATACACCGTTGCCAGCGGTTCTGCCACGCGTCGTAGCTCACCTGGAAGTCTTGAACGGGATCTCTTTCAAAGCACTCGTCACGGCAGCTTGCATGTTTTTAACAGTCCCAAAATGGTGTCCTTTCAAGCTGGATTTGAGCCGGGGAAACAAAAAGAAGTCAGCCGGGGCCAAGTCCGGGCCGTAGGGAGGTTAAGGCAGCGTTGCGCCACGGTTTGTTTCGCCAGAAACTCTCTCACTAACAGGGACGCATGAACCGGCGCATTGTCGTGGTGAATAACCCAGGTGTTGGCCATCTCCGGTCGGACGCGTGCAACTCTGTTCGTCAGCCGCACTTCCACGTAAAATGCAGCGTTGACCGTTTGTCCAAGTGGTACAAACTCCTTATGGACAACACCTTTAGAGTAAAAAAAGACAATGAGCATCGATTTCACCTTCGATTTGCTCATTCGAACCTTCTTTGGTCGAGGAGACTCGGTAGTGTGCCACTCAGAGCTCTGCCTTTTCGTCTCCGCATCGTACTCAAAGACCCACGTTTCATCACCGATTATCACTTTTTCCAAAAAATCAGGTTCACTCCTCACATGGTCCAAAAGCTCACGAGAAATCGACACACGGTTTTTCTTCTATTCGTCGGTCAAAACCTTAGGAACTAATTTGGAACAAACTTTCCGCATCTGCATTTCTTTCGTGGCGATTTCATGCACAATGGATTTTGGAAGTCCCACTTGATCTGCTATCAATCTAAGACTCAGACGTCGGTCAGAGTCCAAAACCGCTTTCACCTTATCCGCATTGTGTGAGACGTTGATGGGCGCCCTGTGCGTTGTTCATCCTCGACGCTCTCTCTTCCTTCTTTGAACGTTTTGTGCCACCGAAACACTTGTGCTTTTGATAAAGCATCCTTCCCGTAGGCTTTCTGTATCATAGCAAGCGTCTCGGTCGCGGATTTTTCAAGTTTTACACAAAACTTTATCGCGTATCGCTGCTCGACATTCCTCTGCATTTTGACCGTTAAGCGACGCTCAAACAGCTGTCCACTTCGCAAGCGATCCGCACTCTGTAAAAGCTCAGAGCCAACTGACGAGAAATCTATCGTTTACCTAACATCCCCCCCCCCCCAGCCTGGAGACTCCGCCAATAGGCCATTCTGATTGGCCCAAGAAAATCAGTCTCATTACTTTCCAGACAGACCTTGTATATATATATATATATATATATATATATATATATATATATATATATATATATATATATATATATATATATATATATATATATATATATATATATATATATATATATATATATATATATATATATATATATATATATATATATATATATATATATATATATATATCATCACCACCACTGCAGCTGTCCCTTTTGCAGAAAACCTGCACCAAGCTTTCATATGCTCTAGCAGAAGTGGTTTCTGTGGCCGTTTATTTTACATAGTGAGTTTATATTAGTCACCTTGTACGACAAAATATTTATCGTAGTTTTTTTCTCTCTTACAACCAGTAAGTATCCACATATTCTCAGAATTGTTTCTCATACTACTTTTTCTTGGATCATTAGCCTCTGACTGACACAGCAGTCAGTGGCCATCCCGCCTGGTGACGTCTTGTGGGGCAGCAACAAACTGTCCGCATTTTGCTCAGTCGGTGGCCATCCTTCGTGCCGTGTCCTCTACTCTGCTTCATGCTTTGCATCTCAGCCTTAACTTATCTATTTTGCCTTGTCTTTTAACTTACCTTTTTTGCCTTGTCTTTTGACTTACCTATTTTATCTTGTTTTTTAACTTTACTATTTTGCCCTCCCTTTTAACTTAACTTTTTTGCCTTGTCTTTTAACTGATATATTTTTCCTTGTTACTTTAACTTATCTATTTTGCCTTCCTTTTTAACTTATCTATTTTATCTTGTCTTTTGACATCTATTTTGCCTTGTCTTTAACTTATCTATTTTGCCTTGTCTTCTAACCTATCTGTTTTGCCTTGTCTTTTAACTTATCTGTTTTGCCTTGTCTTTTAACTTATCAACTTTGCCTTGTCTTTTAACGTATCTGTTTTTCCTTGCCTTTTAACTGATCTATTTTGCCTTGTCTTTTAACTTATCTATTTTGCATTGTCTTTTAACGTAACTGTTTTGCCGTGTCTTTAAACTTATCTATTTTGCCTTGTCTTTTAACATCTATTTTGCCTTGTCTTTTAACTGATCTATTTTACCTTGTCTCTTAACAGGAACTTATATAATCTGCATCTCCTGAATTTTGCTTGACGTTGAAGGGTAACTTGTCAAACCTAACTCGCACCCCAGCAAAATCTTATTTATTTTGCCTTTTCTTTTAACAATAATGTCTCTATTTTTACCTAGTTTTTTTTTTTTTTTTTTTTTTTTATCTAGAACCTCTTTAATCTACTTTGCCTCTTGGGAAACTTCTCCATTCTGTCTTGTTTGTTAATAATAGCTTTTCACGCAGCCTGTCTTCTCTATCTACCTCTTCTTTCAATAAGACTTTCTCTCACCTACTTTAACAAAAAATTCCCCGAACCCATTCCGCGTTTGACAAAAGCGTTTGACAAAAGCTTCTAACCTACCTCTGCTTTAACAAGAACCTGTGTAATGACCTCTTCTTTAACGTTTCCTGGATCAAAGGTTTTTCGTTCATTCGACTCAGCGATGCTGATCGACATCAGAAGACTGGCCGTACACGAGCATCTCTTAGACTACGTCCCCTTTCCGCAGATCAATCGTTTACCTCCCCCTAACACGTATGAACATCAAAGGTGGTTTGGAAAATATTAGCGCCCCTGTATCTCTTCAAATAATCCGTTATTTCTACGCTTCTGTCTAATGACCGATAATTGGCAAATCAGCTCGCGTGAGAAACTCAGGTAAACAAACGTGATTCGCGCCCCTTGTTAACTGGCGGGTGCGAACAGTTGGTAAACAACTCTGTTGTTATGTTCCCAGAAAAAAAGCGTGGATTCAAAGGTGAGTCATACACTGAGATCAGCTGTGAAGGTATCTATATCTAATAAGTGTAGTGTATTATAGATAACCTTACTTGCTGCCACATATATATATATCTCAGTCAGAATTATTCTGGAATAGTGTGATGACTACGTTGTATGTCTAGGGTATGTGTATGATGAAGTGTAAGTCATAACAACAACAGACGGATAAACAATTTAATTTATTCCACCACACTTGACAACACTGTGACACTCACATACATAAAACACTCTACAAGGATATCTTAAAGGAGTCACTGATAACTTTTCAAATAACAATATGTATTCATTGCTGGCATGAATGAATATGTGTCCTGATTCAACTACAAAGGGAACCAGGAATCACAATCAATTTAAATTACAAGTTATATGTACAGAATTTATCAATATGAATATAGTAGTGACATATATTATTAAAAGTATCCTATGTGTGTCAGTTGTGTAGTAGTAATATGAGGTAATACTGGTTTTGTTTTGTTCAAGCTCTGTTGGTATTTGTCATCATGACTTCAATAGTTTGTCTTTAGGGGAACTATTATTGGAGATGTTCTCAGTTCCTGATATTAACACAATTTAATTCCCCTCTTAATGTTATTTTTACAAGGTCATTTTAAGCTGGGGGTACATAATTTTGAGCTCAGCTGGCCACATCAGCTTATCTGGCGTGATGGCGGCAGGAACAGACTCCTCTGCTCGACTCTCCCCTCGGCTCTGGAGACACCTCACTGATAGCTAAATGGACCAAGGAGTATGCTGTCCGACTCTGGATTCAGCAAAGCTCTGACCAGGTGCTGCTCAATACCATCAAGACCACGGTCCCTGAAAACAAGAAGGATGTACCTTCTACTTCATAACTAATTTATACTCTCTTTTTACACTGAGCACAATACATCACAAACATTGAGTTCAGAGCGTTAGGCCAACTGTCAGCTTCATCTGAAATACTTTATACCAGCATTAACCTCCTTAATGGTTACTACGCCTCTGCACTTCCAGCATTATTTCTGTCTAATCAATAATCTAGGTGTCAGTGTACTGTTTGGCCATTCCATGCAGTTTTACTTTCCTCCGACACCTTCTGTTCAGGCTGGAGCATTATAGGCTTTATATCATGTTTGCTACTGAACTACACATATATACAGGCATAAATTAACAATTCACATTCAATTTTCATTAAAAGATACTGAATGTTTCAAGCTTACCACAATTCATGGAAACAAACACAGATACGTTGATTAGCAATGAATTCTGGCACAAAATACTGGCACAAATTCCCATCTGCTTATGTTCCAGGCTTTTATTTAACACAAATATGAGCTGGCTTCAACGCACTGTTGCTTTATCAAGCTTATTTGCACTAGTGGTCTCGAACTAACGCTCCTAAGTGAGTATATCAGCGAGTCTAGCCAATGGAGCCACGTTTCGACAAGTATTTGAAAAAATTTTAACTTCCTACGTCTCCCCTAACAACCAAAGATAGTATTTATAGCCCGACTAATCGTGTTTAGCCTTACATATCATTCCAGCCAATCAGTTCAAATGTAACTTGTGGCCCATTTCCCGTACAATGGTGGTGTAAAAAAATCTACCACTGAGCGATTCTGATTTTGGGTGTTGTCTGACAGCACCATCATTTTATTTTGGCTATAACTTGTTAATTCCTAGACTATTTGCATAACGCCGTACATATTCTTTGTCAGCAAACCCTAAGGAACCCAAATATATATATATTTAATAGAGCTAAGTGGCTGCGTTCAAAAGATGCAATTTCTTCTACCTCCTGTTTCGAAGATGTGCTGTCTGGGTACTGTAATGTTTTCAAACGTAAACCCATCTATTGTTATCTTTCCTAATAAGCGTTTTTTGTGATTTTAAAACCTAACTCTGGGAAGGGTAGTGAATTTATCACTGTCCGTCCGAAAAAAAGTTAGTGCATGTAGTCTTACACGCGTGATGGCAGCATTTGTGTATCGCGCGACGCGTGTTTAGTGTTCGGCTTTCTGCCTCTCCCTTCTCGCTATCCTTTAGTCCATCTGTCTTTTGTTTTTGGTAACATAGTGTAGAAAAAGACATGAATGGAATTTAAAATTTAGGTCAACTTGCATATTTCAAGGTTTTTCTTAGAAAGGCAGCACATTTTATTGTGTGTTTGGGAAACGCGTGTATGTTGCAGAAGGCCTTTAATATCAACGTGAAAGCGTTACAATTTGCCGACGAAGTAGAAAAGAAGGGGGATTTCGAGTACTGTCATTGTGACAGCACTGTTCTTTACCATTCTTCTTCCTTTATTTATTATATGTATTTATTAGGCTTTATATTTACTTGATAATTTATATATGTGGATTAGAATATTCCACGACATCTCCCCTCTTAAAACAGACATTATATGTCAGTCCTTTATTCTATATACACATAGAGAAATTTATTATTAGTTCTGGGGTTTACGGTGATTCTCATCACACGGATGGCGGCTTAAAAAATCCGCTCCCAAATTTGTTTTTCCAGATATATACTCAATGCTAAAATTATATGGAGCCAAAAGTAAAGACCATCGGAGTAACCTGGAGTTCTCATGCTTAGCCTGTGCTAGAAACGATAAAGGTTTGTGGTCTGTTTGCAACTTAAAGGCCTTCCCATACAGATAAATATTGAATTTCTTTATTGCCCATATTACTGCAAGACATTCTTTTTCGCTAGTTGAGTAATTGATTTCAGCTTTATTCAATTTTCTGCTAGCATATGCCACTGGGCTTAATTCCCCCTCCAATGCATCTGATTTCTGTAGTAGAGTTGCACCTAACCCAATATTACTTGCATCCGTCCTTACTATGAATTCTTGACTTAAGTCAGGTAATTTCAAAATGGGTTTACTTGTGAGCTTTTCCTTCAATTCTTGGTAAGTCATTTCACATTGTGGTGTCCATGTAATGCGATCTGGATGTCCTTTACGTGTCAAATCAGTTAACGGAGCACATATGGAATTAAAGTTCCTGATATACTTCTGGTAGAAACCACATAATGAGACAAAGGATCTCACGTCCTTCTTGGTTTGTGGTCTCGGGGCTTTCTGTAGTTTCTCTAAATTCTTTGGGTCAGGGGTCATGTTTCCCTGATAAACTGTGTGTCCCAAAAATTCCAATTCTTTACATCCAACGCAACATTTGGTGGTCGGGCTGTTAAATTTGCCTCCCTAAGTCGATTAAACAGCATGTTCAGAGAGTCAATGTGTTCCTCAAATGTTTCTGTGGCTATCAGGATATCATCCATGAAATTTGTTATACATGGATTATTCAGAGGGTCCAATAATTTTCTCATCATTCTAGAGAAGACACTAGGCGCATTCTTCAATCCAAATGGCAATCTATTAAACTCATAGTGTCCTTCTGAAGTACTAAAAGCTAGGTATGGTCTAACCTCAGGCTTTACTGGAATCTGATAGTATCCTTTACTCAAATCCACTTTTGAGAAATATTTAGCTTTATTTAGTCTGGCAAACAGCTGATTTGTATCCGGCAATGGATCCACCTGTCCTTCTGTAATAGCATTCAGTCTCCTGTAATCTATACAGAGTCTATGTTCTCCAGAGGGCTTCCTTAAGAGTACTACACCGGAACTATATGAGGATTCACTGTGCGAAATAATTCCTTCCTTCAACAGATAGTCTATCTCTTCCTTCAAAGCTTTCTCCTTAGCAAACGGAATCGAATATGGTTTCATACAGACAGGTGTGGGGTCTATCAGTTTCATATCATATTCCAATAGGTTTGTATGCCCTGGTCGGTCTGTTAACACCTCTGCATGATTATTTAGAACCTGTTGCACTCTCTCTTTCTGAGTTTTCGTTAAATGTGTACTGATTTTTACCTGTGCTGCTGTCTCACAGGGGTGTAATGGATACTCAAATGATGAAAGTGGTTCCTTTTTCATCTCCATGGCGATGGACAAGGTCAACAAGTGTGTCTCTTCCTGATGTTCTCTTTCCAAATATTTCTTCAGGAGATTCACATGATAGATTTTTTTTCTTTCCCCTTCTTATCTATCTTATAATTTGTTCTAGACACCTTCTCTAAAACTGTATATGGACCCTGCCATCCAATTTGTAACTTATTCTGACTCCCGGGCAAAAGAAGCAGTACCTTTTCTCCCACAGCCAAATCTCTGTCTTTCGCCTTCCTGTTATAATAGGCAGCATGTTTCTTCCTGGCTTGTTTTAAATTTTCATTGGCAAGTTTCCAGCCAGTTTTCAAACGAGTGGTCAGCTCATTCACATATTGGTATGAAGATGTAATGTTTTCCTCTGCCTTTTCATCAGTCCACGTTCTTAACAAAGCTTCAAGTGGACCTTTTATTGGCCTTCCAAACAATAATGTTGCCGGGGCCATACCGGTTGAACTATGGGGTACCTCCCGATAAGCAAAGAGGGCGGCGTGCAGGTACTGGTCCCATGTATCTGGTTTTTCGTGTGCCAACTTTCTCAGGATCGACATCAATGTTCCGTTAAATCTTTCCACTTGGCCGTTCCCTTGGGGATGATACACACTACAATGGAAGTGTTTGGCCTGGAAGATCCTGAAAACTTCTTCAGTTAGTTTCCCCTTGAACTGAGAGCCATTATCAGTCAAGATTTGATTGGGAAAGCCTAACCTTGTGAAAATTGTGAGCAATGCCTCTGCCACATGTTTTGAATCAATCGATGACAGGGCTACTGCCTCTCCCCACATAGAACAAGTGTCCACCAGAGTCAGAATGTAGCTGTTCCTTCTCTTGGTTCGGGTGAGAGGTCCCACAAGATCCACGGCAACTCTCTCAAAGGGTGTTCCCACTATGGGCATTTCCCCCAGAGTTGCTGGTGCAGTCCAATGTTTAGGTGCTACTCGTTGGCACTCTGGACAGGATTTTACATATCGTTTGATATCTTCAGTTATTCCTGGCCAGAAATAGTGACAAGCTATTCGCTGTCCTGTTGCGCTGATTCCCATATGACCACTGAAGGGAATCGCATGCCCTAGTTCCAACACTTTAGTCCTATATGAAGTGGGAAGGACCAGCTGTCCGTGACCATTGGATTCAGATCCAGCCTTCCTATATATCAGTTTGTTCTTCATATAAAACTCTCCCTTGCCTGGAGGTGTATGAGATTTGGGCAACTTCTTGAAACATGGCTTGAGTGTTTTGTCCTCAGCCTGTGCCTTCCTCATCTCATCTGGATGAGTATTTATTGGATTATCCTCCTCCTTGTTTGACTGTGATCTGGTCTGCACTGTTGCCAATATCACAGGTCTCTTGGGATTCCCCAAGAAGACATATCTACACCCCAATATCAGAGGGTAGATTGGCTCATTTATCACTGCTGCTTTTATGATTCCTTCCACATATCGCGTTTTCACTTTTATTCGGGCGACGGGAAGTGTCATGGTAGCTACATCCTTGGTTGCAGTTTGAATCTCCACTGTTTCTGTGGTGTATTGATCGGCCTGCACCAGGTGAGAACTCACAACGGAATCGTAATCTAAACCGGTATCATATAAACATCTTATAGTGACACCATTACAGATGACATCTTCACACACTGGGGGGTGGTATGGTTCCTGTAATTCTTCAGGTTTGCCCTTTTTTTCCTTTTCCCCCGATGTCATAGCAGCAAAATGAGGAGGTTTCCTTCTACAATGGTCAGTGTCATGATTGTTCATCTTACAATTTTTACACCACCTTTTTCCTTGGTTGAAAGATTTTCTTTCATCATATTTCCTTTCATCGAATTGTGGGGTTTTATTTTTATTTTCATACCGTGGCCTATCAAATTGGTGCTTACCTTTATTTTGATCCCTAGGATCAAATTTATTAAAGTTCTGTGGTGCCCTAAAGTTATCCACTTGTTTCTTTTTATTACCTGTTACCTCTGCTTGAGCTGCTTGATACCTTTCAGCAACATTTAGCAACTCACCCAGCCTCTCTGCACCTTGTTCCATGAGAAACTTTCTCAGGTCTGGAGCCATGGACTCTCTTAGTTACTCTATAAGGACCATTTCCTTAAGATCTTGGGTTTTCCCCAGAGAAGTCCATTTCTCCAAGTATGTCTCTATTCGTGCAGAGAACTGGTGATAGGTTTCACCTGACAGTAGTTTAGCATTCCTAAATTTTTTCCTATAGAATTCTGCATTCTTTTCATATCTTAACAAAAGAGCCTGCTTTAGCATGTCATAATTTTCCTGATCACCTCTGCTCATTTTTGCAAAAACTTCATAAGCTGCCCCACGAAGTCCCTGAGATAACTTTAAGCTCCACCTTTCTCTCTCTAACCCATACGTGGTAGCTAATAGTTCATACCTATTTAGGTAGCTCTCTATATCATCGTCTTTCTCAACAAAATGATCTAAATGAAAATTCATAGCTGAGGTTGAGGCTCCTTGGCTAGCAGTGGCATCAGAGGCAAAGGGACTGGCACCATTTTCAGGAGCATGGCCCTGAAACTCAAACTCCCTTAGTCGTAATTCATGTTCCCTTTGTAATCTTTTCTCCTCCTTTTCTGCTTCCCTCTCTGCAGCTAATCTCTTCTCTTCTGCAGCTAATTTCTTCTCTTCCCTTTCTGCAGCTAATCTTTTGTCTTCTCTTTCTGCTTCCAATTTCTTAGCCTCTTTGTCAGCCTCAATCTGCAACCTCTTAGTCTCAGCCTCAGCTTGCAACCTCTTAGTCTCAGCCTCTAACTTTCTTTCGGCCTCTTTTTCTAATCTTCTTTCTTCGCGTTCAATAAATTTGTCACATTCCGTAGTGACATAGGCAACCATAACTTGCCCATCTAATCCTAACTCTTTTGCAGTCTGTACAGCAGCAGATCGAAACTTGGCCAGGTCCGCCATTGTCTATCAGGTAAATTTCTACAATGTCTAACCAACAATTTAATCTCTAAATATATCTAATGGACAACACAGGCACCGTGAGCTCAACCTTATTTAATTCCACCCAAGGATACCTTTTAATTCTTATATTCCCTGAAGTGAATTACCCCCAATATTTTTAATAGGGAAAGATTCAAAATCCCGGACGAGCCCCCAATATATGTGGTGAAGTGGGATGTTATAAATATTTATAGGGGACTTAGTGTACTGACTGAGATCAGCTGTGAAGGTATCTATATCTAATAAGTGTAGTGTATTATAGATAACCTTACTTGCTGCCACATATATATATATCTCAGTCAGAATTATTCTGGAATAGTGTGATGACTACGTTGTATGTCTAGGGTATGTGTATGATGAAGTGTAAGTCATAACAACAACAGACGGATAAACAATTTAATTTATTCCACCACACTTGACAACACTGTGACACTCACATACATAAAACACTCTACAAGGATATCTTAAAGGAGTCACTGATAACTTTTCAAATAACAATATGTATTCATTGCTGGCATGAATGAATATGTGTCCTGATTCAACTACAAAGGGAACCAGGAATCACAATCAATTTAAATTACAAGTTATATGTACAGAATTTATCAATATGAATATAGTAGTGACATATATTATTAAAAGTATCCTATGTGTGTCAGTTGTGTAGTAGTAATATGAGGTAATACTGGTTTTGTTTTGTTCAAGCTCTGTTGGTATTTGTCATCATGACTTCAATAGTTTGTCTTTAGGGGAACTATTATTGGAGATGTTCTCAGTTCCTGATATTAACACAATTTAATTCCCCTCTTAATGTTATTTTTACAAGGTCATTTTAAGCTGGGGGTACATAATTTTGAGCTCAGCTGGCCACATCAGCTTATCTGGCGTGATGGCGGCAGGAACAGACTCCTCTGCTCGACTCTCCCCTCGGCTCTGGAGACACCTCACTGATAGCTAAATGGACCAAGGAGTATGCTGTCCGACTCTGGATTCAGCAAAGCTCTGACCAGGTGCTGCTCAATACCATCAAGACCACGGTCCCTGAAAACAAGAAGGATGTACCTTCTACTTCATAACTAATTTATACTCTCTTTTTACACTGAGCACAATACATCACAAACATTGAGTTCAGAGCGTTAGGCCAACTGTCAGCTTCATCTGAAATACTTTATACCAGCATTAACCTCCTTAATGGTTACTACGCCTCTGCACTTCCAGCATTATTTCTGTCTAATCAATAATCTAGGTGTCAGTGTACTGTTTGGCCATTCCATGCAGTTTTACTTTCCTCCGACACCTTCTGTTCAGGCTGGAGCATTATAGGCTTTATATCATGTTTGCTACTGAACTACACATATATACAGGCATAAATTAACAATTCACATTCAATTTTCATTAAAAGATACTGAATGTTTCAAGCTTACCACAATTCATGGAAACAAACACAGATACGTTGATTAGCAATGAATTCTGGCACAAAATACTGGCACAAATTCCCATCTGCTTATGTTCCAGGCTTTTATTTAACACAAATATGAGCTGGCTTCAACGCACTGTTGCTTTATCAAGCTTATTTGCACTAGTGGTCTCGAACTAACGCTCCTAAGTGAGTATATCAGCGAGTCTAGCCAATGGAGCCACGTTTCGACAAGTATTTGAAAAAATTTTAACTTCCTACGTCTCCCCTAACAACCAAAGATAGTATTTATAGCCCGACTAATCGTGTTTAGCCTTACATATCATTCCAGCCAATCAGTTCAAATGTAACTTGTGGCCCATTTCCCGTACAATGGTGGTGTAAAAAAATCTACCACTGAGCGATTCTGATTTTGGGTGTTGTCTGACAGCACCATCATTTTATTTTGGCTATAACTTGTTAATTCCTAGACTATTTGCATAACGCCGTACATATTCTTTGTCAGCAAACCCTAAGGAACCCAAATATATATATTTAATAGAGCTAAGTGGCTGCGTTCAAAAGATGCAATTTCTTCTACCTCCTGTTTCGAAGATGTGCTGTCTGGGTACTGTAATGTTTTCAAACGTAAACCCATCTATTGTTATCTTTCCTAATAAGCGTTTTTTTGTGATTTTAAAACCTAACTCTGGGAAGGGTAGTGAATTTATCACTGTCCGTCCGAAAAAAAGTTAGTGCATGTAGTCTTACACGCGTGATGGCAGCATTTGTGTATCGCGCGACGCGTGTTTAGTGTTCGGCTTTCTGCCTCTCCCTTCTCGCTATCCTTTAGTCCATCTGTCTTTTGTTTTTGGTAACATAGTGTAGAAAAAGACATGAATGGAATTTAAAATTTAGGTCAACTTGCATATTTCAAGGTTTTTCTTAGAAAGGCAGCACATTTTATTGTGTGTTTGGGAAACGCGTGTATGTTGCAGAAGGCCTTTAATATCAACGTGAAAGCGTTACAATTTGCCGACGAAGTAGAAAAGAAGGGGGATTTCGAGTACTGTCATTGTGACAGCACTGTTCTTTACCATTCTTCTTCCTTTATTTATTATATGTATTTATTAGGCTTTATATTTACTTGATAATTTATATATGTGGATTAGAATATTCCACGACAACTGGATAGAGGGTTTATATTAAAGAATATTTCTGTCCTTTTGATGGTGCTTTTTATAAGCACTTAGCTGGCATAAGTGAGTCCTGCAATCGCGGTTTTCGTCGATTCTTTTGTGATGGTGACTCTTCACAGTCTGATAGCTTAGTTCCTCAAACCGTCTGATAGCTTAGTACCACGATCCCAAAGTAACTTTTGGGAACACAATCTCTTGCACAGTTTAGAAAAGACACAGCATTTTATTAGATGCTTCGAATCACTTGGTCTGGAAATTTTAATTATTCCTCTTATGATAGGTGTTCTGCAAATCACTTAGTCTGGGAAATGTTAGTAATCCTCTTATGACGGGTGTTCTGCGAATCACTTGGTCTGGAAATATTATAATTCCTCTTATGACGGGTGAATCTGATTCCTTAGGTATTCAGACTTCGTATTTAAAATGCGGGTTTACTTGTTTTGTTTCAAAGTTGCCCAAATACTTTTGTCCGGATCCTTTTAAGTTTCTAGACTCTGTATTTAAATATGCGGGTTTACTTGTAAGTTTAAAGTTGCCCAAATACTACTGATCTGTCACTTATAATATAGGAATTCTTTGTCCGATCCTTCTCTCTCTGGCTTCTGGGAGTTGCTAATTTGACAATGCGATGCAGTCTGATTTGTGACTCCGATTTCGCTATATTATATTTCCCTTCCTCTGTTCAAATCCCAGATTGTGCTTCCGACGAATTTCCAATGAAATCCAATGTTCATCCCGTCTCTCAAATCACACCAATCGAAAGCTCTGGACTATATGAGTAGGGGTGTTTTAATTTATTTCTCCCCCGCATGTTTTAAAATATTACATTTTAAAATTCCATCGCGTGACCTCTTTCAATATGTCGTAATGCTTCCGCCAACTCACAAACAAATCTGTGAACTTATTTCCTGGCGTAATACTTTCCGCCAAGATTGCCTACCCAGACAGATTATCGGCAATATTATTACCGAGAGGGGTCAGATGAAACGATTATCTAATTATCACCGGTGTTTTCGTCCGTCCCTCAGGCGGCTTCCTTAGATAGCAATCTGGCTTTCTGTGCGTGTTCGTGCGACACCACGTTGCACAATCAGCTGACGTCTCTTTCAAATGTGGCCAGAATGACTTACTTGATAATCGTATTAACTTGATAATACTACGTTCACTTGGTGAAACGTAAACAGTCTGGGAGCGGTCACCGCAAGAATAATCAAGATGCATATAATATGCCAAATATTAGGACGATGAGTGAGAAAAATGAAGAAATGAAGTGATACTGCCGGAGTGAAAGAGCGAGAGAGGGGCACAAATGTACATGCATACAGACGTTTTGTGACATCTTCTTTAACAAGAACTTATCTACCCTTTCTCTCCTTTATCAAGAACATATCTAACCTACCTCTCCTTTAACAAGACATTATCTAACTTTTTTTCTCCTTCAACAAGAACTTATCTAACCTATCTCTACTTTGTGACAAGAACTTATCCAACCTATCTCTCATTTCAAAAGAACTTGTCTAACCTATCTCACTTTTAAGAATAACTTCTCTAACCTACCTCTCCTTTAACAAGAATGTCTCTAACCTTCCTCTCCTTTAACAAGAACTTATCTAACCTATCTCTCTTTTGACAAGAACTTTTCTAACCCATCTAACTTGTAATAATAATTTCTCTAACCAACATCTTCTTTAACAAGAACATCTTTAGCCTATCTCACTTCTAAACGGAACTACTCAAGGCTATATGTCTTCTAAAAAGAACTTCTTAAAATAACCTGCCTTCTAACATGAACATCCGTAAACCTCGCGTTTTCTCTAGCAAGAACTTCGTCAGGTCTTCCGCCAAGAACTATGTTTTGTAGTTAAAGAAAACTTGTCTATTCTGTGTTTTTTTCAAACAGTCAAACCCGATGCTGCCATCGAGAAAACAAATATAATGACTATAAACTACGAATCTGAGGATAAATACGGTTACAAACAGCAAAGAATTCAAGGAAACACGTAGTGACAAGTAGCAACAAATTCGAGGAGAACTGTAATGACAAGTAGCTACAAATTTGATGAAAACTGTAACGATAAGTAGCCACAAACGTGAGGAGAACTGCAATTACAAGTAACTACAAATTTTAGAAGAACTGTAATGATAAGTAGCCACAAACTTGAGGAGAACTGTAATGACAAGTAGCAACAAATGTGAGGAGAATTGTAATGATATGTAGCTACAAACTTGAGGAGAACTGTAATGACAAGTAGCAACAAATTTGAGGATAACTGTAATGACAAGTAGCAACAAATATGAAGAGAATGTTATTGACAAGCAGCGACGAATTTGAGGATAAATACAGGAACGAACTGTTGCAAACGAAAGATGGAATGTAGAGATAAACAACTCGGAATTCGAAAAGAAATATAGCAATGAAAGTTTACAAATTTGGGAGAAAATGTAGCAATGAACAGTTACCAATTTTGAAGAAATATTATGAGAAACAGCCATGAATTTGATAATAAATATAGCCGCACGTGTTGCTTTCGACATGTGTCCTCCAATGCGTGCACTCAGCATTAACACGTGTTCTAATTTTTCACCAGTTTTGAAAGCCAGTAATGCGTCCACACATGAGTGTCTGGCACCATTGAAGGTAACAACTGAGCAAACAGGCCGTTTTCCTTAATTACTGTACCCGGTAAAAGTGTTTCGAATAAGCTTTCATGTTACAACCAGGTTCTGCGTTTAAACAATGAAACCATTAAAACGGCGTAATTACTTTCTCGGAAAGCTTGTCGAATTACCTTGTGATGTTTTTTTTTTCCTTTTACTTCCAGGAACAAGCTGTCCTTTTATCTTCTGGCATAGAAGCATTCATCAGAGGATCAGTTGTCGGGGACTTCTATTCTAAAATCTTTCAGAGCAATTCTGTCTGCGATAAAAGACTGATTTATTATCGCAAAAAAGCTATTAGCGAGATGAGAAAGGTAACCGTGTGATTATTAATACAATCTTTATGTCCTTTAATCCATTTTCTGTAACTTTACTTTTATTAATTTTTGTGTGTGTTTTTTACATGTCCGTATTTTAGGCCGCCGCTTTGTCTTTCTATCAATTAAATTTGTCTTTTCATGGATATTATTTTTAATGCGGTATATATTATTTAGAATAGGTCTACTCAACTATCAGTCATGTCGTACAAGGCGGCTAATGTGAGGTTGGGCATGGGGTTTGCAACATCATCATGCAAAACAAATTGTGACAAAGACACCGCTGCCGTAGAGGAGTGATGTATTAGAGACCTCACTATACTATGTCCAGCATCGAGAGGTGGGGTGACCAGTTCCCTTCATCGCTGCCTTTTCCTTCTCTAACTCAAGTATACAAAGTCAGATACCCATTTATAGTTGGGTAGACTGAAGCGTGTCGATACCGAGAGTCGAACCCGGCACCTTTGCTGCAAGAGACCAGCGCTCTAACCACTCTGTCAATCGGACGCTAAAAATTATGTAGGTCAAGTTTTTCAATTTTTGTTGCACAAATTCTCACATTAGCATACTGATGGATTACATACAACAGCTTAGACAAATATAATTAAAACCCATACATATATATATATATATATATATAGATATATATATATATATATATATATATATATATATATATATATATATATATATATATATATATATATATATATATATATATATATATATATATATATATATATATATATATATATATATATTATATATATATATATATATATATATATTTCATGTCCCGGAAACTGAAATACTTTAGCCACATTAAACGTCATAGTGGTTTAGAAAGAGCAGTGATGAAGGGTGTAACGAAATGTCTGTACGTGTTCTCTCACACCTTTAGCCACTACGGCAGTATCATTTTTTTCTTCTTCATTTTCTCTCCGATCGCTTTTATTTGGCATAATTGTTATGCCCTTTCATTCATTATTTTACTCTCTACGCTGGATCAAGTAGAGTCAAGTCTCTAACACTCCACTCCCCTACGGAAGTATCTGCTATGGGACTGTCTTTATCTTGTTTACCACTCCTCAGGCGTATTTACGTTCCGCCAGGTAATTACACCGGTCAGCGATAATACGCTATCAATCGACTCAGTCGCCGGCCACCCTTGATAGGAGACGATCCTCGTTTAAAGCAATATGGTCTCGTACGAGGATGAATAGGTAGCCAAGATTGTCTACCTGGATTGCCGACGACCGTGTCTGTTTGTCTGGCAGATTACACAGGTGGTAGATGCGTTTATCGTTTCACGGAGCCATCCCTACATGTGATTTTCACGATAATCTGTCTGGAGAGACAATATTGGCGATAGGTAGCATATGAACATCACATGAGTCCACAGATGGTGTTTATGAGTTATGCACAAGATGCCACCGGAAATATTACCGCATGATTAGACCGAGGTCACGCGTGGAATATTAAAATTAATATTTTAAACACGCAAGAGGATATTTTAAATTAAACACACCAACCCACGTAGTGCTAGAGAGATTTGATTGTTTTGATTTGAGAGCCGGAATATACAATGAATTCTATTGGAACATTCGGTGGTACATAATCGGTGATTTGAGCTGAGAATGATAGATATAATCTAGCAAACTCAGAAACACAGAACAGACAGCTTCGCAACTTCATACGAGCAACTCACAGAAAGCCAGAAAGAAAAAAAGACATAGGACGTAGAAATTCCACAACTATAAGTAACAGATCGAGTATTGGGCAACTTAGGAATTTACAAGTAAACCCGCATTTTTAATACAAGACTGGAAACTTAGGAATTTGATCACAAGTCATAGAGGAATGAAACAAAAGTTTTCCCAGGCCCAGTGATTTTGCAGAACACCTGCCGTCAGAGGAATTACCTCTAATTTCCCAGACCAAGTCATAGATGAATTAAACAAACGTTTTCCCAGGCCAGTGATTTCGCAGAACACCCGCCGTCAGAGGAATTAACTCTAATTTCCAGATCTAAGTTGATTCAAAACATCTAATACAGAGCTGTCTAGTCTAAATCTGTGCATGGACAGTGTGTATAACCCAATTTGGGGTTTGTTGTGAACATTTCTTTTACAAATGTGAATTTAACAAGTTTTTCTTGCTAAGTGGTTATATATGAGGCTGGCAACCTCATCATCCGAAAATAATATATTCATAAACTACCAGAGCAAGCGCTGGAGATTTCTTCTTGCTAGTCGTGCGGAAAACCCGACAGCAGAGGTGACCCCAGACTCCTACTTCAGGTGACTGCCCTCAGTTTTTTTTTTTTTTTTGTCCAGGTGTTCTTTTCAAATTGGCTAGCAGTGATGAGTGATGTTTACATCACATGTGCCTCAAGTGCAGCATATCATTTTGCGAGATATGTGTAACGTGTTAATGTTAGTTCAGGCACAAATCATTATTCGCACTGACCAGACACAATTTCCCAGTTAATCCCCAGAGGAATAGTGGTGATTTCTTTCATGAGTTACACTGTGTATACTCAAGAATTTAATTCTTCTGAGAGATTAACTTTGGTGTGTGGACAACGAGAAGATGCGCCTGTTAAGCTTCCAACTCAGTGTACTTAGCAGAGGCATTTTGTTATTTCTATTTTGTCTAAAAGTTCGTGGAACAAAGCTAGTTGTGAGTGAAACGCAGGAAATCAACACCAGCCGCCTAAATCGGGCACGTGGTGTGAAGAAGTGCCCTCATCACCAAGCAGTGACGAACATCACAGCTGCAGGACTCACCTAAAAGTTAAGTGCTTATAAAAAGGCACCAGCAAAAAGGACATAATATTTCTGAACTATATCCTCATCCTAAATCTCTGTGAAGAGAAAATTAGATTCCAATATAAAAGTCACCAGCAGATTATTTATTTTAAACTGTTAATACTAATTGATTATTAAATTTGTTACCTGTTATTTTAAAACTAAACAATCATAGTCGATTCAGTTTCTTTAAAAATATGAAAGCAAACGTATGAGCCAGAACTAATTTATATATATATACCCTTCAAAAGAAGTTAAGGACCATTTTTATTAAGGGTGCAAAGTGAAATGAAAATGAACAATAAAAACACAGCACTTCAAAATATAACATGACAAGCTTATCAGTGACAATCAACACTATTTTCATGCAAGCCTCTGAGCGACATTTCGGACAGTAAGACCTTCCTGCAACCACGCAATGGCTCTTCCTTTATCCACAACACTCAGTTTTCGTCGTTGAGGCATATTGTTGTGCAATGGTTATGCAGCACTTGTGTTGCTTATAAAGACAATTTTGTGAGTACAGCTCAAGACCAACACTATAGTCTCCCCTTGCATCACGCATTTTGGAATAGCAGGTATTTTTTTCATGCTCAGACATCATTAAAAACACCCACATTTTGGTGTCTCAGCAGCATTTTTTCAGCGTGCATGCTGAGCTAAACACTAGCCACACGGTATGCTGGTGGCCCACGCAGCACGTGTTGAATGTTTGTTGTTCAAGAAAAATCAATGTCAGATTAATTGCTTATGAAATATAATTCTTATAATTTTTATTATTTTTGGGTCATTTTCACCGACTGGTCCTTAGCTTCTTTTGAAGGGTATATATATATATATATATATATATATATATATATATATATATATATATATATATATATATATATATATATATATATATATATATATATATATATATATATATATATAATATATATATATATATATATATATATATATATATATATATATATATATATAGACGTATATTGACCTCTAAACAGAGTTATACCATTACAAGAGAAATTCGCTGAATTAACTCAGCTGGGGGCTTGAACGGTCTAAAATCCATTGCTTAAATCCTTCACAAAAGACGACAGACAGATATAAGTTAACCTTGCTCAGCGCTATGCCGCATGGTTCTTGACTTCTGAATTATCTTGTGAAAACTCCCTTCGGATAGAAGCGCCACTACAAACCTATCTACATCTCTGCCAAGAGTAATCTTGTGCGAAGGTAAACACCTGTGACGACCCATGTAGATACTATAGAGTTTTGGCCATTGTTGGACCACTACTGCAAAGCAGGGGAGGCTATCCGTGACAGAGGGTATGGTAGCTGGAAGACAAGGTAGGGCCGACCAAGACGACGGTGGACACAGGACACTAAAGACACCTTGAATACGACAATGGAGGAAGCGGGAAGGCTGGCTAGAGATCGAGAATCTTTCAGGCGGGCTGTGATGAGAGCGACGTTCTGCAAAGGACATGCTACATGAAGATGATTATATATATATATATATATATATATATATATATATATATATATATATATATATATATATATATATATATATATATATATATATATATATATATATATATATATATACAGTACACATTCCAAATGAAACGTGTGTAATCAACAGTGAAACAGTCCGACTAGATTTTAGGGAAAATACGGAAACGGCACGCATTACACCGTGAAAACGGAATTGAACATCCTTCAAAAATACCACGCATGCCATGAAATCTTTTCATGGTGTATTTTTGGGGAAAATACGAAAACGGAACGCATTGCATCGTGAAAGGTAAATTGAAGATCCATTAAAACAACACACGTGTCTTGTATTTTTTTATGGTACACTGACCATTTACCATAAACCATGATACGTTTGAGTACAAAGATCCAACGATGCTGAAATAGAATTAAAAAGTATGAAATAACCAGATAAGAATGTCGTAATCATGACATGCAGCAGAAAGAGCACTATCTAATTAAGTCCCATCTTCTAATTTTTTTTTTTTTTTTTTTTTTTTTTGACGCATTACCTGCTCGGGATATACACGTTTGCAATGTTAGTAATATGTCATCAGCTAATAAGTAGTCCTTCTCATCATCATTACCCATTTTGCCTACTATTGAAAATGGAGCCACTATTTGAAGTTGTAATCCTAAATTTAGTTAAGTTAACTCTGGCTGGCAGAAGCGCATAGAACGAAAACCGGACTGGTAGGAGATTGTTAACAATCGAAAGTAGGACAGATCTGTAAATAGCATTCTGGTGTCAATAAAACGCAAACTGCGAAACAAAGTTAAACTGAACATCCTAATCAAAACAGAAAATTAGGTTTAACTAGGTAAGACTCTCTGCTGTATTGAGGATAGGTGGAACCGGAGGCAAATGAAGCTCACCTGATGCTTTTCCGCTTTCGTTCCATTTCTTTCGAATAAACAAAGAATGACAGAAAAATGGACTCATTAGAAACATACATAACAGAGAAGTAATAGGCACTTCGGAAATTAGATCCAAGTCCACTAAGATGATGCCAGACCCGGACTGTCCATTAAGCACAGTTAGCACGTGCTTAAGGCACCAGGTGACGGCGGGCACGAAACAGAAAAGAGAACAATTCAAATTAATCGTTGATGATGAGAGTGAATGAATTATCGATGTACACTTCAATCTGCTTGTTCGAGTACTTTGATCTGTAATGATGATATTACTCGTACTGTGCCACGTACTGTTTTACCTGTTCGTTGTCTAGAAATATTTTCTTTCTTTGTCCTGTTATCACAGTGGTTCCCAAACGGTGTGGTGCGCCACACTGGTGTGGCGCGAGAGGATGGCAGGTGTGGCCGGAAGATTCAAAGACAATCAAGAATTTAGAGATTTTCAAAAAATTCATGTCGAAAATAAATATGAAGGTCATTTTCTTATTTAGTGTGTTATCTGTGAAATATATGTATAAAAACCCACAGAATTTTCAAGAATTTTTCTGATTTTATTCAGTAATGTAATTTACCTTATATCAAATAGATACAGTTCTCCACGACATATTGTGAACAGGGATTTTCAGCTCTGACAAATATCAAAACCCGGAAAAGAGAAAGGCTTCTTTGTGTTGATGAGGGATGAGAGTTTGTTTATATCAAATAAGAATTAATATAAATGAGATTACCCTACAAATACAAGCTCACGCCTCATTTAGTTTTTTTTACATTTTGTGAATGAATCATGTTTTTTATGTAGCTGTATTTTTTATACCTCCTGGATGTCTCATGATCATTTTATAAATAGTTGTGTTCTATGACTATGTTATGAATAAAACACTGCTAAGAGTTTATTTTTTATTTATTTATTATTTTTTTGAAGGTATTTCTTACCAATAAAAAATTTGGCGTAGCGCGAGCAAATTTTCATTCCGAATGTGTGGCCCAGAAGAAAAGGTTGGGAACCACTGTTTTATCATGATGATCATAATTGTTTTTTTGTGTGTGTATGTGTGTGTTTTACTAAGAATTTATCTTATCAACACCAACAACATAACATTTCTGCTTTCAGCTGACCATACGTACGGATGATGGTGATGTTGTTTTTGGTTCCAGTCATGGCAAAGTGACTAGTTACGGTTTTGAGTTTTGCAGCACAGATGACGCAAGCTCCGACGGGTACGCAGTCGTTGGAGCGTGGTCTCCTGTTCGTGGCATAGAGTCGCAGCAAAGTTTCTTCAAGAACGCCTTCAAGGACTTTGGTGGCAGAAAGCTCTTAATTGGAAGCCTGGAGGTGAGAGACACTGTAATTAGTTAAGGCAACTGTAGAAATAAAAGGCAGTACTGGATTAGTAATCATTAAATAGCGTCTGATTGACAGAGTAGTTACAGCGCTTGTAAAGTTACTGGGTTCTGGGTTCAAAATTTGTAGGGTCATGCTCCAGTAAACCCAGCTGTAAATTGGTGCCTGATTCTGCTCTTGATTTAGGAAAGCAAAGGCTGCGAAGAATTGAACTGATCAACCCACCTCATAAAGCTGAATCTAATATAGTGAGGTCGCAGCACTTCTCTCCCCTACGGCAGTATCTATTATGGACCTACCTCAAGACCCGTCTGTTGTCGGTGTCTAGCGTTGACTTCAGGCAACTGGTACCAAAAACTGAGAGGAAACAAATTTCTCTTTTACGTTTTATGCCTACTGATGTAAACATCAGGTGAACACTGATTCCCTCCTCCACTTTATCTTCCTCAAAATTTTGCCCGTTATCTCTGAGCATTAAATCTGAACCCAATGAGTCAGATGGAAGTGTTTTAGGACAGCGGAAGACTAAAAATGTATAATTCTATACATACGTAAATATACATGTGAAAAGCACTTCAAATGGGCATAATAAATATATACACCATTATGCTATCATCATCCACTCCCTGCTCCCTATGGAGTCTGGGATTACCTCTGCTATTGGTTCCTTGTGATGAAACCCGCACGAAGCAGTCACCACCTCTTGCAGTAGTGGATTGTGTGGTAAGTTATTTTGTATGATGAAGTCGCCAGCCCCATGTGCAACTGTACATCCATAAGCAATTTATACAAGTCAACTTCAAATTTAAAATGTTAAATAAACATTTTACAACTTACCCAGACATTGGGTGAATTAATATAGATATTTGATTGCACAGAAAAGGCCTTAATTTACTGCAATTAATTTAAGATGCAGTTATCCCTCATATAAGATGAGGTTACATCGTACTGAATCCTTCTAATTATTTTCACATGAGGAGGATCCTAAGGTTTGGGCTTCTAGTATTATTATGGGAGTTTTACCCTCTATTATCTTAAGAGCTAATCCTTAATCTTGTGGCCGGTCCTATAGGGAATTCTATTTTACCAGCTATTATTTTGGCTGTCTGTGATTGTCGTAATTTTTGAGAAGATAGGACTGAAGTAATTATGGTCCTTTCTAGTAGAGGTGATGATGACAGCTATGTGAAAGGAAGGTGTAAGAAGTAGTTTCTGTTTCACGAGGAGGGTGATAGTGTAGAGAGAAAAAAGCAGTCTCGGATTGAGTAATTGCTCTAATCCAGCCTATCTTTTAAGACCCTATTTAACTTTCAGACGCCCTTACTCTCCTTGTACAACGTACAAGTTACACAACACTAAGTACACAAAATTATGTGACACATAACACTACGTGCAGACGTGAAAAAAAACTAGGAATAACATATATATATATAAAAACATGGGTTTGACCAACACTATACCTTAAGGTTTATTATGTTTTACTATCGCTAGAAATATCACAACATCACGACAAGCATTATCATTACATCAATGAATTATAGTTTACATACAAGAATTGAAAATATAATGTAATAGGCCTCCCTCTTGTATAGGAAACTAGGAAAAATCCCAACAGAGAGGTAATTAGCCCAAATAAAAGATCAAATTAATTAACAATGGGAGTAGGGCTGCAGACTGTTTCCAGGACCATTACGTGGAGGTGGAGTACGGTCTTGACCAGCTCTGGTTCGCTGGTCCTGACGCAGGCAGTCAAGCTATGAGCCGCTGACTGCGGTCTCTATTGCTGCGTCTTGAGGTCCCCCTCGGAATTTAAACACTAGCAGTCATTAAAACTAATCAGTCATATTCAGAGTCAAGTGCAGCCCCAGACTATCCGATGAGCTGACTGCTATTTTTTCGGGGGAGTCACTGCAATTGATGTGTTAGTAGTGACTGTCTGGATATTATTCCTTTTCGCTGCAGGTATTTACTTTGGATAAGTGTTTTTATTGTGGTGGCACTGTCCTGGGTATTAATATGGTAAAATATTGTTCCGGTGGGGTCTAGTTTCAGGTGACTATGACACTCGGTGACGTGATGGGAAAAACAAATGTTAAATGATAATAATCTTCTGTCCGTGGAGGTGGGAGCTGAGTATGAACAGCGAGTATTCTTGAATAAATCCGATAAAAAAAACTCCTGTCAAGGGTCAGATGAAAAGTACAGACTTTCTGGTTCAGCAGACTGATAATATATTATGATATGAAAAATGTTGTATTCTGGGAATGTTCCATGCCAGTTAAATTTTATCTATTATTGTTTGTTTTCTTGATTTGGCTTCTCGTCATACATAGAGAAGGTGGACCGCGCAGGGGTCACAATATAAAGATTGTCATAACAATAATTATTTGGATGCTGATATGAACACCAGATCATAAAAAAACGATGGATCGCAAGGTAAGATCAGCCTGGATTAAATAGGAAGAAAAAAATATAAACGCTTTAACAATATTATCGATATCCTAATATAACACACATTTAGGTATGACTTGTAAATCACTCCGGTATTTAATTATATATATTTAAAAAACACCACGAGTGTCTAGCAAATATATCGTTTTTACACTAGATATGAACACTAGTCACTTTAAAATTTTACACCAGATGGAAATAGAAATGAAATTGCGTTCTCTAAATTATCCACCGCCTAGCGTCTATTAATTAATTTAAAGCATCTCTTACTGGGGAAATAGCGAGTAGTTAATTTTACGTTTATAGCTGGTAAACTTTGCAATACGTTATTTAATTAACACAGGCCCAAAAAACCCAGTGAAATATAATGAAACACTTTAACAATTAAACCACTACAAACTCTAATATATTATTACCGCAGCACAGAAAAAAAGAATTAATCTACACGTATAAGTAAGTCCAAAAATGGTAGTATGGCTGTCCTATGCGAGCTAGGTACTTTCTTCAAAATCTCTGGCGTTACTTATAACTTAATTTTAAGAGATTGCTATATATATTAAATTGGCTCAGTCTCGCCAATGTCTGGCAAAAATCGCACCTCGAGCGAATTCTTCGGCCAATTCCTGAATCAAAGCTAAATTTGACACTTATGCCGACCGTATTGCCGCTTCAGCAAGAAATTTATTCTCCGCGCAACGGTTTTTCGTCCGTTCTATTACCCGGTGTTAATCAGGGGTTTCAGATCTCGGCTCTCTCTCTCTGGAACTTCAAAGACGTCGTAACCTGACAGCCGGTGGCCGCCCCTGGCCCGCCTCTTTTTACAAGGAAGACAGTTAGAGATATGAATTGCTGTATCAATAGTGCTTGAAACAAAGACAGGTAGACGTGGCTAAACTAGAAAATAAGACAGATAGCGAAAGAGGCCTGGCTTACACGTACTTCACTTACATGTTAATTACGAAGCGAGGGAAACACACGTGGAATCGAGTTGATTGCAAAAGAATGAGGGGTACCGGTGAGAATAAAGTGGATCGATCAAGGTTGCTCAATTTTCCTGACACAGTGATTTCCTCTGACGAGGTAAGTAAATGCAGTGCTAAATTCCTAAAATGCTCTAGGTTATCAGCAGAATGTTTGCTCCCCACGCGTATGGCTTCCTGTAAGGTTCTGTTGGGGAGAAGCCAATCAGAATTGAGTTTAAAAGTCACCCCGTGAGGTTCCGTTGGGTGCTATCCAATTAAGTTTTGTTTTATTTCTAATCCTAACCCACCTCCATAGTAAGGAATCTTATTTTAATAGGGGTTACCCCCCATTCTCATCTGAACATATTCCATGACCGTATAAGGTCTTGCCACTTCCGTGTGACTTGTCATGTTTACCAAAATCACTACGTCATCGATCTATCCTAATTATTACTTCCGGCAAATCTCTACTAAGGTCTTACTTTCTTCTCATCCATTTATAACAACTAAGTCATCGGAAGTGTTATCTCATTCCTCGTGTTCCACACCTTTCCAGTCGTCTTGTATAGAAGTAGCGCAAGTCATGCTTGCAAAATTAACACATTATCTTAAAATGCAAGGAAAATGACGATGATGATATTGCTGATGATAATGATGACGAAAACGATGACGACAATGACGAAGGCGACTCACTCGTCAAACGAACTTGACATTGCTTATAATATAACGGTCAATATTTCAAATACTTCTGCAAATCAATATATATATATATATATATATATATATATATATATATATATATATATATATATATATATATATATATATATATATATATATATATATATATATATATATATATATATATATATATATATATATATATATATATATATATATATATATATATATATATATATATTCATCATGATCCTCGCTACTTTTCAGCTTCCCAAGCGGCATAGGCCTTCAATACACACATGTCAAGTCCTCCTATCGCATGCAACCATTGCAAGGTCTTTCTCGTCATTTTCATTTCAATCTCCAGTTGTCTTCCCAATGTGCTTTTCGCTCAACCTCTGTCTTCTCTTACCCTGGTAATGCCGTCCACGGGTTTCCTCAGTGTGAGTCCTATCCATCACCAGCTTCTTACTTTCATCCCTTGTTCTCCTGGTACTTGTCATTGGTAACATATATTCTGTGTGATATAAATATTTACTGAAATCCATCAACAGGCTCCTCCCTTTGTGATTAAACGGCACTCAGGAAACACGACATACTACGAAGGGTTTTGCATTGACCTGCTAGATGAACTAGCCAACAGACTGAATTTTACGTAAGTGTAAAATATGTGTGGAAAAAGTGAATACAATTACAATAAAATTGCATGGAGCTGGCAACCTGATGAAGTAATCAGCAGGAACGATTTAACAGAAGATATTTTTAAAATTAGTTTTTCACTTATCTCCAACTAATTTAAATGAAACAAACGTCAAAATAACGTGTCACATTAGTATTACAGCTCAGCTTGAGATCTGGCGTGTTCAACACACAACATCACAGTGCACAGCTATTTTAGCTGCATTTAACGCCATCACGGATTTTATTTCAAGCTGTATTAGGGGGGGGGGGGTGGGGGGGGGGCAAAAAATCTGTTTAACTTATTTTTACAATACCAGTAGCCAAAATATTCCGCCTGGGATCTCCTGGGCGCTGGTGTAGCCTTCTCGGATAAGGACGTTACCAAAATGCGCTTGCGCACTAGCGATCAATCATAAAGAGTGTTCATACGTCCTCAAGCCGGGCGAAACCTAAACAACCACACAACAATATTTATAGAATGTGTGATTCCTGTATACACACATTGTGATCGTCGTCGGTGTTCGTGCACTGTGCTGAGATCCTCCTTGTGTGATCTAAGGGAGGAGATCGGAGCACTGATGGAGCTGTCCGTGTACAATGAAGATAGTCCCTAAAACCAAACCCAAACCAAATCTTTAATAATCTTCGCCATAATCCAGATGATTGCCCCCCCATCACCTATTTCTTTATGCGTTTTCTCATCATCATTTTTTTTGCTGTATGTAAATGGCCACTACAGGCTCAGGAAACCTTAACCGAATGCGTACTCTTGAACCCTTGCACTCTTGTACTCTTGGTTTCTTGTAAACTTGTACTCTTGTACTTTCGTACTCTTGTAAACTTGTAAACTGGTACTCTTGTAAACGTGTGCTCTTGTACTCTTGTAAACTTGTACTCTTGTAAACTTGTACTCTTGTACACCCTTAATCTTGTACTCTCGTACTCTCGTACTCTTGTACTCGTGTACTCTTGTACTCTTGTCCTTTTGTACTCGTGTACTTTTGTACTCGTGGACTCTTGTCCTCTTGTACTCTTGAACTCTTGTACCCTTGTACCCTTGTACTCTTGTACTCTTGTACTCTCGTACTCTTGTACTCGTGTACTCTTGTACCTATATCCGCTTGTCCTTTTGTACTCGTGTTTTCTTGTCCTCTTGTAGTCTTGTACTCTTGTTTTCTTGTACTCGTGTACTCTTGTACTCGTGCACTCGTGCACTCTTGTACTCGTGTACTCTCGTACTCTTGTCCTCTTGTACTCATGTACTCTTGTCCTCTTGTACTCGTGTACTCTTGTCCTCTTGTACTCTTGCAGCAGCGAGTTCTGTCGAAATTTTTTATTTTATTTTACATGTTGAGGTTGCCAGCCCCAAGCACCACGACCTCAAATTAGTCTCTTACGACATGCTTATTTTAGCAGTGGGACTATTCTTTGTTTGCTCCTCAGATATCCCCGGGGCACAGGTTCCCAAAAGCTGTGCAGGAATCTCTTTAGTTTCGATTTGTTTTGTTTCGTTTTTTGTTTTGTTTTTTTGTGTAATGTAAGTGCTGGTGCCAACGGAGCAGATAAAAGTTGTTGATCATTTCCAGATATGAAATTGTGAAGCCACCAGACGAGATGTGGGGAGCTCCAGATGGCGACGCGTCGTGGAATGGAGTTGTTGGAATGGTTCTGAGAGGGGTAAGGTTAGCTAGAGACATGAGGTGGATGATAGTAAGTGAAACAGAGGAAGAACTGGAAAAAAAAAATGTGCGGTAGAAGGAAGATGGGGATGAGAAACGTGAAGCAGACATGACAAAACGACAAGAAGACCGTATAGCTGAAGATAAATAAAATAGATAAGGAGACAGTATACTTGTTTTTGAACACACTCAAATTCAAAGCAGGAAGTGTGAGGAGAGAAAGAAGAACAAGAGGCGGTATATTTGAAGACAAAATAAAACAACAAGGAAGATGGTGAAATTACAGAAAAAACAAATTAAACGCAGGAAGTGAGGGGGAGTGTGAGAGAGAGAGAAACAAAGACAAGAAGTGTGTAACATGAGAATGGTATAGAGGCGATGAAAGAAAAGAAAGCCTGGAGCAACAGATAAAATGTGTGAGATTCTTGAAAGTAACATTAGCTAAATGAGATAAGAGAGTAAAGAGGGGAAACCCGAGGCCTGTTAACAGTAAAATAAATAAAAATTCGTATTACACATGTAGTGGTTTTTGATGTTATTGTATGGTTATTATGTTACCTAGTGTACTGGATGAGGTCAGATGTGAAGGCTCCTGAAGATAAAAGTTTATGTGAGTTACAGAATGCCTTTCTGCTACCAGTTACGACCTCAAACAGACCTATTCTGCTATTATATATGTTAGCTACGTTTAATGTCTAGGGTAATGAAATGTGATGTATAGGTAATGAAATGTGATGTGTAGGTAATTGAATACACAGACACACACATGTAAATACTAAGTCAAATAATAATAATAATACTAAGCTCTGTGATCAATTCAACTAACACTGGCTTTAGAAGTTTAGATTTTACAATTTTTTGAATTTATTTAGTCCTGAACCAAATGTTTCTTCTGGTCAGGACGTATGAAACAATATGTATTTATCAATAAAAGTGGATATATATGTTGAATAATCAAATGAAAATTTTATACATAAATATATTATTACATTGGTTAATATTAATACTAACTACAGAGTCCTTAGAAAACTAGCACTGGATGTCTAGTTGGGGTGGTGTCATCATGCCCAATCTCTGTTTGTAATGTTCATTGTCTTTGAATATGAACTGAGTTATAGTGTTTATACAACAAGATTTTATTTCTTTATTTATTGTGGACAAGGTTGATGAATTTACAGCAGGCCAGGTTTTCACTTATCTGGCCTGTGACGATGCAGCATAGAATTCAAGTGGCCCACTCCTCACAGTAGCTGGAGTAAAATAATAGGCTGTTTAGGCTTCCACTCTTGTACTTCTACACAGCATCTGGCACTAGCATAGTGCCAGACCAGAAACTCTGAAACCAAAATTTGTGCCATGTGTCAACACTCTGCCTACTGCACCACTTTTTGCACATAACAACGAAAAAACATTACAAAGATTGGGTCAGATCTTTCTGACCAACTCAGCACATCTCACCCAGGTGTTATCCAATAGTACCAGTTTCCCATGACTGCATTGCTTCCGAAATATGTTCAATAGTTTCCTCTTCCATCCAATAAGGTGGGTGATATGTTCCCACTGATCTCAAATATAGATCTTTCTTCCATAGTCTTAGATATGTTTTCCTATATTATTGGTTTTGCCTCTAGGCCCTGGACTGCTGCTGGGGACCTAGAGTAAGCACTCACTTGTCGTAATCCTTTTTCAGGACATGGCAGTATCAATCACTCAAAATATTAAAATTAAAAAAGGTAAATGCTTTTTCCCTTACCACAATTCAAAATTGAGAATACAGTTACGTTGTACTAGCAAAACTCAGCTGAGCTGCTGGCTAGATTAGGGCGTCCCACTGATAATATTTAATATTTCCTGGAAATCACACCTCCAGCATTAACGAACTGTATAAATGGACAGTCTTCTTCAAAATGGCACTAGCGGGCGTCTTTCTTTCGATAATACGTAAGCTTCTGTCCAATCAGCGGACTTTCCCTCTACTTTTCAAATATTCAAACTACAAATGTCCAATTTCGGTCCAGTCTCAGTCTAGTGTGTAGTATTTTTCTGTTGGTCTGTCAAAAAAAAATTACACTTGTTTTTGGACGAAACTACAAGAAAAAACTACACAAAATTTTGTCTCCCCCTACTTCTAAGATTCTATGCTAAGTTATTTTTAGCTACTATCCTCCTACCCTGCCCCTAGGCCATCTGCAGTTTGTTTTTGCATTTTTAGTCTCAAGGACGTCAAAATGTAACTTTAGTGAAAATATGCACAAAAAACTGTCTGCTAGTCTGTAGGAGAGAACAATAGGTCTTTCGTCAATATCTTCCGTGTTATCTGTCCGTCTGTGCAATTAAAAGCATATTATTTCTCAGATTAAGATGGGCTATCAAACTAGCTAGTTTTTATTCTCCTAAACTTATTATTAAGGAAAAACCTATTTTTTTCTCAAGGTTAGTTTTGAAATTTGTTTTTGAACCTTCGTGTACGGCGTTTGCCGCTATATTCAAACGAAAACGACTAATTACCGTAAACCGTCCAAGATACGTCTGTTTCTAACAAGAGCTAAGGTCGTTTTTTGTCCATTTCCTTACATTGTGTCAACTAGTGGCGTAATTTTTTTCTTTAAAAAAACTACAAATTGCGTCTTTTGGTCTTTAGATTCAAACACGTGTTCAGACCGTCATAATTTTTTTTTCTTTTACCTCCGTTTCTACCCCGTCTAAAAGGATAAGTCGTTTAGTCTGCATGTTCTAACTAGTTAGTTTCAATGGCGCTAGAAAACGCTGGCGTGGGCGAGAATGTACCCGAGGCCTGTTAACATGTATTTTACCTAAATAAATGGAAAAACGTTGCATCGTATTACACACATAAAGGTATGTTTGAAGCACTCGTGAGAAATAAAGAAGTAGAAAACTAGAAAATAGAAAAACAACAGAAGTAAATGGCTTACGGGAGAATGAACCCAGGACCTTCTGAACGGCATCACCGCCTAGCTACGGAAGCGAATCACACTGCCTAGTTGGCAGAGAGGATATTGTTTCGCTTCCGTAGCTAGGTGGTGATGCGGTTCGGACGGTCCTTGGTTCGATTCTCCGGTAAGCAACTCACTTTCTGTTGTTTTTCTATTGTCTAGTTTTCTACATCTTTATTTCTCACGAGTGCCTGAAACATACCTTTATATGGGTAACTGTTAAGTCCTTTTTCGCATAGGAGTTAAGTGTGCGAGACTTAACATAACTAGATGCAAGTCTAACTGTGTTAGATGCACTATGTGTGCGCATCTGAGTAAGTATTAAAGGTTGAATTAATTACGTACCAATTGTTGCACTAAAGAGCGCAACTTGGTGCGATCGGGTTTTGGTTTTGTTGCTAAACAGCGCTGACGCTGGGAGATCCAAAAATGCCGGTGAATGAAGACATAATAATTTACTGTTTACAGGCCTCGGGTTTCCCTTCCTTATGTGTAATGAATGAAGACAGACGTTGTTCTGGTCTAATAACCCCATATTGTGGGAAGATTTGATTATTAAGGGATATGCTATCTTCCATGGTGAAGTATTAGCCTTTGCCAATTTTGGCTCATCTTTTACCAGTATCCCGATTTGATACTCGTTATGAATACTCAGTAAGATCCTAGCAGGGCTTCGGCATGCCTATTCATGACCTGCCGCTAGTGTGACTAGAGATCCTCTGCTGGTCAAGATTTGAATCATTATACTATGGAATCCGAAGCGATTATATCCGGCTTTTACATATATATATATATATTATTATAAAATGGGATCTATTAATACAAGTAATATGCACTGCAATACTCCCGCCGTCCATGGGATTTTGGCGGCCAGTGAGGTCAGTCAAGTTTGACATTGCTACTATAAATATATTCACTTCATGCTGATTTTTCGTATGCCATTTTTTGATGAACGAGTATATCTACTCGTGATGTTGCCGTCCATGTCTTTGAACTACCGTCCATGTCTTTGAATAATAAATCGCTGTGGAAACTGACCGTCAAACCATGAGTCCAGTATCTATCAGTTATATCTGAACGTTGGTATACATTACTATTGGCCCATCTTTTCGGCCCACACTTTTCTACCATTCGCGTTGAAACATTAGTCGGCTACCATTGTAAGCCCGACCAAAGCTGACAGTATTTAAGTCAGCAGATATATTGACAGTCACGTATAAATACGACGTATCAGCCAAATAACCGTCGTATCAGTAATATTTATTTAAGAGAGTAAAGGAACGTTTAGCAAAAGTTAAAGTTATCGATAAAAAGGAATGCAATAACATGACATAAAACAGTATTATGGCTACTTTGACCAAATTTAAATGTAGATTATTGTCAGGCTTAGATTACAATTACATAGTTAGGTTCATGCTGATGTGTAACTTACTTCATTAATTTATTCTATCTGCTATCAGGTTAACTATTATCTTTTCTATCTACCCTCTTCTGCTTTATTTCTATCTATCTTTCCGGAGGCACAATATTTTTTAGTGTTTACCTTTTTATCACGTGTCGAGTGAAGGCTGGTTGTATTCTCCTCATCTTTGTCGTTAAACTTCTTTGTAATACATCTTTATTATTCAGCATCCTGCCATACCTGCGGACTTGGATTATTCCCACGTCTCATTTTTCAAAATACGTTAATTTGTCAATGATTAGATCACACTATCTCACACATCTGATTGGTTAACTCATGCTGTACCCTTTTTTGTGTGTGATAAATAGCATTATGTCTCACGAAATCTGATACCTACTAGTTAATGGACCTTCCCTCTCTTCACATTGTTTTCTTTTTGGTGACATGCTTTTGTAAGTTGTCTTGATTAATTTATTCGACGCTGTTTGTATAACGTCTGCTGTACTTTACTAGCAGAAACTGCCGTTTTCCATTGCAGAAAGCGAGTTGTTTATTCTCACGTTGTCCTTAATTTCTGCTCAACACTTCTTACCGAATCTAATGCAACTTAGGTATTACGGCCAGTTGTGAAATCGTTTGCTAAATCTCGTATAAGAGATATAAACCGAAAAGCACACCGAGAAGTGAACTGCAGACAGACATAACAGGGATGAACAAGACCTAGAAAAAGTATAGACGAGCAGTTGGAAATCCTCAATGATTTATTTCAGCAGACATGAACATAAACTATGACAGGGAGGCGAGACCTTAACGTTAGGAGCAACAATAATGTTCAAGGCGAGGACGGAGCACGTACATAATGATTGTGTTAACCATGTCAGTATTGGAGATGGCAAATCATTCATAATTCTTCAGCGCTTTCTGTGGAGCACAAGGTTTCAACAAATACAGGCTACGACTGTTTTCTAGGGCATTCTTTTATAAATCTATTTATTAAAGCAGTTGTATATTTGTCTAGTAATTTTGCATCAGAGTGCTGTGTCTAATTAATTGTTTTTATGTTGTGTTTGATTCCTTTATCTAGAATGCAATAATAATTACAATGACATTAAATGAATAGCTCCTTGTTAGAAGGTTTTTCATATTTATTTGAATAAACTGATTATTCCCCCCCCCCCCCCCCCCCCCCCCCCCCCCCCCCAAAAAAAAAACAACCCTGTATACTTCAAAATCTAAACATGTGTGTTTCCATAATTTGCAGAAATCCGACTGTATTTATAGTAGTAACAAAAAAGAAAATCTATACATTAGAATATATGCATCTTTATTGACTTGGCTTGACTTGACTAGACTTTGATCCACTGTTACTGAACGTTTACTCTTGGTGACCTTGATGCCATTATGTTGTACTGCGCCGTTCGAATAAGTTATTCTGGGCTGCTATAAAGTGTATTGTCTATGGATGGGTTGTGTGGTAGGAGTTGTCTCATTCCATGGAGTGCAGGGAACTGTAGTAGATGGTTGTCACAGAGTGGCTTAATTAAGAGTCTGTGAGTAAAGAGACAAGACACCAATTTGAGGAAAGTCTGAGAAGATAGATTAAGATGAGAATTAAAGTCACTGTGGAGGATGAGACTTATAGCTTCAAGGGTGAGAACATAGATTGACTCTCCCTCGCCACCTGTGACTTGTAATCATCTGGTCAAGTTGCTGGGCGCCATGCTCCGCCAAATACAACCCTACGTCCGGAGACATGGTTGCCTTCAATTGTTCCGTCATTACCAACTCTTCCATACCTTCGTACGTTTTTGCCATTCCTGCCAACTCCCGCCATCTAGCGAGATAAGTCCTTAATCTTTCCGCGAATTGGATGAAACTCTCTCCCTTTTCCAACCGGCTCTCCTGGAACATTGTTTGGCACTTACGTGTGGTCCACTGGAACCTTTGTAACAAAGCATTTCGAAGCGCTTCGAAATTATTCTGGTCTTCGATGACCATCTTGCTATAAATGTCATACGCAGGACCTTTTAGGGACTGAGACAGCTTTAAGCGCCAAAGACTTCCATCTAATCCATATGCCGTCGCCTTCCGTTCCAATTTCTCCAAAAACGTCGATTTTCTCGTTCCCACTAGGGAAAGAGTCAAATGGGAAATTCATGGCTGCCATCTAGGGGCCTGCGTGTCCTGAGGGGTTTGTCGCCCCTGCTCTGGGAGAGTCACTATTCGCAGAACTGCTATCAGAGGCCCTACTTTGTAGTTCCAGAGAACGCATGGCAAGTTCATGTTGTTTCTCTGCTGCCAACTTCCGTTCCTCCACTTGTTCTGCCCTCTGCTTCCATTTTTCTCATTTCCATCTTGGCCTACCGGTCCCTTTCCTCCTTCCCTTCCTCTTTCTCTTTCTGCTCGTGTTTATCCTTCTCACTTATCATGTATGCCTTAGTCTCGGCCTCATCCATTCCCATATCTTTAGCTGCCTCACGCCAGGCAGCTCGTAACTTGGCCATTTCAGCTATCTTACCTGTAAAATCTACAGTAAGCTCACAAATACAGAGAAGGACTGAAAGGAAAAAGGAAACAACAACTTTCCGTTACCTCCCGGAAAATACGCCCTCACTATATCCGCTGTCTCTAACCCAACCCAAAAATCAGACTAGCGCCTAATCTGAATGATAACTGCCGCCGCTAAAAGCCGTTACCCACTAGTAACCTGAAAAAAATGTATGTAGCTACTCTACAACCTGGAATTACCTTCCTGTTAGAGAAAAAAATCACTGTTAGCCATCAATTACCTCTGTGTTATCTAAAGCCTTAATACAACTCCTGTAGTATATTCTAAATGCACCCTGTGGAAACATTTTGACTGGATCAATTTTAAAAGCTCAGAGTCTAGGGGTTATATAAAGAAAAATCTACTCTCAGAAGACTTCCTCAACAAGAAACAATCTATGAATCTTAGGCAAGAACCCAGAATTTATCCAAGACCAGCTTCCCACTTTGTCACACGGTGGCTTAATTAAGAGTCTGTCTGAGTAAAGAGACAAGACACCAATTTGAGGAACGTCTGAGAAGATAGATTAAGATGAGAATTAAAGTGACTGTGGAGGATGAGACTTATAGCTTCAAGGGTGATAACCTAGATTGACTCTCCCTCGCCATCTGTGACTTGTTTTATTAGCTACTGTCTCACCACCTCTCGCTCAGCTGAGATAAGGTATGCACTATTTACTAGCCACAGCCACAACTGTACAGTTAAAGAATACAGGTACAGTATAGTGAAAGACAAACTGATCCAGTGCACATTTTATAGTTTATTAAAACAAACAAATCTTTTCTACAGCACACACAAAAACACACCAATAACGTGCGAGTTCACACAAACTGAAAAAAGAACAATCAATGAAAGACACAATTATCAAATTACCATGCTCTCTTCCACACCTACACGAAACAACTACGGTTAAAGAAATATACCGTGCGGGGGTCTCTAGGTAAAAGCCACCACCCCTGACTACTCTGTTGTTACTAACTAAACACACTGTGGAGTCCTCCGCCACCTGACTACTCTTCACTAGTGTTCACTCTGTTCCGGTTAAGACTTATTAACTAATTTGACTACAATGTCTCAAAGGCGCTCTTGGCGGTCCTGCACAACTAACTTATACACCACATAAATCCTACTCTCCTGAATTCTGCAGAACTAACTCAGGCTCTCCTCTAGTAGTTTCTATCTAGCTCTGCTGTTCCTGAGGAACACAACTAACTCCACTCTCTCCCCTCTGTTTCGGTTCAGTGCCTTCCTGACGCTATCGTCTTCGTCTGGGGCTCCGATGCGTTGCTCTTCGTCACGTACCTCCTCCCGTTAGCATTTAGAGAGGTATGATTTCCCTCTCTCCTCTCCAGAATAACTGATGAAGGGGCACTTGGTGAATATATATATATATATATATATATATATATATATATATATATATATATATATATATATATATATATATATATATATATATATATATATATATATATGCCTCTGGCTGTAGATCTAGCTCTGATGATGGCACCCTATTCTTCACACAACGACGATTTAACCCGCTACGGGTGTTGGCCTACTGCTTTATTGTGGCAGTATGTAAACAATACCAGGCAACGTAGCCTGTTCTGTATTGGGCCGTACAAGCTAAGAGCTCTAATTCCTAGGCAATTCCACGCTGAGGTATATGTTTCCTCACGTCATGAGAACTTCTAATGCCTCTCCGTATTGCAGACGTAACTAGGGCGCCAGTTACTATGCGCGTACCCCAGTTCTCTTCAATTACGATGTTGTCTCTTGCCTCCCTCTCTGAGAAGGCAAAGTCCGTTGCAGGCTTAGGGTTACCTACCCTCCGCCGTGAATCGCTGTAAGACAAAATAACAACTTATTTACACCAATTCAAAAAAATACATAATTCAAAACACATTAACAACCAAGATTTACCTACACCCCGTTTCCCATACCATAATAAAACTTCCCTAAATACAAGCTCCCATCTCTAAGTATTATTTCTGCCCTCGGGTCAGACTTAACGCTCACTCCTTCTCCTCCCCTGCACTATTCTTATATTAAAGGCAGCCCATGGAAGGTTATCAAAATAGAACAACTTATTTAGCACACAAAGGCATACGCCATATATCAATATATTAAACACTCTTCACCCCTTTTCCTTCTGAAATTCATTATCAAATAGCACAACACATTAACACACAAATGCATACACCATATATCAGAAAATTAAACACTCTTCACCCCTTTTCCTTCTGAATTACATTAACAAATAGCACAACTTATTAACACACAAATGCCTACACCATATATCAGAATATTAAACACTCTTCACCCCTTCTCCTTCTGAATTACATTAATTATACCCGTTTCTTAGGCACTCACAAAAAACCTGTGGTTACTCTGAACTCGTTATAACGTTACACAGTGCTCTCGTCTAATCTAAGTTCCTATTCTCAACCGTTAATATCTCAAACCCGCGCCACGAAATCATAGAACTCGCTAGCTAGACATAGTATAATTACAACAAAACTTACACTACACGGGCTCTAGCTTTGTAGAAGTCGGCAATGGATGGCAACTACTGACTAACAATAAAATTAAATCCCAGAAGAAAGCTTACTCTTACTTGCTAACTCTTTTAGCTAAAATTCTTACACCACTTATTAAGTTTACGAACATACCCAGACTTTCAGAATATCCACGAACCTGGCAGACTGAACTGACGCTATTCACGGCAATAAAATTCTTGGACTTGGGAGCACTAACTAATAATTTGGCCCTGCATATATAGGGCCAATTTTCTGATGCAAGACCGACGCGGTGAGTCATAGCTTCTAGCATCGTCTCCCAAAATCCGCTTCCAACCCCACTTCTGACGTAATCTAATGACTGCTACATAAATTAAAAATCAAAACCAATCGTACGAGCTTCCAGTTAAATATCATAACATTATCTTAACTCGACCAATTCACTAGCGACGAAGAGTTATTCCCCCTGCTGGAACGGGGGGGGGGGGAAGGTCAAAGAAAATAGACTCTCCTCAAAGCTCGCTGAAAAATGTACGTAATATTACCAAACTATACTGACCGTCTATCAACAAGAATGACTCACTAGCCCATGTTACAATACGGATAGGGGTTTTCTCCCATCTCCAACCGAGAAGGGTTGGTGTTGGTGGTATGAGTCATCCTACCGTCATAAAGAATAACCCAGAATTAGAACAAATACGAACTACGACGCATTAGAATTAAAAAAAACCAAAATTAATAAATAGGACAAGAAATGGGGTGAGTTGAAAATAAAAATTAACAGTAACTTCACAATGGTGTTCTAGTGTCTCCAACGGGTTTGGGCAGTGTCTACACTTTGCTATATTTTGTGAACATATTCTGTTTCTGTGGCTATTTAGTGTAGAGTGACCCGTTCTCAATCTGAAAATTTTAGTTCGATATCTTCGTTCGATATGGTTGATACCATCTTCCTTATTTGGGGCAGTTAAGTGCATGAAGAGTCTTCTTCCTTATTTAGCCTGTGCCCACGTGTTCAGCCAATCTTCTTTAGAGTTGTTTTTGATTATTTGAATATGTTAACAATAGAACAAATAATCAAATAATGCATCTTCATTAGCGTATAGTAAGTCGTATATTTTGAATTCAGATTTGGTCTTCTGCTGATTAAATGTATCAAAATTCCTTATTCCCTATATATAGAATTTTCTTAGTGTCCAGTTAACCTCGTCCGTAACAAATACCCACAAACTTGAAAATCTTTTCAAGACGCATTTTCCAGAAATTACTAAAAAGCCGCGCATTACAACCTGGAAACTAAATTGCACGCCCCGTTGAACTACCGCGATTTCTTTCCATATCTTCACGGCGCGGGTGTTTTTAGGAATATTCATGCCTGTGATTTTTTGCAACATTTCTGCATTTTTGCTACTTATATTACGTATGTCTGAAAAGGGTATCTCCAATTATATTTTTATACTATTTAGGCAGCGAATCATCTCTACTCATTATAGATGAAGCTTATATGTTTCAGTGCCATTTTTTTGCGTGTCATTGATTTACTTCTGAAGGAAAGTGGAAATGAATGGCAGTGACCACAGGAGAATTAGTGCTGTCATCAGGACATGTAGCAGGAAAAGTACAAAATAATTATTTCCTGCAGTATTTAGATGGGTTACTCACTGGTAGTGTACTAAATTTAACTTCAGTTAAGTATTAAGTGTTGCTTGTTATATGCAATTCTTACAGTCGTGAAGGTAATCCGCAAAAGAATACCGACATGCACAACACTATTTTGGAACAACAGTATGAAATATGCAACATTTTATGAAGAAAAAAAAAATTAGTGCGATGACATAAACATGAAAGTTTGTTTATCATCTCTACAGGAGGCAGAATTCGGGATCGGCCCTCTGACTATCACGGCTTTGAGAGAGACAGTCATTGACTTTACTATACCATACTTAGAAGATGGTGTTGGAATTCTCACCAAGAGAAATACCCTTGATTCTCAAGCAATGTTCCGACTATTTACCCCGTTAAAGGTGAGTACAATTACTTTCGTTACAATGGAAATTGGGTTTGATAGAAATAATACACAAGAGTATTAGCATTATGAATCTTAATCAATGAATCTATCCATCGAAATCTAGTATGCTCAGGCTCTAGTCTGCCCAGCTGTTATTAGGTACCTGACTCTGCTCTTGAGTTAGGGAAGGCAAAAGGCAGTGAGGAAGGGAACAGCTCACCCACACCTCATAACAAAGCTGGATCTTGTGTTGTGAAGTCTCTAACACGTTTCCCCTACGGCATTATCTGCTATGGGACTACCTTTACTCTTTATATTGAACTTCTTGAGACGTCTTCCGCGTCGTTATCAACTCTAATAATTCTCGTATCTATCTATTATCTTTATTATCTCTATTATCTATTAGCAATATTATCTCTTATAATTTTCATAAGGGGTCGGAGTGGCTAAGAGGTATGGCGTCCGCCTCGAATTCTAAAGGTACCGGGTTCGATTCCCAGTAAAAGGAGTATAATTTTGGGAATTTTGTTTCAGGACAAGTGGTTTTAGTGATGTCTTCCTCTCTTTCCCCCCCCCCCCTCTCCTGGGTAGTGAGTTCGGATACTCAGCCTTCTCGGATAAGGACGAAAAAATAGGAGGTCCCGTGTGCACGTTGCGCATGTTAAAAATCCCACGGCAGTTGGAAATCGTAAAGAGTAGGCCATATGGCCGCTGCCCTGGCAAAATTTTAAAGAAAAATTAGGAAACCAACCCACCACAAAAATATTTATAGAATGTATGATTCCTATATAACACACATTGGGATTCTCGCCGGTGCTACGGAGTTCGTGCACTGTGTTGAGATCCACTTTGTTCTGATCTAATGGAGGAGATCGGAGTACTGATGGAGTTATCCGTGTGCACTGAAGATAGTCCTTGAAACCAAAAACACCAAACCAAAACCAGTAACTTTCATATATGGTAAGTTGTATTTGATTATATCATATCAGTACATGTCAATATATATTTTAAGTAGAATAAAGATTCTGATATTTATGTATGTATGTCCGTCCATCAATCAATATTTTTGTCCCATCTGTTTATCTTCAGCCAGTGGTATGGATTTGTCTTGGCGCGTCAATCATTGGCGTATCGTTGATCCTGTACCTGGTCAACCGTCAGAGCCCGCCACCTGCACCACGTTTAAGTAGGTTACGACAGGACAGGATGACCCTCTTCACCTGTTTCTGGGCCATCCTTGGTTCCACACTTAATCAAGGTATGCCAATGCTCTACCTGTCACTAATACAGGGGTGGACTGAGCGGTTGGACAATCGAGCGGTGCCTGAGGGCCCAAACCAGTGATAGGCCCACTCATCAGAAGCAGAACGAGTAATTTATGCCCGATGTGTGGTTAGGGACTATTGGCCCTTATTTCCCGGGGGCCCAGTCCTCTGTCAGTCCGCCCTTGCCCCAACATATAATAATCTGTCAATAACTGTAACAAGGAGGATAATGTTGCTGCCACTGTTAATAAAGAAACGACAACTTACAGAAATGTTAACTAAAAGAATTCTTGAAATAATATTTTCACACCAAAAGTTTATTCGGAAAATTTATAATTTCCTTGTGATGAAGTACGTAGTTTGCATTCTGGTGCACAAAACACTGAGGATGGTTCAGAATATTTAGTTCTTTGCACCGAACTGCATCGAAGCTAAAAGGTATTCACGTTGGTTTATATATCACGTGTTGTAATTACATCGCGCATGTAGCTTCCGGGGGTGTATTATGAGGCAAAGAAAGAATATGCTTACTACTCCCTGTGGCATGTCGTACAATGCCATTATTAAAAGATTGTGCGGGGGCTGGTAACCTGATCTTGTAAAACAAAGTGGTACAGAAGACATTACTGCCAGAGCATTCGAATTATTTCATGCCGGCTTCCTGCAAGAGGACCAGCTGTAGTGTTGGCTCAATGCTCCATATGGAGCAAAGAGGAAAATAATGATGATGGTGACGATTCTGATGATGGTAATGATGATAACGATCGTGACGGTGGATATGGTGGGGATGGTGGTGGTAATGATAATGGTGGTGGTGGTGATAGTGGGGGTGGTGGTAATGATGATGATGGTGCTGGTGATAATAATGATGATGGTGGTGTTAGTGACGGTGATGGTAGGTGTGGTGGTGGTAATGATGATGATGAAGACACTACATTATTCATTCATAGATATTATGTTATTTATTCGTAGCGGAACTATGTTCGTTGTTTGTAAATTTTCTTTTCGCATAACTGAAATTTATAAATACCGGATGATGTCTAACTCATTAAAACAGTGAGTACAAATCCGCTGAAACTATACTTATGAATGTCTAGTCATTAATTTAAATATTTAATATTCAAGATTTATCACTCTTTTAAAGGCTCCGAGATCCAACCAAAAGCCGTCTCGGGGAGATTAATTCTTGGATCCTGGTGGGTTTTCACTATCATATTTGTATCGACATACACTGCCAACATGGCTGCTGTTCTTACAATCACGATCTACGATAAGCCAATCAACAGTATCACGGAACTAGCGAGCCAATCAGAGATCAAGCCCTTAGTCAAGGTGGGATCCAACATACATACACTCTTTAAGGTACGTAAGATGTTAACCTATTATTTCTGCTTGTCTTCTTCTTGTTGTTGGACAGAGAAGAAAACAAAAAAAAAAGAGGTCATAGAGAACCTCGGAATGCAACGAGGATTAATGGAGAGCAAAATTAGACAGCTACAATATTTTGGCCATTTAAAAAAGAGACATAACACCTTGCTAAAAATCATAATGGGAAGAAACGTTGAAGGTATACGTACAAGAGGGAGAGAGCGTTTTATGTGGGAAGATAACATCAAGAGATGGGCAGGAAAGTCTATCGGTGTGCACCCTCAAGACAAGAGACAGAAGACGTTGGAGATCCATTGCAGCCGAAAATCGTTGTGGAGAAGGCAGGTGATGACAATGGTGATGATGATGACGACGACGGCGACGATGAACGAACGAACGAACTTTATTTTCGAAGGGTTAAGAATTGGGCGCGCAGGCCCGTCTAACATTCTGCCCTTCCACTCTAATTTGTCTTGCATACTACGAGTCGTTTATCCTTTCATTCCCACGTGTTACGTTAAGCATTAATTTAAAGGCATGCAACACTATAAAGTTAACATAACAGCATTCATTTACAGTACAGTATGCAATCATAATAAAAAAATGAGCACTTTTTTTTTTAAACAAGATAGTAATTGAAAATAATAAAAAATAAATAAATAAATAAAAAATAAAATAAACAAAACAATAAATAAATAAAATATATAAATTATGTATACAGACACTCACTCATGCGGTCAAACCGTCTACAATTAATCTGCATTTTTGAATGTGCCATCAATCATCAATACAAAAATTACATAAACATCATCATCATCTCATCCCGTAACCCGTCATGGGTCGTAGGGGTGCCATGGTGGAAGCATCAGCAGACAGGGTCCTCCACTGCTCTCTATCCTCAGCAATGCGTACAAGTGTGGAAAAACCGTGTCCTGCCCATTCTTTGATGTTATCAGCCCAGGATTTTCTCTGCCTTCCTCTTCTCCGTTTACCTTCGACTGTTCCCTGAAGGATCGTTTTCGAAAGGGAGTCATGACGAGTTACATGCCCAAACCAGGCAAGCTTTCGACGTTTCACTGTTGACAAAAGTGGTTCTTGGTGGCCTGCATAGGTGTTTATCTTCTCTCTAACATAGACATTTGTTTTGTGCTCTTTATAGCAAATGCGCAAAATTCTTCTATAACATTTATGCTCGAAAGCCTGAATCCTTCGCTCCGTATCTGCAGTGAGTGTCCAGCTCTCACACCCATACAAGAGAAAGATAATACAAGTGATTTGTATAATTTGATCTTCACAGGAAAACTGATGTTACTTTTCCAGATCACATTCAACCTTGTCATGGCAGCTGAGGCCATCTCAAGTCTTGTCTTGATTTCTTTAATTGATCTTCCATCACTGCATATAGTGGACCCGAGATATTTAAAGGTGTTAACAACTTCTAACGTTTGCCCATTTAACGTAATGTTGGTCGGAACATGTTTCTTATGGCTATTCACCAATATCTTGCTTTTTTCTATATTAATTTCCATCCCATACGTTCTTGTTACTTTCTCCAGTCCAGAGGTAAGGTCTTGAAGTTCTGATTCTGATCCAGCTATCAGATCAATATCATCAGCAAAACGTAGGTTGCACAGAGGTCGGCCTCCAATCGATATGGTTGATTTATAATCGTAGAGAGCCTCTTGCATAATATGTTCTAGATAAATATTAAAGAGCACTGGGGACAGGATACATCCCTGCCGAACTCGCTTATATCCATACATTCTTGGTGGAAAATGAAATAATAATAATAACACTTTCTTACGCACTTCTGTAGCAGGAAAAGTCTTTGAGCAGTTTAAAAAAAAAATGTATATCTGCTTATTCTCAAATACATCATCCCATTTAGGCAAACGAAAACATTCACATTTCTAAAGTAAATTAATATGAGACAAACACAAAGGTATGTTATCAGGCACTCGTAGGAAATAAAGAAGTAGAGCACTAGACAACAGAAAAACAACAGACATGAGTGAATTACCCAGGATTCGAACCCTGGACCTTCCGACTAACATAATTACCGATGTTTGTTACGTCGGTCGGTCACACTCAAAATAGTAACTCGCACCAAAAAAAAAGTGCGCAACGCACGGTGTGCAACTTGCGCGGCGTGGGTGTTATATAAAACAAATACTTTGGTTTATTTTTTTATTTTTTATTCTTTCACGAAATTAGTAGCGCTCGACATAGAAAAAGTGCGTAAAAATGGTGTGCATGAGCCCTCACCCGATGTACAAATCATGAAAACTTGAAGTTTTTGTTAAAACTACTTATTATCAGGGGACACTCTTTGAAAACAATCCACGCACTTTCACACGAAATGTTGTCATCAAAGAACTTTTAAATTGAATCTAAAATAACATAATTCTCGCCGTGTGTACGTTGGTCACAGCTGAGGAATGCAACCGTGTTGAAAAATTGTATTGTTTCCATTATATATACTCTCCCGAAAATAGTTACAATCAACAAAGAAAAGCGTTCAAATGACGGTGTTCATGAACAGTTTGATTACACTGTATAATGGAAAGAAACGAAAAACATTCTAAGAATGTACTTCTATCTGCTCATCCTGAAACGGAAACAGCACACTATAATTAAAAACCCGTTCACGTTTGACGGGTTTATGCTAGTTATATAATAATATTACATGGATATAAAACAAATATATTCACATAAAATAAAATTAAAAAAAAAAAAATAAATAAAACGAGCGGAAGAGGAAAAGAAATGTTGACCTATGGATGAGATGTTGACAGGCAAATGCTGTTTCTATGGGGGTAGATAATCAGTGTTGAGGAAGTGTTTGAAAAGTGCTTTGTTAAATGAATATTGTGTAGGTAGGCTTTTTAGGTGGTGTGGAAGGCTGTTCCATAAGTAGGCTCCAGAGTAGGCTAGACTCTTTTTGAACAGGTCGATCCTAGGTTTGGGCAGACGTAACTGATGTAATTGTTATCCCTCTCTTCTACTGGTTTGAAACAATGATCGTAGGTACGGCGGGGCATTGTTAGATAGAAATGCGTGACTCAGCTTGGCTTTGTTGTAGAGAAGACGTTTTTTAGGGACAGTATTTTGGTTTTTTGTTCGTGTCCTTGTGTGTGGTATCGCACGATTATCGGTGATCAGACAGACGTACTGCTCTCTTATGCAGGGAGTGCAGTCTCTTTGAGGTGGAAGCAGGGCAACCATCCCATAGTCTAGAGCAGTAATATAGGTGTGTCTGTATATGTGAGGTGTAGAACAATAGTCTAGTGTCTGCGTCTAAGAAGTGTTTTATTTTGGCTAGATGGTACGTCTTTTGAGCTAAGTGTTTGGTTAAATTCCTTGTGTTCTGTTATATGTTCAATTGGTATTGATTCTGCGTGTAGCTGTAGCGGTCTTTTGGTGCAGTTTAGGAGTTATTGTCTGGTGGTAATTGTTACGTGCAGTCTTTGATATCTTACAATATTATACATAGGTAATTTTTTAGTGCTTAAGGGAAAGTCATTATTGAGTTACTTCCCTTGAAAGTTGTGCCATCTCTTCGATCAAACTCCGCGGATGAATCCATTTTACTGCAATTTATTCGTTGTTTGGGTAATAATAGATTGTTCTTGCTTCAGAATATCTATGGCCTGAATTTATGTGTATTGTTTGTCTGAGTAGGACGAGTCTGTCTTATATCTGTATATCTTTACATATCTAAGTCGAACTATATGTTCTGTTGTCTCTAGAGAGGTCGAAGGCTATTCGGCGGATGTGTCGCTAGAGGGTGGTGTGATTTGGCTTCGTCCTGATAGGGACTGTGTTTCCTATGTCGGCCTGTCGCCGGGGAAAAAGTGATCTCAGTATTTGTGGGGAAAGTGATAGTCGTCTAGACCTATCGTGTATGCTTTACCCCAGTGTTTATGCGTATTGCCAAGGAATGGCAGTTTCATATTTCTTATACCAAGGTAATCCAAGATACTTTTATGAACTCTCGTACGAAGCCACCATTTTCGATAAGAGAATATATTTGACTCGATGAAAACGACTTCGATTCCTAGCAGCACTATATCCTGTAGATTGCAGTCAATTGTTCATGATCAAATCTACAGAGCAATGAAATGTTTTATGAATGACTAACTTTAGGACAGATTCATTATCTGTATCCAAACGTGAGTGACAGCTCACGAGTGAAGCCATCTTGGAACCAAAACATGTAGTGACTTTCAAGAAGAGAAAAGGGGATGCCCGTATTATCGCTTGTTTAGTCCAGAGATCACTGCTACACATGAGAACCCTTTATCAGCGGTTCAATATTATTATATGAAAAAAATATGTGCTGAACATTATGTTGAAGAATCGTCGCTAGACGAGATTAGGTTTAGAAGCCATCTGAAATATTGTTTATAAGCTGACGTGCTCAGTCAGTGAAGTCAGTTGATATATATGTATGGGCGATACTGAGTGCTTGGCTACTGACAGTCCATTATACAATTATTCTACATGAGTGCCCATGTAACATTGCAAGACCATTTATCCACTGTACTATGATGTATTATGCCAACCTGTGATTTGTCACTATCTGTGCTGTCGAGTGTGTACGTCCAATTAAACTTTAGAAAAGGTACACAGTCGTTGGTGTCGATGACTTCCAGTCATACATGAGTGTGAGAAAAGAACATTTGTCAACAACACGAACCCTTATCATCATTCGCACATTGTACACTCAATCCATGTCTACACACCACTGCGTAGGTCAAGTTGACATTCCATACACTACAGTGGAGCAAACAACACCATAGAGATCTTATCAACTGATGATGATGATGATGTCTGCTTCCATCCACTTATATCTATCTTTTGGTGGATATCATTAACGGGAATAAAAATCCAATATTATCAACCTTATCAACTGGTGGACCAGCTTTCTGGGTTTGACCTCGCAGAAGTTCAGAAGTCAACAGATTACCGATACCAGACCGTTTCCTGTGGCTGATACGACACACTTGCAGTATTGGTTTGCTCTTTGTCAACACTTCGTCACGTGACCTGTCAGGTGAATGCAGTATGTAGGTCAGCGTTGTTGACATTTTTTACATTAGACATTACAGAGTTTCACAGAACAGTTGGATCAATTCTTGTCAATGTTAACAGGATGACAGTATTTGTGAACTAAGAAGTCCTATTTTCATCGATGGATCTTCTTGTTTTCCATATATGAACTTTAATATTTAAGGCCAGAATGTTTAATTGAATAAAGTGGCAGTTTGTTTGTTTTCATAAAAATAACTTTGCCATTACTGTAAAACTGAGCCTATTTTGCAACACATACTATCATACACATAATTTATATATATATTTATGTTTACATGTTATTTGTTTGTATAGTATGTTAGTTTCTATGTCAGCGGGTTGTGTTTAAGGTTGGGCGGCGTCCTCACAACAGAAGATCCCACGTCATAGAGGGTCCGTTGTGGGCGTTTTCTATAGGTGCAATTTTCTTGATTGAAAATTTGCTGCGACAACTGTTGCTTTTGTGTTAGCTGTGAAGTCTGTAATTATTGTTATTTTTGTAATATTTCTTTGTTCTTTAGTTTTGTTTTGATTTGTTTGTAATTTGTTGGTCTAACCTTTTCTATCTTTCAGTTCTATTCACAATTTATATTCATATATTGTGACGTCATTTGTGTTGTTATTCTTTGCAGATTCAGTGATTATTTTCATTGATTTCCCTATTTGATTTATTTTGATTTCTGCAAACGTTCTTGTATTGTCAGTCCTATTTGTACTTTATGTATTCTGTTGGTTGACATATGTTTTATATAGGTATATTTCATAAGACACAATTGCCTGTGCACTGCACTTGGATTATGGTATAAACCAGTACCTGATTATTATTACTATTATACAAGACCTTATTAAAGGCTTGTGACCCACAGATATTGGGATAGTATACTGATTAATCAAGTCATTGAGAACTTGTTGTATTATTATTGGTTCAGGTGATTAGTATTATTGTTAGACATCATGTCTACTTTAGAATACTTCATTACACAAGGGAAAGCCCTTGATAAGACTGGTCAACAATTAGAACAATGGGCAGTTGCTCAATATGACAAAGCATTAGCTGCAGAAGAGAGAAGAGCTATGGCAGAAGAGAAAGATTAGCCGCAGAAGAAAGAAAAGCTATGGCGGAAGAGAAAAGATTAGAAAGAGAAGCTGAGGCTGCTGCTGAACAAAAGAAATTGCAGATGCAGGTGGAGGAAAGGAGATTTGAAGCTGAACAAAAAAAATTAGAAAGAGAAGCTGCGGCTGAACAAAAAAGATTAGACAGTGAAGCTGAACAAAAAAGATTAGACAGGGAAGCTGAACAAAAAAGATTAGACAGGGAAGCTGAACAAAAAAGATTAGACAGGGAAGCTGAACAAAAAAGATTAGACAGGGAGGCTGAACAAAAACGATTAGATGCTGAAGAGAAAAAAGCAATAAGAGAACATGAATTTGAGTTGGAGAAATTGAGATTGACAAGTATGAGTAATGTTAATCAGGCATCTAGTGGTAATGGTAAACCTTCTACTTACAAGGTTAAGGTTCCACCGTTCAATCAGTCCAGTGACGATATTACATTCTGGCTGGATAGATTTGAACGTTCTTGTCGTACACATAATGTGGATAAATCACAATACGCTAATCAATTATCAGAAAACTTGAAAGGTGAATCTTTGACTAGATTATGCCTTGTAGGAGAAGCAGATAAGGATAATTATGATGTCATTAGGGCGGCTTTGATAAAAAAATATCAGCTAAGTGAGGAAGGCTATCGCCTTTTATTTAAGACGATGGTACCTGAGACGGGTGTAGAATTCTCAGAATTCACTGCAAAGGCACGTCTCACAGTTGATCGTTGGATTGAGCTTTCCAAAACAGAAAAAACGTATGAAGGAATTATGGATTTGTTGCTCAGAGATAAGATTATGTCATGTGTGAACAAACCTTTCCTTGAATTTATACATGAGCGTAAACCCAAATCTCTAAAAGAAATGGAAGAATATTGTTCCCAATATGTCACTGCACACCCCGACGTGACTTTTGACAACACTAAGATTAAGGAGAGTATGCCAGTTGCTTCAGCAACACCATACAATCCCAATTATTCACACAGATTTCAGGGACCTCAAAACAGATTTGATAAAAAAGGTAACCATAATAGTTATCAAAACCAAGGTAACCAATCATTTCAGGGTTCTTCTTCAAAGAACTGGAGACGACCTGATAGCTCTCGACACAGGGGTGGTCATAATTATAGGAATTTCCGTAGAGGAAGTAATTATAGAAACTATCAGGGTTATCCGTCTTGGAGTCAACAAGATCATAATTACAGAGATACTCATTATAATGAATATGATAATGGTAACCAAGGGAACTATGTCTCAAACCCAAATAGGGGTTACAATAGAGGTAACAATAACTACAGAGGTGATAATAACCGAGGTAGATCTCAAAACAAAAGACATAAACCACATTTTCAGGCAAACTCTGTACAACAAGAGTCCCATGAAGCCTATAAACAGAGTAAAGATAATAATGATGCTAGTAATATGGCATGTGCCGCTTTTGATTTTGGGAGAGCATCTCAGTGCCCCCAATGCAAAACGTTATTTGAGCCAACCACAGTGTCTACTTTAAGCTGTGGCCATCCTCTTCCTGCTCTTCCAGCATCAGTCGCGCATGATGGAAGAGGTTCTCTTGTCTTACATAAGGGTTTAGTGAATAACAATCCAGTCTCTGTGCTATTTGATTCTGGATGCACCACAATTGGTGTTAGGCAGTCACTCGTAGATCCTTCCCGTGCCACTGGACAAGTAGTCAAATGTGTAACATTTGGCGGCACATTAGAGAAATACTCTACTGCTATCATTAGGATTGCTACTCCTTTCTTTACAGGAGATGTACACGCATGTCTTCTTCCGAATCCGATCGCTGACCTCATCATCGGTCGCATTCATGGAGTCAAGGAATGCACTCCGCAACAAATTTCCACCTGGGAAAGGCAAAACATGCAGATTGCTAACGCTGTAGTCACTAGAGCTCAGGCTCTTAATGTGCCTCAAACTTCATCTATTGAAGATAATGAAGTGCATAACCAAGATAATCCCTTGGTAATTTCTCGTGACTCGTTTATAAAACAGCAAGAAGATGATCCCACTCTGAAGAAATTCTTCATTCTTGCAACTAAAGGTGATCCGAATAAGGACACAAGTCGTAAATCGTGGATTACAAAGAAGAATGGCGTACTTGTACGTATGGTTCAAGACTCCATTACGTCAAGTCATTCTCAAATCCTGGTTCCCAAGAATTTGAGAGTTAAATTTTGCAGCACGCTCACGACTCTCAGTGTGCTGGACACATGGGTTTTTCCCGTACTAAGTCAAGAGTCCTTGCGGCTTTCTTTTGGCCATTGGTAAACAAGGACATACGTATTTATTGTCGATCTTGTAAAGTATGTCAGGAAGTTAAATCCAAAGGTCCACGGCATGCTGCACCCATTCAGGCGGCGGACATTCCTATTCGGCAGTTCCAAAAAATGGCTATAGACATTATTGGTCCATTTAAGATCAAGTCTGCCAGAGGACATCAGTTTATCTTGACGTGTGTTGATATGTGCACACGTTGGCCAGAGGCTATTCCTCTGAAGAGCATTACTACTGCTGATATTGCAGATGCTCTGTGGCTTATATTTTCTCGTCTGGGGTTCCCCGGAGAAATATTGTCAGACCATGGCACCCAACTAATATCAGATACCATGTCTCAAGTAATGTCTACTCTGCAGATAGATAGATCTTTAAGTAGTATCTACCATCCAATGTCTAATGGTATGGTCGAACGCCTTAATAGAACACTTAAAAACTTACTGGGGAAGATAACTGAGGATCATCCTCAAGACTGGGACAGAGTTTTACCTGCGGCCCTCTTCGCTTACAGAGAGGTACCCAATGAACATACGGGATTTTCTCCCTTTGAACTCGTCTTTGGCGCGCGTCCGCGTGGCCCCATGTCGTTGCTTCACGATCTCATAACATCTGACAATATTGACGATGACACAAAGTCATCCTACGAATATGTCATCGCGTTGAGACAAAAAATTATCGAAGCATGCAAATTAGCAACTTCTTCTTCTGAATTTGCGAAACAGAAGGCAAGGCAATTTGCCAATAAGAAGAGATGCTTACGACAACTTTGTCCTGGTGACAAAGCATTTGTATTACTACCTTGTAGGGAAAACAGATTACTTATTTCTTGGAAAGGTCCGTACGATATAATATCGAAAATTTCCGATGTCGACTATATTGTCGATATTGATGGGAAGCATAAAACCTTCCACATCAATATGCTTACTGAATTCCATGAACGTCCGGATTATTTGCAACCCATTTTCCAAGCAACGGACAATTCTCCAGTACAACATGGTCATTACTCATCACTGTCCGTGATACAGGATGACGAAACAAGTTTTTCAGATGTAAATCTTCCTCTTCCAATGATCCCACTTCATTCCAGTGAATCATGGAAGAACGTTACTGTCTCTCCTGATTTGTCTCTAGGAGAACAGCGACAAGTTTCAACTATGTTGCAAACATTTCAGGATGTACTCACTGACATCCCTGGACAAACGAATGTCATTCAACATGACATTGTTCTAACTGACCATACTCCTATTAGGGTTAGACCTTATCCTATACCTATACATTTTCAAGCACAGGTCGAGAAAGAGTTGGATGAGATGATAGATTTGAAAATAATCGAACCATCCACCTCTGCATATTCTTCGCCGATGGTTATTGTGCGTAAAAAAGACAATAACATACGTCTTTGCGTTGACTATCGAAAATTGAATCAAGTAACGAAGTTCGATGCCGAACCTATGCCTTTACTGGAAGAGCTACTTACTCGACTCTCCAAATCTCATTTTTTCACTAAACTTGATTTGTCTAAAGGATATTGGCAAGTTCCTTTATCTGAACGCGCCAAACCTCTCACGGCTTTTTCAACACCTAGAGGTTTGTTCCAATGGAATTTTATGCCTTTCGGTCTTATGAACGCACCAGCTACGTTCGTACGCATGATGCGCCGAATCCTATCTCATCGGTCAGATGTCATTGCATATCTAGACGACATCTGTCTTTTCAGCGATACTTGGGAAGATCACTATTCAGGGTTAGATGAATTGCTGTCTACTTTGCGTGAGCACAACCTGACAGCGAAACCCTCTAAAGCCTATATTGGTTTTAGCGAAATTTCTTTCCTAGGCCACCGAGTTGGTCATGGTTTCCTAAAGACAGAGGACCATAATACTAGTAAGATACTTAACATCTCAATCCCTAAGACTAAAAAACAGGTGAGAAGTCTGTTAGGTCTTATTCAATTTTATGGCAGATTCATTCAGAATCTATCCTCTATCATGGCACCTCTCTCAACACTTCTAAAGAAAGGTTCGCCTAATGTGGTCCACTGGTCTCAGGAATGCCAATGCTCTCTGGATAAGATTAAAACACTGTTTTCAACACCACCTATTTTGGTGCTACCCACTAAAGATAAGACATTCGTTCTTCGTAGTGACGCTTCATCCACTGGGATTGGAGCGGCACTAATGCAAGAGTACTCTGGAACTCTGCATCCTGTAATGTATATTTCCAGAAAACTTAATGCGGCAGAAAGGAATTATTCGGTTTTAGACCGTGAGCTATTAGCTATGGTTTGGTCGATCCTCAAACTACAGAGATTCCTTCTAGGCGCACATTTCATAGTAGAAACCGACCAAAAAGCTCTTACTGCTATACAGAGTAAGAATTTGAAGAGCTCGAGGTCTACTCGATATGCAATTGCTCTTCAACCTTTTCATTTCTCTGTGCGAGCTATTCGTGGATCAGATAATGTGATGGCAGACATTCTGTCAAGATGCCCACATGATTCCACATAACTATGAGGGCTTAGACTTCTTGATATGTCTAGTTCTATAGTAGTTCCTTTTCTATATCATGATAGATACACATTTGTAATTTAATAATATAATGATTGTATCACTACATAGCGGTTCATGGATGTTTATTCACCGCTGTGCTTTGATGATTTTTTTCTTCATAAATCATAAATTTAAGATATCTAATACGAAATGATGATATGAATTTTTTAGGCATTGTGTAATTGCCAGAATTGTATTATACTTTGATGACACCTTCCTGGAAAAATATACTTGTAGAGAAATAATTTCTCTCAGTTTATGAGACACATTCTCACCAGTCGCTCCATAAGTCGACTTAGCCTCATATTAGGCGTTATAGGTATTCCTGATATTTTCATCTGCGCATTATTCATGCGTTGTGAGCCTATTGTACGTTGCTCCTAGATGTATTTCAAAAAAAAAAAGTTCCATTTTTTTTTTCCCGGGAGGTGTGGTAAGACTGTTACGTGCAGTCTTTGATATCTTACAATATTATACATAGGTAATTTTTTAGTGCTTAAGGGAAAGTCATTATTGAGTTACTTCCCTTGAAAGTTGTGCCATCTCTTCGATCAAACTCCGCGGATGAATCCATTTTACTGCAATTTATTCGTTGTTTGGGTAATAATAGATTGTTCTTGCTTCAGAATATCTATGGCCTGAATTTATGTGTATTGTTTGTCTGAGTAGGACGAGTCTGTCTTATATCTGTATATCTTTACATATCTAAGTCGAACTATATGTTCTGTTGTCTCTAGAGAGGTCGAAGGCTATTCGGCGGATGTGTCGCTAGAGGGTGGTGTGATTTGGCTTCGTCCTGATAGGGACTGTGTTTCCTATGTCGGCCTGTCGCCGGGGAAAAAGTGATCTCAGTATTTGTGGGGAAAGTGATAGTCGTCTAGACCTATCGTGTATGCTTTACCCCAGTGTTTATGCGTATTGCCAAGGAATGGCAGTTTCATATTTCTTATACCAAGGTAATCCAAGATACTTTTATGAACTCTCGTACGAAGCCACCATTTTCGATAAGAGAATATATTTGACTCGATGAAAACGACTTCGATTCCTAGCAGCACTATATCCTGTAGATTGCAGTCAATTGTTCATGATCAAATCTACAGAGCAATGAAATGTTTTATGAATGACTAACTTTAGGACAGATTCATTATCTGTATCCAAACGTGAGTGACAGCTCACGAGTGAAGCCATCTTGGAACCAAAACATGTAGTGACTTTCAAGAAGAGAAAAGGGGATGCCCGTATTATCGCTTGTTTAGTCCAGAGATCACTGCTACACATGAGAACCCTTTATCAGCGGTTCAATATTATTATATGAAAAAAATATGTGCTGAACATTATGTTGAAGAATCGTCGCTAGACGAGATTAGGTTTAGAAGCCATCTGAAATATTGTTTATAAGCTGACGTGCTCAGTCAGTGAAGTCAGTTGATATATATGTATGGGCGATACTGAGTGCTTGGCTACTGACAGTCCATTATACAATTATTCTACATGAGTGCCCATGTAACATTGCAAGACCATTTATCCACTGTACTATGATGTATTATGCCAACCTGTGATTTGTCACTATCTGTGCTGTCGAGTGTGTACGTCCAATTAAACTTTAGAAAAGGTACACAGTCGTTGGTGTCGATGACTTCCAGTCATACATGAGTGTGAGAAAAGAACATTTGTCAACAACACGAACCCTTATCATCATTCGCACATTGTACACTCAATCCATGTCTACACACCACTGCGTAGGTCAAGTTGACATTCCATACACTACAGTGGAGCAAACAACACCATAGAGATCTTATCAACTGATGATGATGATGATGTCTGCTTCCATCCACTTATATCTATCTTTTGGTGGATATCATTAACGGGAATAAAAATCCAACATTATCAATTTTATCAGTAATCAACATATATTTCGTTTTTGCTGTGTTTATTGGCATACAATTCATATTACTCCATTTTGTTAGATTGTCTACATCGCTTTGAAGAGTCATTTCAAGTTCCACGCATTCATTGTCACTAGTGTAGATAGCACAATCATCTGCAAAGAGGTCACATGTTGAATATTTTAGATGTAGTGGCAGGTCGTTAATGAACATTGCGAAGAGTAGGGGCCCAAGAATAGAACCCTGCGGTACTCCTGTATCTATCTTCGAGAAATCTGATGTGTTGTTGTGAAGCACTAACTGTTGTCGATCTGCCAGGAATGATTTGATGATGTTTAGTGGATTAGGGCCTATTCTGAGGGTTTCCAACTTTTCAACCAAGATAGTGTGGTCAATCATGTCAAATGCTTTTTTGAAGTCAACAAAAACAGCACCACCTAATTTTCCACCATTTACGTTCTTCGACAGCCAGTTGTCTGCCATTTTGGTGCGAGTTGTGTGACAGGAATGTTTGGGTCTGAAACCTGACTGGCTCTCAATGAGCAGTTTGTTGTTAAGTGTTTTTTTTTTTTTTTTTCGTACGCCAGCTAATACTCGAGGCGAAATCTCAGGTTATTAGTAATGTTTAACCTGACATTGATTTTACGTGAGTATCCCTTTTTTTCTTGTACAGAGACAGGTGTCCCTCGCCATTCAGGCAGATACTCGCCGATTTCGGAGGTACCCATTAGAGCTGGGTCGGCTCAGGAGCAACCAGTCCCTGGTCGACGACACTCCTTCAAATGTCCTCGCCAGGTCTCGAGTTAATCCAGTCCAAATCCCGGTCGACGAAAAATCCTCAAATGCCGTCGCCCGGGTTTGATCCTGGATCACCCGGTCGCCAGAGCGGTGTGGTAACCACTACGCTAGCGCGGCTCCCGTTGTTAAGTGTTGAAATGTGGTGTTGTAAATGTGTTTCTCCAGTGGTTTTGAAAGAGATGATAGAAGGGATATTGGTCTGTAACTTTTAGGATCGCTATGTGAACCAGATTTATAGAGAGGGTACACTCTGGCAGATTTAAATGCTGTGGGGAAGTAGTTGTGTGCAATACATTGGTTGTACACATAGGTTAAGGAGTCGCAAATGATGGTTGCAGCGTAACGTAGAATCTTATTGCTGATACCATCAAGCTCAGATGAATTGTTGTTTTTTAATGCCAAGATATATTTGAGAACGTCATGTACTGTTAGAAAAGGAATATCTCTAAGATCTGTTATGGTAGGTTCAGTGTTGCAGAAGGCTGTCAATTTAATAATATCGCAGTCCATTGGCTTTAGTGTCGACTTGAAATGGCTAATTTCTGTTTTGAAGTGGTTACTAAAATGAGTTGCCGTGAGGGAGCAGCTTTTTGGTAAAGAGTTTAGTGACTTTGATTTGTGTGTTAGTGTTCTAATGGCTGCCCAGTCTTGATGATGATCTAGGTGATTGTGCTGGGTTTTGATGTTAAAAAAGATAATGATTACTTGTCTACAGAGTGAGGTCAGCTATGAAAGTCCCTGGGTCTAATAGTTGATGATGATGTTCTCAGGGTACCTGACTGCTACCTCTCTACGACCTCAATCTGCGATATATTTTGAGTCTATTTTATATTCTGGTGTCTGTTTGTTTTATACGGCTTGATGTCTAGGATATTGCAAAATGTAATGGTGAGTGTATGACAACAAACACAACTTAACTCAATGAAAAGGGATTAAACAAGTCAGTGGTTAAATTTAGAATAGTATGTTACAATTTTAATTTCCTGTACCTCAAATCTTTTTTGGTACAGGAATGTTAAAACTCAAAATGGAATGGAAATATATTTACAGTTTAATTAAGTCTAACGGACAACTTGTCCTTAAATGTCAATCTGTAAATGTTCATAACATGGAATCCCCTGATGAAGCACTAGATACTATGACTGGTCACAATTATGAGGAACGACTTTTCTCATCACTTCCTAAAACTGTTTTATTGCAATAGTGGAGAGTTAATGTTAAATGAACAATCATTAAGCCCGTCGAAGGTTTGGCTTAACTGAATTTTCTTGAGCAATAGTTGATGACTTTCTCAACAACAGTACCCTCGTCTCGACAGTGAGACCTGGAGACTGCTTCAGCACTCTTGCTTCTGAATATAGGCAAATAAACACTGTTGCCTCGAACTCTGCAGCTCCAGTATTACTTTGTGGCACACTGAGTGTTATAGGATGCAACTCTGCAATAAGAGGATTAACTCTTTAAGTCCCAATCGACTTTATAAAGGCTCAGGGGTTAGATGCGCTTGGCCCAATCGACTTTTAAAAGCCTTTAGTATATGTGCCTCTGTTTGAGACTGTTTCTAACACAAACCACCCAAAACGTCATTTCCGACTGCAAGTACGTTCTTTTAAATACCGCACGTGTTTAAGAGTGAACGTGTTTCTGTTTTGAGATATTTATTTTAGATTTTTAAAGCGATTTTTTAAGCGCTTATCCTCCATTTTACCTTGAATAACTAATCATTTTTTTAAGCGCATATCCTCCATTTTACCTTGAATAACTAATCATTTTTCAATGAAAGCTTTTATGCTTGTAGCACAAGAATAAAGTACATCCAATTCCCTTCGGTTTCATATACAACAACAAAGTTATTTATGCATATGAACATTTTAAAAAATTATTTCCAAACGACAACAATAAAAACGCACTGGGGTGGCCATTTTTGCTTGGGCCAAACCCACTTTTTTGCTTGGGACTGAAAGAGTTAAGGCCTCCTAAGTACTTATACATAAATCTCTCCACATCTAACAATTTCACATTATTAAACAATTTAAGATCAGCTTCCTGTGCTAAACAAATAGCTATCGTCCCTATCTTATTCTGTGACTGCTTCATACTCAGGTACTCTTCAATATCATCAGTTTGATACATTCCTTTCATAGGAAATTATATTTATTTTACCAAGTAATGTGAAACACTGTGACTTGCCGAAGACGGCCAGTGGTTTGCTGGTCTTACAGTCATAATAGTATATATAAATGTTCAAACAATATGTACCTTCATTGGCTCCATACTTCTACTTAGGCATGCCTGGCTTTTACTAAGAATTTGCAAGCTTCCACAATGGCAAATGTCGCACAACTCCAATTTTTGGTTGGGCGCCTATCTATGTTAGCCTCTACACATCAATAGTACATATACATATCAATAATAATGTTTATCTTACCGCAATCAATGAAATATTACACAAATATAAGGTTAACCGGCGATCAATGGGTCAAGCTGAGATCGCCACTGGCCAGAACAGCAAAGGCAATGGGTCATGCAGTCCTTGTGTCTGATGATAACCTTACTTTTAAAATTTTATCTTCAAGTGGCAACTAAGCGTTAGCAAAACGTTCGTTATATCCCCTCGTTAGTTATGCTCCCCTAAACCAATCAGATAAGGTAAGCCGACTTGACTCTCTTTTCAAAAATACACGTTCAAAAAATGTAACGTCCCCAAATTTTCAAAGTTGTGTGGGGATATCACTGTGTTTGTCTTTCTGTCTTTCATTTTTATTTTCTACGATATTTTTGTTAATATCTAAGCGATTTTAATGGGGAAAAGCAATTATTAACCAGACGACTGTCTGTCATCTAGCCCTTATGTTTTTATTTCTCTCTTTATCAGAGGTTTCATCTTTGTATTTATCCCCTTCAGTTTTTCAAATAACATACTTTTTCTCTACGGTAAGATAATATATCATAATGAGTAATATGATATTCCTAATAACCAAGTATTATCATTTCAGTTGTCAACGGTCCTTTCTTCTCTTTATTATTCAATTAGAATACGATACTGCATCTATGTTTCTTTTGCCACCGTTTTCGCTACCCTTCCAAATTTGGTTAATCAGTTTCACTTGCACAATGCATACGCTAGCTTAGGTTTTCCTCCATGTCAATCCCCCCTTTATTTTTTTCTCTCTCTCGCTGGTTCTAAGAAAATGAAACACGCTTTTTGGCCGATCGCCAACCGTGTTTATGTTAGATTTAATTTTCAAGAGGGAGAGGGACTAAGGCGGTTGGTTTTGAAATGTGGTATCATCGCGTGCATTAGCAAAGTCAAATGTTTTATTCAAACCTTAACTGTAAGGGAAAAAAATGAGCCCTAACAACCGTTGCTAAGGCACTAGTTGATTTCCAAACGCTAGCCTCTCGTGTTCGTTTTGTGTTACCATAAGCAAGTCCTTAGCGTCAACTATCGCATTGTGTGCTATTAATAGATTTTTAAAAAACGCTTTAGTTAAGGTTTCATTCCTCCCTCGCTCCTTCACTCCTATTTTTTCTCTATCACTCTTTAGGGAACGAAACACGTGTTATGTTATTTAAAGTCTTTGGACAGAGCAACGAAAAAGCTAGTGGTGTTGGTATCGTTCACTTTGGCGTAAATGTTTTTTTTTCAAATCCAGCGCGAATCGCAGGCGTGGGCGATGACTTTGGGCAAACACGGACGGGGTGGTAAATTTACTTAGCGTAGAGGTTAAATATTACTGTATTTGGCGTTTGTATCACTGATCTCGCTACAGTGATGATGATGATGATTATTATTATTATCCGTGATGGTGATGATAATAATGATTATGATGATGATGAAGATGATGATTTTTTTTCGTAATTTTGAATGATACATTGGTTAGTATTAATTCCTTAAGTGTTTAAATTTGTTGAAATATTTGACACCCCATGAACCGTTGTAGTGCCATTCCCTATTGGCAAATTTTTTTTTTATATTGGCTGTTTTATAATCTTTATCCTCTTTTGACTTTCGTAATGAAAGCCAGGATGCTCATCTGAGCAGTATCTTCATACCGCATTTAATTTTGACAGGTGTTTCTGAGATGGCCAATTTTCTGACAGCGCTTTATAAAATCCGGCGAGTGTGGGCATTTTCTTTTAGCTAAAGTTAACGTTGATGTCTCCTTTATTTCAGTTGTTCTTATTATCACTGATGTAACAGTGTCCCAGGGTACTAGTATTCTATCAATGTTTTTAAGTGTAATCTCGGGATTCTTATGTTTACGATTTTGGAACACAGCTTCTAATTAAAGATCTTGAACGACTCAGTTTTATTATTCTTTGGCTACTTCTGAAGGTTCTTCTTGTCGACAACCTGGCTTGTCTGTCCTTTTACCGCAACCAGATGCAAGACACTATGAGAATACTTAATAAAAGGTCACATAAATTGGTCTTAAAAATACACGGAGAAAAGAGAAAGGTTATGAAAATAAATGCAACTATTATTTGCCTAATTACACTGAGAGATATACAAATAACTACAGGATGTGTGAAATCATACAAAATCCCTGTCATCAATATAGACAACGTTGGGTGAACAGATAAAGATCTTAAAATAAGAATGAAAATGCAAGATGAGCTCTTATTGCTTTGGAAAATATTTAGAGAACGAAAGAAATAAAATCCAACACAAAAATAAGTATGTTCAACTTAAGAGCCAAGTCACAACTATTGTACTGCTCTCAATCATGGAGAACAACACACAAGACAGACTTTCATAAATGCTGATTGCGAGTAATAGAAAGGTTGAAATGGTATGATAGGCTACCAGTGATGAATTGACGGAAAGAACGAGACAAATACCAGTGAAACAAGATGTGAGAAGATGCAAAGGACCAAAATAAATACCAGTGGAAAAAGATGTGAGACTGTCACGGATTGCCTCCCCTTAGCTCTGAAGTAGTGGTTCACCAGTGGCCAACACTCAAAAGTATCTAATATGGGTCTTCAAGGGTGTCTACCTTCGCACAAGATTACTCTTGGCAGAGTTGTAGATTGAAGGATAATGATGCTTCTATCTCAAGGGAGTTTCACAAGATGTTTTCAGAAGTCAAGAACAATGCTGCATAGGGCAGAGCACTATTAACTTATATCTGATCCGTCGCCTTTCCTGAAAAATTAAGCAATGGTTTTACCCAGGTGGTGTAAATCCAGAGAAATTATTTTATAAGTATTTGCTCAATAGATGTAAATGTATGTCTAGATGTATATATATTAAAGAGTCTTGCTCATACGTTTGCTTTCATACCTATAATAACGGAATCAACAATGATTGTTTTGTTTTCAAATAACATGTAAGAAATGTAATAATCAATTAGTTTTTAACAGGTTAAAATAACGATGGAATGATGGTGAATGTTAGATGTATTTTTTAAAATGTCTTCACTGAGACAGGGGTGAGGATTTATTTTAAAAATGTGTCCTTTTGCTGTTTCCTTTAATAAGAACTTAGCTGGTCTAAGTGAGCCCTGCAGCCGTGGTTTCGATAATTCTTTTGTGATGAGGGCACTTCTCTACACAACTTGTCCAATGTAGGTGGTTAGTGCTGAATCCCTGCTCTTGACTCACACTGGTGGCGTAGAAACTTTAGTCTTGCAGCTTCGTACCACGAACTTTAGACAAAATAAAAAGAAAAAATGCCTCTGCTAAATACACCGGGAGCAGCGGTAGCACAGTGGCTAGTACACTGGCTTCCTAGCTCGATGGTCCATGGTTCGATCCCCACTTGAGGTGGGATTTTTTAGACCACAAACGGCTCCAAGGTCGACCCAGCCTCATGAACTGGGTACCAGAGCAACTCTGGGAAGGTTAAGGCGGCCGGTGTGATGCTGATCACATCACCCCTAGTGTGTCGATGGTCAAGAAAATATGGGCATTACACCATATTCCTAATATGCCTCAATGGGCGTGTAACGGGATCCTTTGCCTTTACCTAAGAACACTGTGTTAGAAGATTAACAGGCGCATTGTCTCGCTGTCCACCCACCAATATTAGTCTCTCTGAATAATTATTCTCCCTGAGTATATACAGTATAACTCAGGAAATATGATTATAAATCACCGTTATTCTTCTGGTCACTTAAATGGAGAAAATGTGTCTGGACAGCCGAGGGCAATGGCTTGCCTGAATTACAATTAACAATTTACATATCTCACAAAATGATAGGATACACTTGATGCACATGGGGGTGTAATCATCACTCATCACTGCTCCATTCGGAGTCTGGGGTTGCTGCTGCTTTCGCTTTTCTGTATGAACTAGCATGAAGCAATCACCAGTGCTTGCTGTAGTGGATTATGAATATACTATTTTCATGTGTTGAGGTTGCCAGCCTCATATATAACCACTTAGCAAGAAAAACATGTCAAATTTACATTTGTAAAATATAAGTTCACAACTTACCCCAAATGGGATCTACAATCTCCTGGCACAGTAAGAATGGACACATCAACTTAGGTTAGATGCTTCGAATACTGGGTCTGGGGTTATTTTAGAATCCCTCTTATGACTTGATTATGATTCCTTAAGTCTCCAATCTTTGTATATTAAAATGCTGGTTTACTTTTAAGTTTCAAAGTGCCCAAATACTCTGTCCTGGTCCTTTGGTATGGAATCTAATTCCTATTCTCTTCTGGCTGTCTCTCGGGAGCTGCTACTTTGACGTTTAGCAGTGCATTCTGATTTGTGTCTCAGATTTCGCTAGATTATATTTCCATTTCTCAGTTCAAATCTCAGATTGTACTTTTAGACCAACTTGCCAATGAAAGTCAAAGTCTATTCCGGCTCTCAAATTAAACCAATGGTAAGCTCTTTAGAACTATGTGGGTCGGGGTGAATTACGTCAAAGTCGCTATTCCTCTTCACGTTTACTGTCTGCGTCAAAGGTGGCTAGACGACTTAAGTGATAACAGTATTATCCACTGACCTGTCTAATTAGCTTGCTAATACTACGGTTCACCTGGTGAAACGCAATCAAATCTGGGAGCGATTAGGCAAAAAAATGTATGTGCATAAAAAATGCCAAATAATAATACGATGAGTGGGGAAAATGAAGAAATGAAGTGATACTGTCGGAGAGAACGAAAGTTATAAAAATGCACAGCTGATTTCGTCACAGAGACAAAAACGCTGGCGTTGGACAGGACATACACTGAGAAGACAGTATTACAAGGTAATCTTTGTTCTGGAATCCCGAGGGTAAAAGAAATAGAAGAAGACCAAAAACACACAAAGAATAGAATTACACAGGAAGTGAATACATTAGACATGCGCAAACTGTGTATGGATAACACTAGTGCCCCTTTATCATATAAGAGTTACGCCAACTAAAATTTGGCCGCCATTTCCCGCTGTACCCGAATAGCAGGAAAATGGACCCAATCGCGAGTTTCAGACCTAATATGCATTTTCGTTTAGGTTAACTAATAATTTGAAATAAAATTAGATGCAAATACAGTAGCACATATTTGTACTATTCTTTGTATTTCAACTAACAAAACAAAAAGGAGAAAACTATTTTACTTACCGTTTTATTGAATAGAATCAGTAGCGTGAATTTTTAACACATACTCCGTTGAATTTTAAATTCCTTTAGAATTTCACTATTTAGCAACAAATATTCCGTACGAATTGCAACAATTAGCAAAACATACTACCTTATAAAATAATATAATAAAAATAATAAAAATTAATTACAATTTTATTATAGTTTCATTATAAATAAATAAATAAATATATATGTAACCACCAGGTCTTTACACCCCTCCATTTTAATATTATTCTTGTTCAGAGTTTCTTCTTTATTTACATTTTTTAATTTTTTGTTTGTTTATTTACTTATTTAACGTAAAAGCATAATTGTGATTGTCCCTATTTACAATGATTTGACAAATGTGATGCCACTTTCTCTTATCGGCAGTTGTACATATTATTTTGAATTGAAAACAATATATATCCTAATTATAACCCATCAGAAGTTGAACGGGATATTTATTTTCATTAATTAGAAAGAAAAAAAAGTCTTACTCGATGCTTATTCTCGCTACTAGCCCTGGTATTGTCCAGCCGAAAATGGCGTCTACGTCGTTCAGCCTCGTTTTCGATTCTGACATAGTTGGCGTAACTCTCTATAGATCTAGGGGCACTAGATAACACATGCCAGAACGGCTTGGCTTTGTTTTGTTGCAGGCCTGTTCTCCGCCGGGGAATGAAACGTAATGAATTAATGGATTTGATACTTAAAAAGTTAAAAAATCAGTGATGAAATATCTTAACAGGTTATAACAGTTAGAGTTAGTCAGACGTTTTACAACCAATGACCACGTCACGGATGTGGCCGCTTTTTCAAAAGTTTGCGACCACTGACGTTTGAAAATAAAACAAGGTCCAGCTTGAGAAACTTTCTTAGTTCACGGAAATGCGCAAAATTCGGTTTATTTTACATTTTTAAAATCTATTCTTTTAGGGCATATTGACAATGGCAACTAACAAAAGAACAATGTTGATAATTGTGACATATAGGAAATCAAAGACCGAATGTACCTGAAGGATTTAAAATAACTGTAATGCGCACTCCCAATTAATCTTTAATTTGAGACTGTGTGGTCTGATGTTATCTTAGGATTTCACAATAAACATGTAAGCTTGTGGTTGTACAGACATTCTACATTCCAAGTAAATGAAGACTTGATAAATAAAAAGAGCTGTCGTCTGATGTAACTTACTTTATATTCATCTAAATTCTTGATGTTGTAATGTAAAATATGTCATTTTAAAAAACGCGTTTTCCTCTTATCGTCTGACGGCATCGATATTATTTTAAATTGTTCCCGATACCTTCACAACCACTGTTAAAGAATTCTTCCATTTTTCCCCTTTCGGTTGCATAAGTTTCTTTTCTCTTTATAACTATTTGTCAGCCAGACTTCCTTATTTACTTTTATGGTCTCTTCGGTTAACGTGGGGCTAATTTCTTAAAATAATCTAGCAGTCCTCCAGTCTGTCAGAGGTCGAATTGTAGGCTTATCACGGCATGACCTTACAGCTCTTGCTCTTGTAACCATCGTTACGGCAGTAAACAATGACAGAGTTCGAGAAGAATAACATTGAAGACGATATAGAATTAAATATTAGCTCAATAACCACAATTCACATCATAAATTATAAGTTTGATATGACAGAATTATTCATAAAACAGCTAATATTGAAAAACAAAACATTAGAGAAATAACAGCAAAAACATGTTATCACTATTGACTCTTTGCGACCATTTTCCGCAGTATATTTATTCCACGTTGCCGACCTTATTAAACAAGTATTACAAGGAGAGAACATAATTAAAAAGGTAACGGAGAAGATCCTCGAAAAGGAAACTTAAACATGCAGAGGGGGTCTATGTAGGGTCCCTGCCCCGACGTCCCGCCCACATTAATTGTCGTTGATGCGAACACACAGCCTCTCACATCCAGGCGCAGTGATCGCCGCGGAAGCTCCTGTCTTTCTCTGATAATAAGCTTCTAGCATGTGGCGTCGCCTGCACAAAGGAGTCCATAGCAACACCTTAACGCAATGACCCTGTTTTCACAGAGTTTGTTGGGAGCAACCGAATGCCCGGCGGAATAACCGGGTCAGGAATAGTTTGGGACCCCATTTGGTGCAAGCATAGTACCCACCGGCAAGTGAACCATGCTCTGGCCAGCACCAACCCAAACCCTAGACATGGGTTAAATTACGGGTAGATGAAGCCCCTGAGCCTTTAATGGCAGTTGATCTGGACAAAGGAAATCTCTGATTTTAAACCACCTACTGCCTTACAGGTAGACTGGGGACAGTCAATGGCTAAGGATGGAGACCCTAAAGAAATGCCTGTTGAAATCGGATGCACTGGGCTACTTGCTTAACGAAACAGGGCAACGTAATTCGCTTAATAAAAACAGAGAAAGCACATGTGGCCATCACCAGTGTCATTCCTAGAAAAACCCTACGAAGATGTCAACTGCCTCAAACTAACTGCTGCTTTCTTTGAACATATTCAAGTTGACATCTGAGGGTGAACGAAGAAGAAGAAGAAAATGAAACATGCACAGAAAGGTTGTTTGGATGACGTATAAACTCTATAAGAAGTAGAATCTAATGATAACACATTGAGACTGATATGATCATGTAATGTGGGTCAATAATCACTCAGTCTTTGTACAGTGAGGACACAAAGACCAAAACTTCATATTTACCGATGCCATTAATTGTTACATATTGAGAAAACATAATCGTAACATTACAGGGCTGTCATTTTTTCTGGAATCCCCAGGGAAACAGAGCAGATGGCACGGGTCATTAGAACTTGGCATTAATTTCTTCAGGGCTTATGGTCATTGAGAAGCTGAAGGGAAATTATGATTAAAATATTGTTTATTATTTGTTTCGTGACTATTTCATAATTTGTTTTTAAAATCATAAAAGAAGAAAAATGTTAAGACAAAATAGACAGAGTTGGGCAGCACTAAACGTGATAAGGTGACATCATTTGAAGGACAAGGAAATAGACAATCATTACCATCATTAATTTCCTTGTCGCTCTCTAACGTACAGGGAACTACATGGAACGAGATTGAAAAAACATAAACAAATAACGCTAAACCAAACCTCACCCTATTTGTAACAAAGGGGTCGTCCACATATGACGTCACGCAATCAGTGGTGGAGAGGGATCCAAAATTTTGTGACGAAGTGTGACTATAGGGGAAGGTGGTGTTAAGAAATGTGACTTCACACACAAAAATACGAGAGAGGATCGCTTCTTTCATAAATGATGTCTGACCCAAATAGATTTTGTAACCTCATTCCTCATAGTCTACATTTATCCGCAATAGTAAGCAATTCTCTCGTGGACGACTTTTATTATCATTATAACCGCAGCTGAAATATCGGATAATTGTGGCAAATATATACTGTAATACACATCTCAATAACAACAACAATGAAAAATGTAGACTAAATAAACTGTAATCTTGTTTAAAATTATATTTAATTTTTTTTTTTTTCAAAGTAAAAAAGATAGCAAGTTAACGCCATCCTTTCAACCGTGCAATGACATCAAAGACACAGAAGTTTAGCACGTTGAAAGTATTAGGGCTGACGTGAACGTGGACATTTTTAATTGTATTATTTAATCATATGTTTATATTTTTGGTGGGGAAAAATGCGAAAACATTTAGCTGGAAATGGCAAGGGTTAAGCCCTATCTCGTGTTGGGGGGCAGCACATTAAAGAAAAGAGATTTGTAAAAGCCGCATTAAATTTAAACACTATTTCTCTTAAAATAAAGGGAGGAGTGGGGTTAAGAGATTTCTGACGTCACACAAAGGTTGGTCTGGGATTTTGTGACTAAGTGTGACAAAGGGGGGTTTAAAATGGCCAAAATTGCGTGACGTCATATGTGGACGACCCCCAAAGATGGTGTACATACAGTAAACTGTGATTCATCCTTCTTGAACCATTTCTGTTTTGTTTTGTTTTTTTAATCTAAATTATTGACTTTACAGGATGCCACAAACGAGATTTACCGCGACATCTGGAAACATATGGACAATATGCCCACGATAAGGACCAACGCGGAAGCTTTAGCTTTTGTCAAGTCAAATAACTTTGCCTATATGACAGACAGGTTAGTGTTGCCCTTTGTTTTTGTTGTGACCTATAACCCTCGCTAGAAATATTTCATTCAGTCACTGACGAAATCATTGACAGAAAGATTGATTTAATGATTTATCATTGTCATTTTCTTTTATAACGTCACTTTAAAATTCTACATTGTGACTTGTTTGCTAACTAGCATAGAAGCATACTTATTAACATGAATATTGATCAATCGCTAGTTAATGTAGTGACGCACTTGCTGACATAGTAATATGTTTACTGACTGACATAGTAGCATACTTGCTAGCTAACACAATGAGGTGCGTGCTAACTGACATGGTGAAATATTTGCCAATTGATATTTGTGACATGTCACGTGTCGTTTCGTGCGGTCTCTGAAGAGACAACGAAATAATAGGACTACTGCACCCTTGTAATTTGAGGTTGTGCATGGTTTTTTGTTTTTTTAAATAAAGTTTTGCCTCGTTTTGGCGAGGCGCGTCCCGTTCAACCTAGCCGGTTATATTAGGGCGCATGTCCAAATATAACAGACCCTTAGGTCATCGTGTATAACAAATACCACAGAAACCATCACTGCAAGAACCTTGAATACTTAGTGCAGCTATCCTGCAAGGTGACCAGCTGAGCGGTGGCTCCATGCACCGTGGGGAGCGCAAAGAAAAATGATGATGGTGATTTGTGATATGTTTGCGGAGACAGTGACATATTTGCTGACATAATTACTAGGGCCCTGAAATGTCAAATGATTCATAGTTTGACTCACGTGTTGTCGTTCATTCACACTATTACATGTGTTCATTTATTTCAGATACAGTTATAAGTGAACAAAACTTAAATAGACCTCTAAACGCTATATACCTTTATGCTTTCAATACCTTATACATTTTACATGTACCGGGGTCAAACTCAAACTGAGATAAAAGATAAAATGTTTGTTAATTGTACTGATGTACCAATTTTACCTTCTTCCTTCTAGCTTATTATTCAACTGGTTAGATACTGTTACGTCTTTAATTTTTATATTTAACAACTGAATGAAATAAATTATAATCAAACTTCTCTCAGTCATAGTATTTCTTTCATTACAAAATAGCTTTAGTTGAAATTCAACTCTTGCCGTTGTGGCGTGTACTGGAAAAGAGCCTACAGTAATCTGACAGATTATTGTAACCTTATAGCTGCTCTCTGATTTGCTAGCTAAACATGCATTATACCAACTGTCTATTTCGACAGCTCACCCTTTTGTCCCAGCGCTCTTTCCTGTAAACACGGGCTAACGCAGTGTTTACAATCTTTGTTGACCTGTCTGTCATAACAGGAAACAAATCACGCTTTGTTTTACTCCTTTCCACTCACGCGAGCTCATCTGTCAATCATATAATACTTGACAGACAGACAGCATGTGAGAAAGGCGGAACTGACCCTCTTAAGTTTGCTCAGGGGAAATCTAAAAATCCCTAATATTCTTTGATCTCGGAACACGAGCATTCTACAGGTAAAACCGCTATAATAGCAGAAAGTCTTTTGATGTCGGTCACTACTCCAGACGAGACCCTCTGAAAGACCGAAACTTAAGCATTTATCTTGCATCTCTGCTTCTGAATTTTAGTCCCACGCAGTAGTGCGAATTAACGCCATTAGAGATGAAAATATATATATATATATATATATCTATATATATATATATATATATATATATATATATATATATATATATATATATATATATATATATATATATATATATATATATATATATATTGCTGTTTTCTTTAACGCAACCATCAGTGTCAGTCAGAATTTGAGAAGAAAGTCTAGCACGTAGACATAACCATTTCTTTTGGATTATTGGTTAAAAAGTGATTCGTGGAGATTTTCATTCTGGATTTTCTGGTAAATAGTTCTAAGTGTTAGAGGTATTTTTCAGTGATAGCATTTAAAGTTAAACACTTAAATACTTTAAACATACAGTTAAATACTTCACTAAGATCTTTTTCTTTGCTAGTAAGGCGAATTAAATAAAATAACGCGTAGCGAGTTTCATAATCAGATATTCAATTAAAATGTTAGATCACATCACCTGCGCAACATAGCTGAGACGAGACGGTAATTTGTGTTTACAGTGTAGACAGACGCATCACTAAACTCTCCAGGAGAGAGAGATAAACAAGACGGTTAACCAGACCGGACTTAGAGGCTAGACGGCTGATAGTGGGAGGGAAAAAATAATGTTTATATTTCATTTTATAATTATTGTTATTATAGCGTCTATTTTTTTTTAATGCCATACAACAAATTAACAGACACCTACAATTTACTAGCTATTTAATGATAGGTGATAGGTTGTACGTGGCGCATTGTGAGAAAAATAATAAATAACACTGTGTGTGTGATTGCCAGCCGCGAGAAGGGGCGGGAGAGTTTTCATCGACTTACTCTGACCCAAAATCCGTGGCCAGCGATGTCTGTGTGTGTAGGCGCAGAACGAACACCGTGTATCTTTTAAATTCGTCAGGATTTGACAGAGCGGAGGAGAGACTGTCGAGTGGTAGCATTTTCCCATAAAATTTTTCTTGTATTTTTAGCATACCTGATCCCAAGTGGACGAACCAGCGGTTTTTTCGTTTCCTTATTCCATTTCATGCTAGAAGTGTATACTAGCCGATTATACGGTGTGACTGTAATTTAACTACTGAACTTACTAAATCCAGAAAATATTACACGGACTTCGAGCTCTGAACAACGGCTGGAGTTTCCATGTGCCTGTGGTAGGGAATTCTCTACTCAGAGAGGAATGAAAATCCACAGAACGAAAAAGGGGTGTGGGAGGTCATCAGGGGGAGATCAACAGCACTCTGTCTCGACGGATAAGACGTTAGAAGAACGCAGCCAGGAGTCAATCCACAGTGCTGAGTACATTCAAGTTGATCTGCCTGATGATGATCTCACACACTTCTTGGACGGGAAGAGAGATGCAATCAAGTTTCCACCCGCCAGTGCAAAAGGGCTTTGGGAACAGCTGGACGAAGCCTTGGCAAAAGAGTTGGATAACAACCTGAAGCAGATAACTTTGGAGAAGAAGCTGGAAATCTTCGGCGACATAATATATCTGCACTGTCGCAAAGTGTTCGGAGTGAGGGAGGCAAGGGAAAGTAACCCACCACGAAAAAGCAGAAGACAAATTAAAATATAAGAAATCAGAAAACAGAAGAAGCATGCCCGAAAACTGTTCAAAAACGCAGTTGCCGCAGAGAAGGAAGGGTTACGACAGGTTTGGGAGCACCTGAAAGGCCAACATAATGCCCTTTGTAGAGCAGAAAGGTTGTGCAGGAAGAAAAGGAAGACTCGAATGGATAGGGTAAGATTCTTCAGGGAGCCCTTCAAGTTTGCCAAAGAACTGTTTGAGCAGCCACGGTCGGGTACGCTAAACATCAGGAAAGAAGACCTGGAAGAACACCTTGGAATGACATATTCAGATGGTCGCAAAGATGAGCCGCTCAGCAGCATGGCAGGCCTTAAATGGCCGAGTAAGCCAGGAGCTGAATTTAACACCAAGCCCCCAACGGTGCAAGAGGTAGAAAGCATTGTCCAGAAAGCTCGATGCAAGTCAGCTCCAGGTCCTAATGGTGTTCCATATGTGGTGTATAAGAGATGCCCTGAGGTGCTCAAACGACTGCTTCGTTTACTGAAGAGTGCGTGGAAAACCCAGCTTGTAAGCAAGGAATGGAGAAAGGCGAACGGAGTCTACATCCCGAAGGAGCAAAATTCCACAGACATCAGTCAGTTCAGGACAATCTCACTACTCAATGTGGAAGGGAAGATATTCTTCTCAGTGATGGCGAAAAGACTCACTACATACCTCCTGGCAAATGGGTACATTGACACTACCATTCAGAAAGGAGGTATCCCAGGTACACCAGGATGTCTAGAGCATGCCACAATGATATGGGAAGCAATCCAAAAGGCAAAGTCTGACAGAACAAACCTCCATGTAATCTGGTTGGATTTAGCGAATGCTTATGGATCCGTTCCACACCAGATGTTGTGGCAGGCCCTAGAAATGTATCATGTTCCACAAGAGATTGCAGCAATGCCGAAGCTGTATTTCACAGGGTTTGCTGTCAGATTTTCAACCAGAGAGTACACAACGAAGTGGATTGGCCTTGAAGTTGGAATTGCGATGGGATGTACCATCTCTCCGATACTATTCGTGATGGCTATGCAGGTAATCCTCAATGCGGCTGAAGGAATGGCTATAGGTCCAAAGCTCGGTGGAATGTGTCTCATGCCACCGCTCAAAGCATTCATGGATGACACAACAATTCTGACATCAGATGAACATCAGGCCCGGAGGATGTTAGCACGCCTGGATGAACTAGTCAGCTGGTGCAGAATGAGCTTCAAACCCAAGAAGTCGAGAAGCCTATCAGTCAGGAAAGGGAAGATAGCAGAGGTCATATTCACGGTTTCCAACCAAAGAATCCCTACTGTCATTGAGGAACCTGTTAAAAGTCTTGGCAGGGTGTACGATGCCTCATTAAAAGACTCAAAGGCAGTGCAACAGACAATAGAAATGGCAGACAGAGGACTACAGATCATAGACCAAAGCAGACTCCTGGGGAAGTTCAAACTGTGGTGCCTCCAGTTCATGTTGATACCAAAGTTGCTGTGGCCACTGCTTATATATGAAATAAGCACAAGTACAGTGGAAGCCATAGAGAAGAAGGTCAACAAGTTCATGAGAAAATGGCTAGGAGTACCACCAGGTCTGTCAGATGTAGCACTGTACTGCAAAAAGTCAAAACTTCTGCTTCCTTTCAAGTCAGTTGTTGAAGAGTACAAAGTTGGAAAGGCAAGGCTTGCAATGATGCTACGCGAGTCAGCTGATGACGTGGTTAAGTCCATTCAGCCCACACTGAAAAAGGGAAGGAAGTGGAAAGTGGAAGAAGCTGTTGATGCTGCCCAAGAGTCACTCAAACTGAGGGAGGTAATCGGATACACAAGATATAATCTAGTCGGGAAATGATTGTTAATATTCACGCCACCAGGCAGCAAATTATATAGAGTTTCTAGAAGAAATTAAGTGCTGGCTCCAAGGTCCAGTATTTATCATTACAGTCTTTGAAAACCCGTTATAGGGATATTAGTATTTCTGTCTAACTTGCACCGTCAGATCAGTGTTACTTGAGAAAACCCACGTGGTTCAAAATAAGGACTGTCTATTTCTTCACAAGTATGGAAACTACTACTAGGTGCTGGTAAAGTTAGGGTCACCCCAAAACTTTCACTCAACCACAGAATTACAGGTAGTCGCACAACTTAAGAATAAAAATGCTGAAAATATTTCTGGAAGTCTAGAAGTTCGACAAATTGCCGAAACAAACTGAGATCTTCGCTAACAGCTATTCTGTTTTCGAGCGACCTATCTACTGTGGAGTCTATGAGCGAGAATGAAATTAAAGTTTCAAACTTGGCCAATATCTTAAAATCAGACAAAGGGCCCAAACTTACTTCGCCAAGCGAAATTATCTCCCCTACTCCCAACATTTACGTCTGCTTAACGCGTGTCGTAACTGTCACCTACTGACCACGATGTACGCGTGTCAGTTTCAAATCCCAGACAGCCTGACTCCATTGTAGGGCAGTTTTCACACTACAGCTGACCATGGCCCAAGTGAGCGCCGTGTCAGTTTGGGATTTTCCAGCCAAATGTCTGGATACTGACCGGTGTAGATGTAAAGTATCACACCTCACCGGGACTAATGCCGAGAAGAAGCTCGCGCGCTCGGTGAGAATGTAGACGATTTGCTACGTCCTATGTTCAGCGAACCGACTTATCACGCCTTCTGACGCCCTGCAGCCCTGACATCTACGTAATATCGTCCTAGCGCGATTCTCAGTTTAAGAGAAAGGAAAACAGGTAAAGTTTGCGAATTATATGAAAATAATATTCGCAAAACGAATGGATGAAAAATACACAGGAAAAAAATACAGAGATAATAAAAGAGAGAATTTATGTGAAAGAATAGGAAGAAGATGTAGGAAATTAAATGAATATAAACCCTACGTGACAAATAGTCAACACAATCGCGAGTCTGGTCAAAATGTGGCATTTTTAACTTAGGATAAAAAATATTTGTAGCAGCCGCAGTCTTAGTCTGTTCAGACTTCACTTTAGCTAATTCTAAAGCTTTTTCTTTTTCAGCATGTAGTTTTAATGTTTCTATTTCCATGGCATTTTTATGTGCTTGATCCAGTTGCATAAGTTCCATTCTCCTTAATTCCATTTTCTCCTTCTCAAATTCCATTTCCTTATCTCGTTGTGCCATTTTATCTTTCTCAAATTCTCTGTCTTTTTCTTGTTGAGCTAATTCTTTATCTTTCTGCTCTCTGTCTTTTTCTTGTTGAGCTAAAGTCAGTCGTTCTAATTCCAATTTCATGGATATTTCTTTTTCCTTCTGAGCCATCTCTTTTTCTTTCATTTCCCTTTCTTGGGTTAATTCAAACCTCCTAAGCTCATCAGCTCGTTTAGTCATTTCGCGCTGTTCCATTCTTTCCAGACGCGATAAATATTCATCATATTTTGTATCTGCAAAACTTTGTAGTTCCGCCCCTGATTTTCCATAACTTTTTCCAATATCAATGAATTCCTGTAGTGTAGACATGATAATAGGTTTCTGAGTACCTTCAATAGTCTATAATATACACTAGGATTATAGAACTCGATATAATATGTACATGAATATATTAATCAATAACAAACAAGTTACAAGAACATGTGACAAAGACAGTGAAAACAATCAAATGATTTACAATGAAATGATTTTTCAATTATACAACAACACTTTACACTTATAAAGTAAATAAAGGAGACTTATAAACAGTAATCAGTAAAAGAAAGAAAAGAATTTACATTACAAAAATATAACAAGACAAGTCGTCTTAGACAAACGTGTAGACAAAGAAGTTTTAGATCACACACGACAACGATTGTCAACAGTACTGAAAGTAGGTTATGTAAATAAAGAGGACGTAACTCAATTGACGAAACTGCTAATCACACAAAATATGGTTATAATACTAACTGAAGAAACATTTATTCCCTGACTCAAAAGAAAAAATATAATCAGTCAGATCCTCAGTTAGTAAAATAAGCATGCAAATCTAATAGAAGTTAACATTCACTGAAGCTTTCCTGGGAAAATTCCAGTCAATATTAAACAATACGAATATACGAATATACGAAAAACATGAATGGGGAAACACAGATGATAGTAAAAAAGTAAGTTAAGTGATGATGAACTGTAGACCAAAGATAATACAAGGACAATATGATAATGTTCAAGCGCTCTAGTAAAATCAAGAACTTATCTGTTTAGTTGTCCCTGTGAGAAATACATGAATGCATGTAATTCTAAAGCAAGTGTCTTCAACAGCTGTGGTCCATTGATGGTAGACCTTGACCTTCGCAGCAGGGAACCGTTTGAAAGTCTTGCTTCGGTCTTCGAACGTAGTTTCTTCAAACGATCTGCGTCGCAGCTTCAGATGACTTTGATCAAGAGATACATTCTCCACTGGTTCAGGTTCTTGAGTGGAAGATTACCGTTCTATCTGCGTGAATCAGTCTCTTTGATGGAAGAAAAATTTCAGATTCTCAAGCAATGTTGTCTGCTAGAGTTGACGGCATCGATGTAGTGACGTCACTTTCTGTCCTGCGCATTTCAGTTGCCGGTTAGGCTTGAAAGAATGATTTTGCCTTCATAACGTTCATCATCAGTTTGACTTTATTCGATACTTGAAGGGGGGAATCCAGTATTCACGAAATCCAGACACTTTCTGACACCAGAATGTTACGGGCTTCTCGGGATCCCAGTATGTTCTGGGTGCTTCGATGACTTCTAGTATTTGAGGATGACCAAGTTATTATATTCGTATTCAGTTTATAGAGTCAAAGTCCCTCGGGTTCTTATCACTTTTGTAGGATTCCGTAATACTGTTCGTTGGTATCGATAATGTCTGCTTAACCCTTGTGATTCATTATGTGCTGAATGTGTTTCATATTAAATTCGACCCTTGACTGACCTGTATTAGTCTCTTGTCTTATTAATTATATTGGCAGTGTGAGATGCAGCGTGTTAAGACATTAATCATCACTGGTCATGATCAGTTGAGGATGAATAGCATTTAACTCAACTCCGAATACGATAGTTGATAACACTGTGATTTTGACGACTCAAAATATTTAATTAGTTTAATTTCATACCATGAGCAGACACCAACTACATGGGAACAAAAGTCACATCACATTCATGTACGATCTGTAAGAGTTCTCATTATTTCATAAGCACATGTTCACAATCTCTATCTAGAGTCCTGGTTAGAGGTCAGTTCCTTTTTAACGGCCAATGTCCTTTGGCATAAATTCAGAGGCTAACTAGACTTAACTATCCTGCTAGTCAGCAATACACTTATTATGCTAGGCTTACGTCTACTGCTAGTCGTTTAATATCCGTTACACTAGGCTTACGCTTGCCGCTAGCTGTACAATATCCATCTATACTAGTCTTACGCTATTGCTATTAACATAATGTTCCTTTGGCATACCACGCCAGGCTAATCTGCCATAATTATGCAAACTGCGTTATTCCTACTACGACTTACGTTTGGTTCAAGAAATACACTGCTCAAATGGCTTCCCAGCCACACAATTAAAAAGTGGACTACGCCACACACTTTCCAGTGGTTATACCACACAATATAAGTGGCAATGGCCACACTTCTAAAACACACTGCCGTTCGGGTCAAAACCCACAAGTCGAATGTCCTTACAAAGACACACGCGTCATGCATAGAGATATGCATACTACGTCGTTAATATATATTCAATTGCGATGTTCCACGGTGCAGCAATCCGAGTTGGCCAAACTCAAATGCTTGCACACATGCAACAATCATCGACATCGGTCGATGAGATATATCTCTATTCGTTTGAGGTGTTCCATGATACAGCCATTCGGATCGAGCTCAAATCCAAATGTCTGTAAGCATGAAACAATCATCGACATCAGTCGCGGAGATATAATCATTTGAGGAATGCGCCATGCTGCAGACATGAAGCAATCCTCAACAGTGTCTTGTTGTGAGATATTGTTGTGTGTGTGTAGCTGTTACGTACATTTATTACCTAAAGGGGGTAGTCTTCGGTCCTGCCAAATGTACGCACCAGTCTTAAAATAGTTATATTATTTGTGCGTTCGATTGATTCACGCACTGACGTGCACAATGCAGTGTGAGTTGCTTTGGACGCACGGGTAACCTAGTTAGAGGAATTCTGACGTCATGTTTTGAACGGGGCAGTTCGGACCATGTTTATGTCCGATATATATTTCTTGGATTTATCTGGCAAGTGTGAAGAAGCCATTATTTTGTAATTATATCTACTGGTATTCATGATGAAGCCAATAGTGGAAGTATCAAGTAAGTATCGCCCCATGTCACATCGAATGTTTATTGAGTTAAATTAAAGTATCAGGCCGCTCCTAGTTTTGGTCTAGCGGGATTTCATCGTAGTATGTCATTCCTAGAATGGACAGACGGAGTCGTTAGCCCTTTTTGAATTACCGTAGAGGGAGGATACCTACGAGTAAACGAAGTTAATTGATTTGTATGCTTCACATGTTTTTATATGCCGTATTTTCGTCAATGCCAAAGTCGTGGCATGGATATAGAGAGGTTAGTCAACACAGAACTCTAACCTGGTTGTATTGTCGTGGATGACTTTGTTTGGATTTTATATATATATGCTACCTAAGTATCGTATGGAAAAAGTCTGGAATTGTTACAAGTATGATAAGAAGTATTGCTCCTTGAGAATGAACCCGTTGGCCATAAGATACGTCCTTGAAAGAAGGTCAACGGACTTGACTGCAATACATATGATATGGTAGAGGAAGTGACCCTTAGTCACTTGAATAAGAGGACTTAATTGTTAGAGAAATTTCATGAACTTGAAAAGTAATTATCAACATTTTTGACGTATGACCCTTTTGCACCTGTAACTATGATCGTCTTGTTCCACTCCGTATGTGTCACGTTAAATAAAATATATGTACAGTCATCACAGACTTGTGTGCTGCCAGTAAGTGACCAGTTAAACACTACTTGTTGGAGTTATTTTGAAGAACATTTTCTGACATTGTTGTTCCTTTGCAACCATTCGCGTAATGAAGTTCTTTACCATTAGAATGAACACCCAACAGTAGAGTAACCTGTTCTTATTTTAGATAGGGAGGAAAAGACTGTCTTGTAACAAAGCATAGTTGTACGGATAGGCTGGATGAGAGAAACCTACTCACTCCAGAGACATATCTTTCCCTCAACCTACGACCTGTGAAACTATTTTCTATACATTCTCATGTATCCGTCAATCTTTACTCTTTACCTAGACTGGGCCCAATAAACCAATTAACCTACCGTACGACAGCCGTCCAAGACGAAATACGGTCCTATAAGGAGGTTTATGGCGCAGTCCAGAGAAAGCCGAAAGAAATTTGGGTCGAGGACATCTATTTTCTTCTAGGAACATTTCCAGAGTTGGCAGCTGGAATGCTCGAACTGTATAAGAACATGAAAAACCTGCACACGTGGCAGCAGAAATGTGAAACTAAAAAAAACTGACATCCTGGAATTAAAGCAGTCTTTGTTCTGGCATCCCCGGTGTAAGAGAAGTAGTAGGAGATTTTCTCATATCTTGGTCATATAATAACAGAAGATGGCAGACGTGAAACTGAAATCAACAAGAGAATAAGAATGGCCAAAAATTAGACATATGCATAAAAGAGCTAAACAAGACATGGAATGATACTGTAGGCATAGTATAGGATAAGAAGCCTTTGCGCTTATTTGTAGAAGCCCTATGCTCCACGTGGAGCTGAAAGGTAATAACAAAAGCATGAATTCGCTGAAACATAAAAATTATCCACTGAATAATACTCTTATTTCCAGGTCACAGCTTGAGTACATCATATTGCATGACTGTGAGACCTACGCCTTGGCAGACGATATTTTCAACACAGGAGGAATGGGGTTCGTTGTTCCAGAAAACGCAGCTTTTCTCACCTCATTTGATCTAATGTAAGATGTATTACAATAATGATTGTGATAACAACGGTGTTGATGATGATGATGGTGGTGGTGGTGGTGGTGATGATATTGATAATAGCTAATGTGATGATGGTGATCTATTTGTAAACTACTTAAGACTTTCAGAAAGCACAAAACTCATCATCACTATCACTGGAAACTGTACTAAACGTTGACCTTCCCAGAGAATTACACAACAATATACAATTTGATATTACCAAAACAAAAATTAACTTATAACTACCAGAACAAAGAAGAATGATTAACGCAGAAAAAAAAATAAACAAAATATTCAACAAAAATGTTCAGTACAAAAGTAAGATAAATTGCAAAACATTATAAAGCAGTGCATTCTCAATAGAAATACAGTACATGAGTTAATCTCAGGAGCAATAAATAAGAAGGTAGCCTACAATAAATCAAAGTACAAATAATCTCAAAACTCAACAGAGTGACAGGAGATATACTAAAAAACACAGGGAAGAGATATTAACGGGGCCCGAAACGGGAGCAAAGAATAGTAACACTGTACCCTACCATGCATGTCGTAAACAGCGACTTATGAGGGTTGGGCATAGGGCTGGTTACCCCATCCCATAAAAAACTTTTTACCAAAAAACTTCAACAAACAAACATCTCAAGACTCAACAGGGTGATAGGAGATATACTCAAAAACAGGGAAGAGATGCACCAACAGAGCTTAGAAAATATCACACTAAACGCCAGAGAATTTGCAGTCTGGAAAAAACAACAACTGTAAGGTACTATATAGAAAAATTAACACTATATATCCAAATTATAACCCATATGGGGTTGAACCTGGTATCCCATGCACAAACAAAATCCAATGGTTTGTGCAAGGTCCTAACATCAACAACAGCAACTTGCACCCCATACTATAGCAGACGTAAGAACTATCACTTATCTGGTATCATTAAAACATACTCATGGCAAATGTCCCACTTTACTTCTAGTTCCTCTGGGGTCGTTCTGCGCTACGTGGGAAGATACTATACTGTCCGCCAACGTTTTCTGAGGCATGATAGATAAGGTTTTCTCTCCAATTAAAACGTTCCCATTTTCTCGAATTTCACATTTTCTTTTCGGTTAATTACTTTCAGACTTACGTGTCCGATTGGCCAGGCCGTTAGCGCGCTTGCCTCTCGCTGCAACGTTGCCTGGTTATGGGATTGTAACCTAGTAGTGTCAAGTCTACCCAGGTGTAAATGACTACCTGAATTTGCTCTTAAGTTAGGAAATGCAAAGGCAGCGAGAAAGGAAACTGATCATCTCACCTCATAAAGCTTGATCATGTATAGTGAAGTCTCCAACACTTCACTACCCTAAGGCAGTATCTGCTATGGGACTACGTAAAAAAAAAAGGTAAAGGATCCCGTTACACGCCCATCGAGGCATATTGGGAATATGGTGTTAGGCCCATATTTTCTCGACCATCGGCACACTAGGGGTGATGTGGTCAGCATCACGCCGGCCACCTTAACCTTCCCAGAGTTGCTCTGGTACCCATTTGGGGCTGGGTCGACCCAGGAGCCGTTTGAGGCCTAAAAAATCCCACCTCATCTGGGGATCGAACCATAGACCACTGAGCTAGGAAGCCAGTGCACTAACCACTATGGGACTACGTATGTGGTCATTTTCTTTCTGGTTGACTTGTACGTTCCACTTTGCCGTGTAGCGTAGAGGGGAGCTGAAGCATTGACTGCTGTGAGCCCATGATATAGGATCTCTGTAATGATGTCTACCCCTCGCATGGCTCTTGGTCTTCCCGGTGCTCTGAGACCAGATCTACTGATGGCGCATTATGCTAACTGATCGGGCTCCATTCCCATGAGATGACGAAATCACTTGTTTCTCTGTCTACTTTCTGACTTTCTGGCTAATTGAAAGTGGTGGCATTTGACATTTTTCGATTCTGATGTCGTGTTTAAAATAACCCATTCCTTGTTCTTATCCACACTTGGTTAATTCCAGCTATTATATTTTTGTGTTGTTTCTTACTGTGTTCGTTTTATGTTTTATTTTTTTTTAAGGGGGCGGTGGGGGGGGGGGGGGGGGGGGGGGGGGGGGGGGGGGGGGGGGGGGGGGGGGGGGGGGGGGGGGGGGGGGAGGAGAGAGAGAGACAGTGGCCACTTGTCACGCGCAATAATAATATCTCTGCTCCCTTGGGCACTTTTTAAGGGGTTGTGCATGAGGCTGGCAAACCCAATGTTTAAAACAAGCTGCTAAAGAATCCACTACTGCAAGGGTACGTTAAGTGTGTTGGTGCAGGCTGTTTGTAAGGAGGGAAACTGCTGTGGATAGTGTGTGCTCCTTATGGAGACAAAGATAAAGAGACAAGGAAGAAATATTAGGCAGTGACGTTCATACATTTTTTTTTCCTCCCTCCTGCATGTTTTGTTTCATATCCGAGCAGACGCCGGGTGTAATTGTAAAGATTGAACTGATCATTTGTCATTCAAGAATATGTTAATGTCACTCCGACAAGTCTAACATTACGTCTCGTATCGAACCTGTAAATGTTTCTTTAATGGATGATTATATTTTCCTTTTTGCTTTGCCTTTTCAATGCAAAGAAACTAAAAGGAAAATAGAGGATATATTTCCCTCACAAAGAAAGCTAGACACTAACTTACATAGTAATGGGATCACTGCTTCGTGTTGTTCCTGGTGGTCTCTGAGGAGACAAAGAAAGAACAGGCCTACTGCGTCCTCATGCATGTCGTAAGAGGCGACTAATATGAGGTTGGGCATAAGGCTGGCAAGCTCATCATGTAAAACAAACTGCTTCAGAAAACTCCACTACAAGAGGTCAGGTTTTGATGAAGGCTTTCTGCAAAGGGGCCAGCTATAGTGGTGGCTCTCGTAAAAAACAAAAATGAATGCATGGGACTACCAGAGCTCTAATCTCGACTTACGTGATTAAATTGTTGTATGTGACAAGTCAGATCGTCCATCGTTACATTTTTCTAAGACATCCTTTAACTTTCTCCTGTTCCCTTCCTTTCTTTTTTCCTCACTCGCTCCTCAACGTTGTTTTCGCTTTCATCGTTCAAGGTTTTCTTATCACATCTTGTTCTAATTTGTCACTCCCTACTTTTACCTTGATCGCTTGTTGTACGGAAGGTTAATTGTTTTATTTGGCCCGTCTAAGTAGAGTGGATGTCGACAGATACGCGAGAAAAGGTATAGAAAATAGATTTCACAGGTGGTAGATTGAGGGAAAGATATGTCTCTGGAGTGATTAGGTTATCTCCTCCAGCCTATCCGTATGACTGCACTTTATTACCAGACAGCCTTTTCCTCCCTATCAAGAATAGATAAGTTACTCTACACACACACAGCTGTGTGACAACAAGACACACAAACGTGAAAAAACTACGGATAAATGTGTATGGGTCTGACCAACACACAAAGGTGAGTTTCTTTGTAGTTTATTATCATTTAAACTCGACAACATCAAAATCTCTAAAGAAAAAGATCAAAGACTCATTTACATGCATATGAAATAAAGCTGAAAAGTGCGCCCTCCCCGAATGGAGAAAAAACCCAAAATTATTAACCCAAAGTTTGAAGGTTAGCACTATGTTACAGAATGAACAGTATTGGTACTCTATGAGACCCAGTAAAGTAAACAAAATTTAGACAAATCAGATATATGGATAGTTTCCAGCAAACAAGGAAAAATACTCACACACTCTCTCAAACAGTGGCCACTCTCACACTCTTACCTAATTGCCTGATATGGTAGGTCTGTAATATCCCTTGGTAATAGAATTAGTCCAAGAATATATTATCTATTTCACTTAATATTCTGTCACCCCAGTTGTCGCAGATCCAAATTGGCTCCAGTTCATCCCCAGAAACTAACTAGTGAGGTGAACGCCTAATATGGTGCTTCTCCTGGATATGTGTTACTACAAATAGTTAAAACTGTGAGAGTTCTTGAGGTTCACCCTTTCACTGGGAAATACTTCCAGTATTGGGAAACATCTGGTTGCTAAAACAAATGTTACCAGTGATAATGATGGTTCTTCTACCGGTCAGCTCTGTGTTAGAGCGACGATTCTGCACAGCATGTATGTCTAGTGATATACTCCACTTGAATTTCGACTGTCAGGAGTCGGGAACAATAACGATGTTATATGTCACTAAAATGTTTACACCGAAAATTACTTTAGATTTTTGCATTTAAATAAATATTTTCTGTTTGCAGATTGTTTTTTTTTTTAATTTCAGCTTGGCTATATGCAAGCTTTCATTGCAATAAAATGTATTATTCGTATGCAAACATTGTAATTATGCGTCTATGTACATTTGTTTTCTAAGAAAGGGTCAATCAAAGTGGTCCGTAGTCTTCATCTGATAATCAAAGCATAAGAAAGATTAAGAATCCCTGTTTTAGAATAGTGTAAAATTTCCGCTCTTATCTTTACATTTTGACCGAGTATTAGGGGGGCGCGATCAAGGATCGGCGGCGGATGTACAAGAACTGGTGCTTGGGGATTCTAGGTGGGGGGGGGGGGGGGTGAGCGGCGCGATGTTATGCGTTTTATATCGAAGGTACGCCGGTGGCGTGGTTACAGTGATAAGCATAGTCTAGGACGTTATCCAGCAGATTCAAGATTACTGGGTAAGGGGGGGGGGTTGGGGGGTGGTGGGGGGTGGTCATTATTGGGGTATGGTGATGGGAGGGATATTGTGGTGTTGGTTTGTTGATATGATCGCGGAAATTTTTAATTAGATTTAGCACTAATAGCCTAGATCACAGTCTGCGGAGATACCAGTGTTGATAAGAGAGTATGCACGAGTTTGGCCATCTAAATTATTGAAACATGTCCGAGCTTGTATGATGAATATAATCGGGAGCGGGGCTGAGGGAGTGTGTACTGCGATCGTAGTAACTTGCAATTCGACAGTCGATTGGTCAACCATGTTGGCTAAAATCTGAGATACATACTTGGTGTTGCACATAACCAGTTGTGCTATCTAGAACTAATAGGTATAGTTAGAAAGTGTAACCCTTATTACATACTGTCCGTGACATAGTCCAATCCCGTACTACTAACTCCCGCCTAGACCGGTCCCACCCGCTGAAAACGCGGATGAGAAGTGTGGCGTGGCCGAGCATTGGAGTCCGTAGAGGATGCAAGGCATCCACTATCGAGCGCATGCGAAAGGCATCACGAGGCTTCAGATTCACGACGTGTTTATCTTTAGACCACTGTAGCCAGATGTGTTTATGATCTAGGACGTACTACAGCGGATCTAGAGTGAGAGGGAAAACCGGCTGATCTTCTAAAGTTGTCCGTCAGATCGTCTGATGAACTGGACTAGCTGTTAAATCAATGCTACTTAGCTGGTATAAGTCCGAGTTAGGCTTCCAAAACTTAAGTGTACGTGTTGAGTTCGTGTGTTTTTGTAGCTACGCTATGTAAGAGCACGTCTCTGCGTTAGTGATAGAGCGTTTTAACAATGTTATTGAGGCGCACTAGAGCAATAGGACAGTTACGTGAATGGTGTACTAGACGGACACTGTGAGTGTGTCACCAGTGAACTCATATTACCGTTAACGTCACAGTTTATGAAAGAATAAGGACGATAAAGAGAGCGAGGGTGCGAACGTAAACTTTTAATTACCGTAGACATGGGAGTGGGTGGGGGGGGGACAGAGGCGACTGAGTATAAGCTCATGTCGACACATCTCATAGTCAGCAGGATGAGGTATGAGAAGCCGCTATGTGGAACAATGTGAGCTGCGGCTTATACGATGTCAGGTGGCGTATTTATGTCGATCCTAGCAGTGCTGAGCTATTGCGAAATTCGAGTAATGGCATGCTTGTGTGATGCTCAGATTACTGAGGCAGTGGTGAGAGGACAATGCACGTTTACCTGATTCCTATGTGCGTTCCATAATTCATTTGGAGTAATATGTAGAAGGAATTGTAAGCGAGAGGCAGATCGTAGTCCAACTATAGGATCTTTCTGCAAAATGGCCAGTGGAGCGCATCAATAGCTCTGGCCAGGGTTATCTGACAGGCATGATGTAAACGATGGAGGTTCGATGTACAGGCGACTCGTACATGCAGAGACAGCTCACTCTGCAAGAAGACGTATGGAGTGATTTATAAGCAAGATTGATGCCCGAGTAGACATCGTAGGTTGTAGGCTGCATTGCGCAGCTTGAGTGGAAGATGGGGCGGGACCATGTAGTTTAATAGAGGAAAGGAGTTGATATTGGAGATATATGGGAAGGGGAATGATTACAAAACTCTGAGTGGAATATCTGGGGGTGTTTCCCATGTGATGTGTTCTTTCTTGTGTAGCAGGCTGGAGATACATGGTGCTGATAGTTAATAAGCAACATGTGTGGCAATGAGTCACGGAGGGGGGTTTATATGGTCCCTGATAGGCGTGGGCTGTACATGATGAGTGTATGGGCGCGGTGAGTTTATACGAGATGGTAGGGGAGACAGAGATTAGTGAGTACAGAGTGTGCGGATCATTCACGACGGCCAATTCTGCTGCCGACTCACAATGGATCAATCAAGCCGCGGACTGTTCACAGGACTCCCATGATGGTATCATGTGCTGTGGAGTTTTATCAGCTATAGCTGATCCATAGTATCCAAAAAGCGTGGTTCATGTGTCGTGAGAGGGTGCGCATGGAGCAATTTTTTTTAATAATAGAAGCGATTTGTAACTGAGCTGTTTTTAAAGCACCTGAGATAACGAGTGTGGCTGTAGGTTATCTCCGAATTCAGGGAATAGATGGATCATGCTACACTATCACTGTTCGTTGTGCAGTGGAGTGTCACATGATCTTCAACTCGCTGCAAGGCATTGCTAACAGAGAATTGGAATAAATAGTGCTGACGGCACAACGAACCTCTGTAACTGTCTTGCGGGTGCTCAGGCTTCATAGAATGATACCGCCCTTATGGAGTGTGGAGCAGTACTGTTTCATTGGCTCCCTTTGATGGAAACTGTTCCGGAGTATGGATGATATTGCAGCTCCAGTCTGAGAATGCAGAAATGATCTTATAAGAATTATGAGGTCTGACATTCCCTGGCTGAAGAGCTGATTGATCTGCGCAAGGCGATATATATGCAACTAGATCAGACAATTCCTGATGATACTTATACTTCTACCTCAAGCGAATCAGGATCTAGTTCCCGTTAAGAATACATACGGTCCTACATGGATTCTAAAACTCCTTGATCGTCTAGCTGAGTAGCTGATCGATGCTCAATTAACAATCTAATCTACAGTTGATCTACGAAGGACAATTAGTATTACACAATTAGTAAATGAGTGACAGAGGTAGTATTCTAGATGACATACGTATTTAATTATATATAATAAATTATATAATCTTAATATAAATAATTCTAGGTAAAAGTAAGGGAGTTGTATTTCATATATGATACGTCAGAGTATGATCTACACCGAAACGTAGCCCGGTCACTGCGAGACAGTTGTCTTAGTCGAACTTAACGTCTACTGTCGACATTCCGTCTGAATGCCACTATCACCTAGAAGTTCCAGTGCCTATCATTGTTGGATTTATTCGGACTGTGTGACAGCTGATGTACACCATTCTTGTTGTTGCGGAGGCCGGGATTTTGTTTCCTTTTGAAGATAAGTGGTTTGTTTGTTTGTAAACTGTACCACTGTTCGGTGTAACATTAAGCCTTCCTCAGAGCATAATCTGTTTACTCTTTCACGTATTCTATGTTATATGTTTCATATTTATGTGGGCGGTTGGAGCGGTGACTTATGAAGGGAATATCCCAGTTCATACAGGGCCTTCATGAGCGTTCTATAGGGTTTAGTTTGTGAGTCTCAATTGAGCGGTAATTCCGGTTCAAGGTTTAAAACCTTGCCGAGGTTCAGATCGTTACTTGTCCCTCACGACAGTAATTGATTAGGTGTGGCGAAACGTCTCAGTGTTGTTGTCATTATATTTTTCTCTGTACCTTAGTTTCTTTTGATTAAATTGTTTGTGAGTGTCTCCCTCTCTTTTCTGTCCTTTATTTCTATAAAATTTTGTGTTTATACACTGTATTGTCGCTTGTATTGTCTTACTTTTCGCAGTATCATTGCACTCTTTGCAAAATTTTTTCTTTGGTTTTGCTTTCAGGTTTAGTTGATTCTGCGAACGTGGTCATTTGTGCTTTATATCTTGTCTTTGTAACTCTTGTATGTACTATCTATTTTTGTCATGCACTGTCAATATTATAACGCATAATAAATATATAGATAATTAATAACATTATTTATAGTTGAAAAGGTAATTGTACAAGTTCTTAAGCAAGGACTTGTCACCCACGAAGTTGGGATAGAGTGAGTGTCTCCTGGATATTTACATTACTTACATATCTTGTAAAATACAGCAGAATGTCTAGTTTGGATTACTTCATTACACAAGGGAAATCCCTTGTTTTGACTACTGAGCAAGTAAAAGAATTCGCACTTGTCGAATATGCCAAGGCGCAGAAGTCAGAAGAAAAGAAACAGAAAATAGAGGCTGTAGCGTAGTCCTGAACTAAAATCTAAGGGCAATTAACGAGAGCCTACTTTGCCTACCTATATCGAAATATGTCAACAAATGTTTTCGACCAATTGCTGCACGAGCTGAAACCGGTCTGAGGAACCGTAGGCTGCAGGATTGCTATAGGGAATCTGTGTAAACGTGAATATGTATTTGTGACCTCAGGTCAAAGGATAGGGTATGTCCCTCGGAACAGTGAGCACAATAAAATAACAGGAATCTTAAACTTTCATTAGATACATGAATTTAAGTGGTAGAAGCATGGACACAGGAGTTATGAGTGATTACATGCAGTAATAACTTAGAGCGAAGGCTGTTTTCCCCGGTTTCAACTGTGATTGCAAACGCTACAAGGGAGGCAGAAAAAGGTTAGCTTGTTTAAATGGTAGCGCCCAATTGGCCGGTTTAAACAAGACCTGGATGGAAGGAATCGGTTGGGAAACACCGGAAGAATAAATTAGCGGAGTTTTGTAAGATCGACAGATCGGGCAGAAAGTGGTGGTTTTACAGAAATTTTGGTAAACATATACTGACACAGTTAGCCAAAGAAATCGCTTGTCTTCCGTTCGCCCGCTACCTGTAATAAAAAGGGGAAACAAATCTGGAATATTTCTCTTGAACCGCCAGAACCAAATTCGTCAGAGGACAGAATCAGATTCTACCCCAGCTCCTTCACCATTTGCCAGTGAAGCAGACTGCATGGGTTTATTAAAAGCCTGTTGAATCTGAGATTGTGGGTAAGAGAATTAAGTCATAATATGTAAAATATTAATTACTAGTGGTTAATGGAAGTGATTGTGTGTGTAAATCTATTTGTGTGATTCGTAGAAGGAAAGCTGTTTTGTGCTGTATAAATTATGTTCTTGTACCTAGCGGTGTATGATTTGAACAAGCACCCCGTACCTACATCAGTTGGAAGAGTGGGGACACCTCAGTGTTGGGGTTTCTCCATCTTATATTCCCTGCTTTCCAAATAAAAGGTGAAGCGAAGAATTAAGTCAAATTAGACAAGACTGACTCGCAGAGCATTGGCGTACCACACCCGGTCATAGTTGTAGTGATGAAAACAGTGATGAGTAAATTAGTCTGGAAGCTACATAACATAGAAATATTTTGAACTCAAGTGATCTCAGTAACATTGTAGTCAGTGTGACATTTTCAAAAGCTTCATAACCTAGAAATATTTTGAAGTCAAGTGATATCAGTAACAGTGAAGTCATTATGACAGTTGTCAATATCTACTTCCCTAATACTGAAGATAAACTCAAGTACCATCATTAACATTGGTTCCAGACGATTAGTTGAACTAAGACTATTTTCATAACAAGGGAGCCTTAGCAACAAGGAAAAGACTTTAATTTTAGTGATTGACTTTTATTTGGTTTAGATACATGCAACATCATCAGTGTGATTTTACTTTTAGGGTTTGTGTTTACACAAACAAAACTAAACAGATGACTGTACATAAATAAAATTAAGAAATTGTAGTGCACTGTTTTGATTACTTTATGTCAGCTTTAAATTCATTTTACTTTGAAATTTAATTAATTTCCCTAGATACTATAACAGCCCATAGGTATAATTCTGAGAGGGGCAACATAGAATTCTGGTACTGAATATTACTATCTCGGCCAGAAATTCTTTACAGCCTGACTTTATACCTATGTACTCTATACACCATTGCTCTTTTCTGAGAATGGGGTATTTCTTTTAAGACCAGACTCTTCTCTGGCAACTATCCTAGTATCACCTGATACACCTTGTTGTCTTATTCTTCATAAATTAAGGAACCTCTCGCGACACTGGGACGCTCGTCTGGGATTGTTCCTGCATATTCTGAGCCTGCTGTTACCTTTTAGTGCTGTCAAGCGGGAAATCTTTGATAGTAAATTTTTGGTAGGGCAGGATAACAAATAGTTTTTTTAGTACCATTGAGTACAAATTAAGGTGTGGTACATGTGACACGAAATCAGTCGTTAATTAATTATTAAGAAATTAATTTGATTAAGTGACTAATTATATTGGCATAACTTTTTTTTTACTTTGTATTGGTTGCAACTAAATTACAACATTGCCATGGCAGATTTAGTAAAGTTCAGGTCAGCAACACTGTAATTGGGGAAAGAACTTGGGATGACTGGTGATGTTCGGATCCAGTATGTTACGACTGAATGCAATAAATTCACAGAAAGAGAAGATAAGCAGTTAGCACGGCAAGCGGGAGCTGAGAAAGAGAATAAGAAACTGCAATTGGAGGCTGAGGAAAGAAGGGTTCAAGTAGAGAGAGACCATGAGCTAAGATTAAAAGAGCTTGAACTTCAGGCAACTGCCAACGACAATGGTAGTAGTTCACCTCATTTGGACAACAGCTCCAGCCAGAGCACCTCAAATGGAGCCATGAATTTTCACCTGGATCCATTTGTGGACAAAGTTGACGCAATCGAGGCTTATCTAGACAGATATGAGAGATTAGCGACTACTTATGGTCTAGAAAAGGAACAGTGGAGTCTGAAGTTATCGCAAGGTTTGCGGGGAATAGCGTACGATGTCTTTTTGAAATTGCTAAAAAAGGATCAGGAAGATTACAAAGCCCTGAAGCAGGCATTGCTTGTTCGATATGAACAAAATGCTGAAGCATATAGACGGCGCTTCAGAATGGCGAAGCTTCAACCAGGAGAGACGTATCAGCAGTTCCCAGAAAGATTAGAAACTTACCTACTGAGGTGGTGTAAGTTAGGAAACTTCACCCTAGATTTCGAGGGGCTAAAGGAAATGATGTTGATTGAACAACTATTGGATTCCATAACCCCGGAAACTAAGAAGTTCCAAATTGAGAACAAAAGAGACAGGTTGGCTGACATAATCACATGTGCAGAAAGCCACCACCTGGCTCAATCCCTGACTCAAGGGAGTAAAAAGAAACAGGAGGGAGTTAAGCAACCCCAAACTCATAATAAGTTTGATCAAAAGGATAGGAGTGTCGTCGACCAGGGATTGGCGGCTCCTGAGCCGACCCAGCTGTAATGGGTACCTCCGAAATCGGAGAGTATTTGCCTGAATGGCGAGGGACACCTGTCTCTGTACAAGAAAAAAGGGATACTCACGTAAAAATCAATGTCAGGTTAGACATAAAATAATAACCTGAGATTTCGCCTGGAGTATTAGCGGGCGTACGAAAAAAAAAAAAAAAAAAAAATCAAAAGGACAAGGCAACAAAATACAGGCCAAGATATGATAATAAGGAAAGGAACCCACAATTTCAGGATAGGAAACCTTACAAAAAGGAAGAAGAATGGTGTAAAATATGTAAAATGAACAACCACCATACAACGGAATGTGGTAGGAAAGTCTCTCCATATCACGCTGCATGCATGATAACAGTGGGAAAGGGAAGGAAGGAACCGACATCGAGTCCGGTAGATCTCCATCATCCCTCCATCTGTGAAGAAGTAATATGTAACGGCACTAAGGTAAAGTGTCTGTATGATTCCGGATTGGAATATGACTCAGTTGTGAGTGCGTCTCTAGTGCACCCTGAGCAGTATACCACAGACAAAGTGGAGATACAAGGGGCATTAAAGGATACAGCCACCATAACACTTCCCATAGCCAGAATCAATGTGAAAACTCGCTATGTGAAAGGAGTGATCAGTGCAGCAGTGTGATAATCCTAATTACCCGCTGGTGTTAGGAAGGAGATATGTTTTCCTAGGGAAACCAATAAAACCTGTGATAATGGCAACACTCCAGGTCAGGTCAACCCCTGGGAAGGAGGAGGGAACACCACTCAATATTCATCCGAGAGAGATGAGAAAGGCCCAAGCTAAAGATAGCACATTAAAACCTTGCTTTGGCAAGTTGCCAAAAAGCCATAACCCCCCCAAAGAAAGGACAGTTTTATTTGAATGATGGATTGCTTTACAGGAAAGCTGGGACAGGACCCAATGGGCATAGCCAGTTAGTACTGCCATATATTTACAGGGACAAGGCTATGGAACTAGCACATGTTGTATCAGACGGTGGACATAAGAAAATCGGTACCACCTGTCAAAGGACATCAGTGCATCACCATAGGCCAGGCATTGCTGAAGACATAGTTCGGTATGTGACTGCCTGTGCACAATGTAGCAAGGAATACCCTACACGTTGGGAAAATCAACAGGACCTAGGAAAGCATTGGGGCGGACCTAGGCCTGAAAATAAAAAGGTAGACATAGTGGATAGGATGGCACCATCTCACAAAGGGTCTACCAGACAACCAGCGACCATGGCAACTCTCCGTATTGTACAGGGAGGGGATACAACACATCCCATACCGACAAGATTTACTAAATCATTTAGTTCGGAACACCAGGTACTGGATCAAAATAGGAGTGTGGTTAGTCGACCACCCTTGATAAAGGACCTGCGGGGAAACCCCAGGAAAATAGGTAGTGGGAGAGTGTGCAGTGCGAACCATTTGACTGATGCACAGCAAACATTATACGGCTATTAACATTAGCATTATGAGGGCACGGCAACATTGGTAGTTGGCCAGCCCATCACAGTCCATTAGAAGTATTGATACGGACATTGATTAAATAATATATGGCATTTTTAAAGGGAGAATCGGGAGCCGCGCTGGTGTAATGACTACAACTTTGTACTGGCGACCAGGTTTTCAAGGTTCAAGCCCGGGCGTCAGCGTTTGAAGGAATGTTTACGACCGGGAATTTGACTGAATAACCTGAACGGCTCCTGCACATAAACCCCCTGTGGATGGGAAGGAGCGAAGCTCCTGACCGGGTTAGAAGGAAAGTCCATTGATCCCCCAGCCTCGCAATGACATGTCATTGGGCCAAAAGGGGCTGGAAAGCTCGAGTGCCGCTGGTTTAAAAAAAAGGGAGAATTGATTTCTTGGTGCAGGAAAATTTCATTTCCCCATAGGAATCATATTATATGCTCCGAGTGTTTTCTCCAGGGTGATGAGATTATTGGATCCCTTACAAAACGCATCTATCACTAATTTCGTGGATGATACCCTCATAGCTACAGAAACATTCGAGGAACATCTATATCACTGGATCTCAGAATGTAGGGGCAGATTTTCTGAGTAGGCACCCATCTGATAAGAAAAAGGATGGAAAGAGGGAAGAATAAGATTCCTGCTGGATGATTGGTTCGTTATTGGTCTCAGATTGAAGCTCGACAGATATCTCTCGCTTAAAAATTGGGGGGCTATCTGTAGCGTAGGCCTGAACCAATATCTAAAGGCAATTAACGAGAGCCTACCTTGCCTACCTATTTAAAAATATATCAACAAATGTTTTCGACCAATCGCTGCACGAGCTGAAACCGATCTCAGTAACCGTAGGCTGCAGGATTGCTAGAGGGAATCTGTGTAAACGTGAATATGTATTTGTGACCTCAGGTCAAAGGATAGGGTATGTCCCTCGGAACAGTGAGCACAATAAAATAACAGGAATCTTAAACTTTCATTAGATACATGAGTTTAAGTGGTAGAAGCATGGACACAGGAGTTATGAGTGATTACATGCAGTAATAACTTAGAGCGAAGGCTGTTTTCCCCGGTTTCAACTGTGATTGCAAACGCTACAAGGGAGGCAGAAAAAGGTTAGCTTGTTTAAATGGTAGCGCCCAATTGGCCGGTTTAAACAAGACCTGGATGGAAGGAATCGGTTGGGAAACACCGGAAGAATAAATTAGCGGAGTTTTGTAAGATCGACAGATCGGGCAGAAAGTGGTAGTTTTACAGAAATTTTGGTAAACATAAACTGACCCAGCCAGCCAATGGAATCGCTTGTCTTCCGTTCGCCCGCTACCTGTAATAAAAAGGGGAAACAAATCTGGAATATTTCTCTTGAACCGCTAGAACCAAATTCGTCAGAGGACAGAATCAGATTCTACCCCAGCTCCTTCGCCATTTGCCAGTGAAGCAGACTGCATGGGTTTATTAAAAGCCTGTTGAATCTGAGATTGTGGGTAAGAGAATTAAGTCATAATATGTAAAATATTAATTACTAGTGGTTAATGGAAGTGATTGTGTGTGTAAATCTATTTGTGTGATTCGTAGAAGGAAAGCTGTTTTGTGCTGTATAAATTATGTTCGACATTAAAACTAAGGCCGGACGGAATGAAAGTTGTTAGTTTTAGAAGCTTTTAAAGCCTTTTCTGATTGCTGGACTAGACAATACTATCAGGAAATAGTAAAAGAGGAAAGATTGTAAATTTAAGGTATTGGTTGAGTAGGCCTAGACACTCAACACTCACCATAAGGCCTATGCAGTTTTGGTGATGTCAGTCATGGACATATTAGGAAAGTGTGTGTTGTAATGTTGTGTTATATTATTGCATAAACCTATTTGTCACTGACTGAATCTACCTTTCCTGTGTTACCATCACTTATTCTGAACTGCCTCACTAATCTACAATCTGGGTAGGAGGATTTTAGAGCCAGATGCTATGTAAGACCTATTACATTTCAGGTCAGAGGTATCCTGTCACTCATCTTGTTAGCAGAGAAGAACATTGGTGTTGTACCTAGCGGTGTATGATTTGAACAAGCACCCCGTACCTACATCAGTTGGAAGAGTGTGGACCCTCAGTGTTGGGTTTCTCCATCTTATATTCCTGCTTTCAAATAAAAGGCGGAAGCGAAGAAGTTAAGTCAAATTAGACAAGACTGACTCGCAGAGCATTGGCGTACCACACCCGGTCATAGTTGTAGTGATGAAAACAGTGATGAGTAAATTAGTCTGGAAGCTACATAACATAGAAATATTTGGAACTCAAGTGATCTCAGTAACATTGAAGTCAGTGTGACATTTTCAAAAGCTTCATAACCTAGAAATATTTTGAAGTCAAGTGATATCAGTAACAGTGAAGTCATTATGACAGTTGTCAATATCTACTCCCCTAATACTGAAGATAAACTCAAGTACCATCATTAACATTGGTTCCAGACGATTAGTTGAACTAAGACTATTTTCATAACAAGGGAGCCTTAGCAACAAGGAAAAGACTTTAATTTTAGTGATTGACTTTTATTTGGTGTAGATACATGCAACATCATCAGTGTGATTTTATTTCTAGGTTTTGTGTTTACACAAACAAAACTAAACAGATGACTGTACATAAATAAAATTAAGAAATTGTAGTGCACTGTTTTGATTACTTTATGTCAGCTTTAAATTCATTTTACTTTGAAATTTAATTAATTTCCCTAGATACTATAACAGCCCATAGGTATAATTCTGAGAGGGGCACCATAGAATTCTGGTACTGAATATTACTATCTCGGCCAGAAATTCTTTACAGCTTGACTTTATACCTATGAACTCTATACACCATTGCTCTTTTCTGAGAATGGGGTATTTCTTTTAAGACCAGACTCTTCTCTGGCAACTATCCTAGTATCACCTGATACACCTTGTTGTCTTATTCTTCATAAATTAAGGAACCTCTCGCGACAGAGGCTGAAGACTGAAGATTGCAAATGCAGGCAGAAGAGAGAAAATTTCAGTTGGAAAATGAAAAACAGAAATTGGAGGCTGAAAAACAGAAACTAGAGGCTGAAGATAGAAGATTGCAAATGCAGGCAGAAGAGAGAAAACTTCAGTTGGAAAATGAAAAACAGAAATTGGAGGCTGAAAAACAGAAACTATAGGCTGTAGATAGAAAAATTCAACAGCAAATGGAAATGGAAAAACAGAAATTAGAGGCTGAAGATAGAAAAATTCAACAGCAAATGGAAGAGAAAAAAATGCAAATGCAACAGCAAATGGAAGAGAAAAAAATGCAAATGCAAATGGAAGAAAAAAGCTTCAGATGCAAGCTGAAGAAAACCAAAGACTACACGAGGAAAGGATCTTATCTATGGAACTGGAGAAGATAAAGGTAGTGAATATTGGTAATACACAAAATGAGACAAACAATCAAACAACTTCTAATAAGGCAAATACTAATTCTTATAAAATCAGATTGCCGGTTTTCAACTCTGCCTATGACGATATTTCATTCTATCTGAATAGATTTGAACTTTCATGCGAATCTCATAAGATAGACAAGTCGGAATATTGTGCACGACTTATGGACATACTTAAGGGTGAAGCTATGAACACTATAAGTATGTTGGAGGGCCCTGACAAGAATAACTATGATGTTGTCAGAGCAGTCTTGTTAATAAAATACCAACTGGATGAAGACGGTTATCGCCTACGCTTTAAGTCTCTATTGCCAGAAACAGGGAAAGATTTTTCACACTTTATAGCAAATATTCACCTTACGTTTTCACATTGGGTGGAACTTTCAAAAACTGAACATACATACGAAGACCTCATGGATTTATTGCTTCGTGACAAAGTCATGTCGTCTGTAAACGCTTCTTTTCTTTCTTTTTTGCGTGAGCGAAAACCTACAAACTTGAAAGATATGGAACAATACTGTTGCCAATACGTCACGGCACACCCAAATGTGACTGTTGGCCACTCTGAGGTCAGAAAAGGTTTACCCGTGGCTTCAGCAATACAATATGGTCCTAATTTGCGCCATAGATCTCTAAGTGCGGATCGCACTTTTGGTAGGAGAGATAATCGTGATTTTGGACAGTACCAAGGGAGTCCATCACGTAGTAATTCTCCTTCTTCAAGGAACTGGAGACAATTTAACGGTCCTCAACATTTTGGTTCCAACAATTATGGAAATTTTGGAAGGGGTAATTACAATAGAGATTATCAACTCTATGATACCGTATGAACGTTTTGATACTGCATAGGTTGATCGTGCTGTAATATGAAGCGAATGCGTGACATGAAAGTTCGTCAAGGTGGACATCTGTGTAGCAGTGCAGACTTGTATCACAACCTGTAGCGTACGAGGGTGTGTGTGGCACTCATCACATTGAAAGGTGTAGATGTAGGGTTGATGGAACCATATGTGTACGTGTTACAGGTATGAAGTCAAAAAATGTAGGTGAACAGCTGTATACGTTTTTTTTCACCATTTATTATAGTCACAGCAACAAGACGTAGACAAATCCATGTAAGCATGACACAGGAACTTGGCGGATATGAAGACAGTTCACTACAATTGCATGTACATATGTTCCAGTAAATATATGATTATCAAAGTGTTGCTGACTCCAATTTATCTCTTATTCCACAACTAGCAGAAAAAAAAACCCACATTACAGACCGGGTAAATAACTGTGTAAATATCCAACAGTTTCATTCTGACTCATTCTTAAACCTCTCTTCTTAAGTCGACCCCCAAACATGGCGGGCGACGAAAATAGCATAGTCCATCCCTCTAATCGGACGTATCGAAGATAGGCTGTCCTTTCGAAGATAGTTTTATATAACTCCCTCGTACCTCAGGCGAGTTTTCATTTTCAAAGTTATAATAGCAATAACTGGTAACTCATCTGGTCTTCCACTCCAGATAGTTATATATTAGGCCTCTATAAAACAGTAAACACTGTGGATTCCTCATCTGCAGACATAAGCGTCTAAGTTCAAAGATATACCGCTAATCATGCGGGTTTTAGAATAACATCTATTCTCCTGGGTCTCTATGTGTAAATCTAAACCTAACGGTCTTAGATGGCTCCAACGAGCATAACAAGTAGAATACTCTGCCTTCCAACCATTCGTGAGCTCTCGTCACCGGTTAACTCAAAATATGATCCTTACAAAGGAAGTGTGAAAGTTTCGTTTTTTACCTTGCTTCGAATTCCTAACACAACTTAGAAGCAACTGTCGTCTTCCTGACGAACAGAAATAACACAGGGGACTTTAAATAACAGTGGAAGAGTTTCCATCCCCAGAGGCAATGCAGAGAAGTAACCAGACATTTCGTCTGAAGAACCCAGTTCAACAAAACGGCCTCCCGCACAGGAAATCTTCTTAAAAAACCCTCTCGTTCGGGCATGCGCTGTTCGCATCACCTCTGACCTAAGCAGTCAGCTGGTATAACCTTTTAAGAGGAGAAACTACATATTTACTTTCCCTCAAAGCAGAAAATGAGTATTCGCCCTTAGATTAGGGTTCTAACGAAAAATACATTAGACCCAAAATCTTATTCAAAATATTTTCAAACATAACAAGTATACAGACCGACTACATTACCAGTTATGAAAACTGCACGTAACACCCTACAATAACTTTTCCCGGAGACAACAAAACCCATCCAATAGATATTTTGATCAAAGGGGAAATAGTAATCGCGACAATGCTAACTGGGGTTCAAATCAGAACAATAATTTCAATAGAGCAAACAACAATGCTCCCAGTAGAGATAATAGTCGCGATAGATCGCGATATGACGGTAGATCTCCAAATAATAGATCGCATCGCCATGCTAACTCTGCTCAACAAGAGCCCCAGTGTATTAATGATCAAGGTAACAATGATAATGGTGTCTCTAATGCTACTGCTTGCTCTGCTTTCGATTTCGAGAGAGCATCTCTGTGCCTGGAGTGCACAACTTTGTTCCAACCTACAGCTATAACTACCTTGAGTTGTGGTCATCCTCTTCCGACTACTCTTCCTGCCTTGTCTGCACACGACGGAAGAGGGTCTCTTACCCTACATAAAGGATTTGTAAATAATAATCCAGTCTCAGTTCTCTTTGATTCTGGATGCACGACTGTTGGGGTTAGACAGTCTCTAGTCCATCATCTTGCGCTACAGGTAATATGGTGAAATGTGTGACATTTGGTGCGACAGTTGAGACTTTTCCGACTGCCATAGTGCACATTGCCACACCATTTTTCACTGGTTATAAACACGCATGTATGCTCAGAGCGCCTATCGCCGACCTTACTGTCGGACAGATACATGGTATAAAGATATGTACACCGGTACACATTGCTGCTTGGGAACGACAACATCACCTTACTGATACAACGCTAATGACCGTGCCAAAATCTTATCATCAAGTACATTCTGCTAACGCAATACATTCTGCTAATTTAGTGCAATCTTGCAGTGTTGATGATACGATTGTTTATCATGCTAATTTTAGTGCTTCTTGTAACCCAGTTCGACATACCTCAGTACGTCGTTATTCTAATTTTGACTCTTCTTTAACTAATATTATAGAAGAAGATCCTTCAGTTTTGTCTTCTGATACACACACTAATTTTATAGCTACGACTGAATCTACATCCAGTCACGTTGATTGCAACTCCTTTGCTGCAATGACTAGTGTTTTCTTTGTCACATGTACGGACTTAGTTGTTAGTACATATATGCTCGGTATCTTCGTCTTTTACGACTTTTTGTCGCACTCACTGCGCTCCTTTTAAACTTCGACGTAGGTCCAAGTTTACTACTGTATGCTTTTACATCTTTATTATATCTTTCTTATTTTTTTCTTTGCCAGTACACAGGCTATGACTTCAGTTCAGCCTTTAAGATGTACGCCTTTGTCTACTGCATTTCCTTTGTCTTGCGCAAAATCTCAGATTGTCAGCCATCATGACACTCTTAGTCATCACTACCATCTTCCAGATTTGCTTATAGATTTCGGGGTTACTTATATACCCACGACTCTATTATACATTAATGCACACTGGTGGAACACTTTTATGACCCTGTTTAATTCAGGATTTTGGTTTAGTATGAGCTTCTTTCTCTGTTACCTTTTCGTGAGTAACGGAGGAAGGTTTGATTAACATCGTACAGGGGTCGGAAGTTTACACGGCCACATTTGATACTTTAGAATTGAAATTGGCTGTTGTATTTCATAAAATCCTACCTTTACCAAACAAAGATTTTCATTTGTGTTTCTTCACAGCGACGGTTTTGCGATGAGAGTCAGAGCTGCTATATTGTTTGAGTAAGCTGTGGTATTTGTCGCAAGATTTGCTGTTCCAATGAAACCAGTCGGCAGTTTGACGCCACTCTAGATGTTTTTGGTATCTTCGTGCATAGGATGTTCCAAGACTACTGGAGTTTTCCTGTCTATGTAACTCAGTTAGGATAGTAGATAATATTGTATATTAGTATAATATAGTATAGTATATAGTATTGTATTAGGATATGATATAACTTTTTTGAAGATAGTATGTTGGTTCATCTTTATGCACCATTTCATTACCATATTTTTTATATGACTGTGTTTTGATAATGCACCAATTCATTACCATATTGTTCTTATACTACTGTGTTTTGATAGACGTTGAGCGGATGACAATTGTAGTGATCATACTATTGTAACTTAACTTATCATTACAATACATTTCGGTATTGTGCTTTTTTTTTTTTTAAATGAAGACTAGAAAAAGGTATTTTTTCTGACATTGTGATGTATTTCTTTTCTTTGCCCAGCGCTTAATTGTGCGCTAGGGGTAACTACGCATAGCGATATTATTAATTGATGTCTATAATAAGTTCATCATTGGTACTTTATAACTTTATTAACTTGGTTATCATGCACATTATGTTATTTTTCTTAAAACAGTACCTAGTTATTTGTCTTTTGATATAAATATGCATTGTTTAACTTATTGTTTACCATGATATATCATTGTCTGCTCATTCTTCTTGTACTTCATCTGGTCTTTTTACTTTTCACTTATGATGTCATAGCTAGTCTATACTTGATATACTTCATATTTTTTTGAATTTGTTGATCTTCGTATGCTTATCTCATTATCTTTCTATACTTCATTGTTTTTTACTTTACACTTACTTCTATCCCTCTTTTGTTCTTTTTTGTTAACATGACTTAACATAGTGAAATCCTTGTGTGTAGATATTATGATTGCATCGATCTCAATTATTTTTTTTTTTTGTTCGATGTAATTTTTTCAACAACAACAAAATGATCATATCATTTTTTTTCCCCGGGGGTCGGTGTAGTCTGTTAAGTCATATTTTAATTAAGGGGAGTTAAGTGTTAAAGACTGAAATGTACGGGTCGGTTTTTTGTACACGCTTGTAAACACGCTCTGCGTGATGAGAGAATTTATTATTTGAGGGGTGGAAGGCGGAGTAATGTTTATACTGTTACCTGTCTAGTTGTTACTTTGTTTAAAGATAGGATAAAGAAACTGGTAGAACGTTCTTTTAATTAGCTTTGGGGGGGGGGGGGGGGGGAGGGGCGGATGAATTCAGCTCACATCTCAAATATGGACTACGGCTTATGGAACATGGAACACAAGAAGTATAAATGGGAAAGAAGAGGAGCTGGTGGAAGAGCTGAGGAAAGCAAAAACTAGAAATCCTGGCTATAATGGAAACAAAGAAAAAAGGACAAGGAGTCATGGATCTCGATGGTAACACGCTGCTCTACAGTGGTGTACCCACATCTGAAAGAGCTAAAGGGGGCGTGGGTTGCATTGTGGCCAAAAACCAAAAAAAGATAGTATTAAGGGATGGAAATTTGTCTCGGAGTGCTTTATGGATGTAAAACTAAAAGAAGGAGAAACCATAGTCAACCTGGTCATAGTGTATAGGCCAAATGAAGACGAGAGAGCAGAGGTCAAGGAGGAATTCTTCGAGCTGCTTCAAAGGACAGTGGATGACTGCCTTGATGAAATTATCATGCTCGGAGATTTCAATGCCAGAGTTGGAAATGACAATACTAGATGGGGTGGAGTTGTCTGAAGATATGGAGAAGATACTCTCAATGACAATGGAAAGCGACTCCTTAGATTCTGCAGTGAGCAGAATCTGATCATTACAAACACAAAGTTCCCCCATAAGCGCATACATGCATACACTAGATGTGAACCAGCAAAGAATGAGAAGTCAGTGATCGACTATGCCATTGTTAGGAGGAGCTCATTCAAATATGTCCGGGATGCTAGAGTCTGCAGGAGGCCAGAGATTGGAAGTGATCACTACCTGCTTACAATCAAAAGAACAACTGAGAGAGTTGCTTAGCCTAGGAACTGCCCAACATCACGCAAGAAACTAAGTAAACGAACGGGAGAAATGAGCATTAAGACCTACCAGCTGAGAGAGCCAGAAATTAAGACCAGATATCAGGGGCTTATTGCTACAGCGGTGGGAAACACAGAAGAACAACCTGATGACTTGGAAAGCCTCTGGCGTAAATTCAAGGACATCATAAAGACAGCTGCTGCAGAAGCATGTGGTGAAGTCCGACTTGGAAACAAGAGAAAGAGGACACCTTGGTGGACAGAGGAAGTCAAAGAGAAAATAAGAGAGAAGAAAATGGCATGGAAACAATACTTAGGAGCTAAAAACACAACAGGACAAATGGAGAAATATAGAGAATATGTGACACTCAGACCAGAAGCAAAGAACAAGGTGCTAGAAGCAAAACAGAAGTCCTGGGAAGAATTTGGAGAAAAACTAAAAAAAAGATGCGCAAGAAAACCATAAATTGTTCTATAAGACCCTAAAGAACGTGAGGAAGGAAAAACAACGCCCTCTCAAATTTATTAAGGATAAGCAAGGCAAATTGGTTACTGCCCCGTAGGAAGTAATGAAAAGATGGAAAGAATATTTCTCAGAACTCCTGGATGGTGAGGTTGGTGAAGCATCAGAAATGATAACCACTAGCACAGAAGAGAAAACCAATGATGGTGAAGATGACATAAAGATAGAAGAACTGAAGGCAGCACTCTAGAAAATCAAGATGGGCAAAAGCAGCAGGACATGATGGTATAACACCAGAAATGGTTAAGTACATGGGAGCATCAGGCGACCTATTACTCTTAAGGGTCCTACAGGCAGCGTGGTGCAACAAGACCATACCAAAGGATTGGGATATTGCCATCATAACACCAATTTTCAAAAAGGGTGACAATCGACAATGTGGAAACCATAGAGGCATATCCCTTCTCAGTGCCCCTGGTAAAATCTACTCTAGAATCCTAGAGCAGAAACTCCGACGCCTAGCTGAGCCACAATTGGATGAGGTTCAATGTGGATTCCGAGCAAACCGAAGTACTCAAGACCTAATCTTCACACTCGGGCAGCTGAGTGAGAAGGCCCTTGAGTATAAGAGTGAGATCCATCTTTGTTTCATAGATCTGGAAAAGGCGTTTGACAGGGTCCCCTGGGAACTTTGGGACTGTTTGGCAAGGAAGAACATTCCAGCACCTCGGATCCATGCTATACAGAGCTTCTACAAGTCTTGCAGAAATTATGTGAGGACAGCAAACCATAAGTCAGAAGAGTTCAGGACCATCACTGGTGTAAGACAAGGTGATATCCTGTCACCTTATATTTTAATACTCCTCATGGACGATGTCATCAAGGCATGTAAGGAGAGAACAAGAAAGTATTCAGTGGGGTACTGGAAGACGAGACGGGTCTGTATTTCAGAGCTGGCATTTGCTGATGTTGTTGCCCTGATTGCTTAATCAGAGGCACATCTCCAATCCAACCTGCAAGTCTGGAAGGAAGAGCTGGAGAAGAGAGGGATGGTCATAAGCAGCTCTAAAACAAAATCCATGGTGATATCACGAGAAGAAAGAAGACATCAGATTAAGCTGGGAGAACAGGTCCTGGAGCAGGTCGACCACTTTAAATACCTCGGAGCTATTATAGACCGAAAGGGGGGCATCAAAGAAGAGTTTGCCACTCGAAAAGCAGCAGCTGGGAGACTTTTTCAGGCTATAAATCGAGGATTCCTCAGCAAGAGAGAGGTTGGTAAGAAAACGAAGAGGGCTGTATACCGCTCCAGCTATGTCCCAGTCTTGACATATGGAAGCGAGTCATGGGCAATGACTCCAACCCACAAAAGCCAGATCCAAACCTCAGAAATGAGGTATCTGAGAAAGGTGGTAGAAGTAACAAGAAGAGACATGGTACGCAACCAGACAATACGTCAAGGCCTAAAATTCCACCCCCTGCAGACCCAAGTAGAACAGTCCCAACTAAGATGGTTTTGGCCATGTTTGCAGAATGGGAGAAGATCGGCTACCACGACAAGCATGGGAAACAAAGAGCATGGGATCCAGACCCCCAGGACGACCTAGAGTCCGCTGGGAGGACAACATTAGACAATCTTTGAAGGACTGAGGACTAGAATGGAACCAAAGGAGGAAGACAGTCGATAGGATAGTCTGGCGCTCTTTCTTCCAAACCTCTACACCTCACGGTAGAAGGGGAACGACTAAGTAAGTAAGTAAGACTCTTCCCAAAATAATTTCTCATCAAGCCCTGGCTTTATTTTAGACTATTCTTTACTATTAATTAATGCTTTTCACTTCTCTTATTAGCTACGGTAGCTCAGTGGTTAGTGCACTGGCTTCCTAGCTCGGTGGTCCATGGTTCGATCCCCAGTTGAGGTGGAATTTTTAGACCGCAAACGGCTCTGGGGTCGACCCAGCCTCATGAATTGGGTACCAGAGCAACTCTGGGAAGGTTAAGGCGGCCGGCGTGATGCTGACCACTTCACCCCTAGTGTGCCGATGGTCAAGAAAATATAGGCCTAATACCATATTACCAATATGCCTCAATGGGCGTGTAACGGGATTCTGTACCTTTTTTTTTTTTTTTTTTAATGTCTCTTACAATTCCTTCCCTTTATTCAGTGCCCTTATCTATTCTCAGAAAATTCCTATTCGTCAGTCTCTTACTTTTTCAGATTATCTTTTTCTATCAATTAATGTCATTACTTTTTCAAATAATTCTTGCCCATCACGTAATGCCCTTTCTGTTTCAAATAATTTTTACCCATCACCTAGTGCCCTTAATGTTTCAAAAATTGCTTACCCATCACCTAGTGCCCTTAATGTTTCAAATAATTCGTGCCCATCACCTAGTGCCCTTAATGTTTCAAATAATTCGTGCCCATCAGCTAGTGCCCATAATGTTTCAAATAATATTCGCCCATCAGCTAGTGTCCTTACTTTTTCAGATTATCCTTTCCTGTCAGTCAATCTCCTTACTTTTTCAAATCATTCTTGCCCATTATCTTGTGCTTTTACTGTTTTAAATAATTCAGTCCATTAAGCAATGCTCTTCCATTTTGTTAGATAATTCTTTCCATCCGGTCTAAGTGCAGTTACGTATTGCAGATTGTTGTCCGTCAGTTAGAGATCTTACTGTTTCCTAATAATTTCTGTTATCACTCAATGCCCTTACTTTATTTCTTATAAACCTTGTTTGTCAATCAGTGTCATTATTATTTTTTATTATATTATTGTTAGTCAGTTAATGCTCTTACTTTTTTCAAATAAGTATGCCCATTAATTAAACCTCTTTCTGTTTCTTCGTTCCATCTTATCCAGCATATCTCAAAATGGGCGGTTTTTTCCCCCCCCCCCCCCCCCCCCCCCCCCGATGGATTATAAAATGAAAGAAGTCGACTGTGGATCGTAGGGGGTGGGCCCTTCTCAGGCGCGTGGTTCGCTTATTTACTGCTGACTTTGCTTGAGCTTCTGCCGCTTCGTCTTTAAAAGTGAAGTGCCACAGATGTGTGACAGCGAGAGTCAGCCTGAGATAGAAAGAAAGAATTATGCGAAACTAATGAATGAGGAACAGATAATTGAATATATTAAATTGTGTTTGTATGTTACTGCTATTATCTTCCTTAAGATATCGTGCAAATCACTAGACTGAAAAAGTGCTTTTTATAAGTTGGAGTAGTGAGGGGAAGCACTGAGAATGAGTTTACGGAACCAAATGGGCGGTGGGTCGGAAAAGTTTGAGAACCATTGATCTAATCAATGTCACCTCTGTTGTCAGATATGTGTTGTCCGTCACCCAGTTGTCTTACTTTTTGTCTGATAAATATGTTTAATCCCTCGGTGCCTTACTTTTGCTTTAAAATGTTGTCTATTAATTAATGCATTTGTTTTTTTTTTTTTTTTTTTCTTATCAATCAATGTCCTTACTTTGTTTAAAAAAAAAGTTCTTGTTAATCAGTCAGTGGCCTTACTGTTTTCGTGTATTCCTTTCTCACCAATGAATCAATGCCCCTTTCTCTCTGAAGCGTATCGATCTGTGATTACACACTTGTAACTATCACTCCCCTACCATTTTTATTTATTTCTCTCCTGGTATATTCTTCCACCCTGCATCAGTTCTATCTGCTTCGGTCTCCCTAACTTCTAATTCTCCTGCGGATAGTATGGAGATTTTGGTAGAGGTCGATTTCTTCACTCTATGTCCAATGTCCAATCTCCACTCACTTTTCTTACATAGGGGTCGTCCACATATGATGTCACGAAGTGGAGGAGGGAGAGAGAGAAAGAGAGAGAAGGGGGTTCAAAATTTTGTAACGATGTGCGATGATAAAGAGAAAAAGGGGGGTGGGCGGTGTGCGAGAGTTTGACAAAAAATGTGACGTCACATACACGGACAACTACGAGTGAAGCTCGCTTCTTTCATAAATTATGTTGGAACAAAAATTTAAAAAAGAAATAAAACAGGAACCAGATATCACTATCTGTGACAAAACGTCTGAACATGTCCTTTTGTGTGATCGCTCATCCCTTCAGCCCTCCAGGTGTATCCTTTCTTTTTCGTCATTTTTCTCACTCACCGCTTTTATTTGGCATAAATCATGCCTTTTCAGTCGTTATTTTCACTATTTTGCTCTATGCTGGACATAGCATGGTGAATTCTCTAACATGCCACTACCCTATGGCAGTATTTGCTATGGGAGTAATGCGTATCTTATTGTTTCACACTCCACACCCAGACTGTTGTTACGATTCGCCAGGTTTGGTGACCCGGCCAGCGATAATATTTTATCGCCTATTCTGTCTGAACACATGTGGAAACGTGGCCGTCAAACATTTGACCCCATTGGGAAACGGCTGATCGTGTTGACACAAGCCGGTGTTGTGATCAGATGAAAAAAGACCACACGGACTGTCCAGACATATGTCTGGCGTAGGCACGCAGATTATTCTGATAAACAGAGGTGTGCCGGAAGTCTTAGGTAACGATATGACATCACTGTGTAAGAGGCCACGCGTGTATATTAAATTTAATATTTTCAAATACGCGTGGGATGAGTAATGAAAAATGTCCCCACCCAAACAGTGCTAGATAAATTGGATTGGTTTGCCAGAATCTACTATGATTTGATTGGAACTTTCGGCGGAAACACAGCTGAGATTTGAAACTAAGGATTGTGAGATATAATCTAACAAACTCGGAGTCACAACACAACACAGACAGACTGCATCGCAGCGTCAACTACACACCTCCTGCAAGCCAGAAGAAAGAAGATAGGACTTACAATTACACAACCATAAGTACCAGATCGAGTATTGGGCAACTTTGGAATTCACAAGTAAACCCGCCATCTTAATACAAGACTGGAAACTTGGGAATTCTATCACAAGAAGTCATAAGAGGAATTATAGATTTCCAGACCAGGTGTTTCACCCGTCATAAGAGGAATTATAGATGTCCAGGCCAAGTGTCTCACACGTCATAAGAGGAATTATAGATTTCCAGACCAAGTGTTTCACCCGTCATAAGAGGAATTATAGATTTCCAGACCAAGTGTCTCACACGTCATAAGAGGAATTATAGATTTCCAGACCAAGTGTTTCACCCGTCATAAAAGGAATTGCTCAGACTTAAGTGATTTGAACAGCATCTAACTACAGGGCTGTGGGTCCATTCTAAATCTGTGCTAGGAGACATGTATATTCCCAAAATTTTGGGGTAAGTGTAAACAAATTATTTACTAATGTAAATTCTACATGTCTTTTTGTGGTTACAAGACATCAGACTTAAGTACTGACGTTCCTACGCCACTAGTGTGAGATAAGAGTATCACTACCAACCGCCTACAGTGGACGAATTATGTGGAGAAGTGTACTCCTCACCCAAAAAAAGTGACGGAAACCACAACTGCAGGACACATCTGGAGTTAAGTTGTGTGTAACAGGCTACAGCAAAATTACGGACAGTATTATTCACGCCCTACCAAAACCTCAATGAGGATAAATTTAATATATCTTTCACCCCATTTAATCCTTATTTTAACTTGTTGAACTAATTGACTATTAAATTTGTTGTATGTTATTTTTAACTAAACAATAATAGTTGATTTAGTTTATTTGTACGAAAGCAAACGTGTGAGCCAATTTTCCTTGATAAATAAATATATATCTATACGGACCAGATAATAAGTTAACAAATTTGTTCAGCACTTAAGCAGCGTTATGTTCTTGACTTCTGGGAATATCTTGTGAAGGCTCCCCTAAGGTAGAAAAGTCATTCATCTTCTATCTACATCTTTACCAAGAGTAATCTTGCGCGAAGATAGATACCTTGGACGACCTACTTTTAGATACGCTTGCGCGGTGACCATTAGTGGACCACAACTGCAAAGCAAGGGGAGGCAATCCCGTGACACTATCTGACAACAGTCCGATGAGAACAAAGACAGAGACGTTTATCAAACGGAACGAACTGGTGTGAAGGTTTGCATTTTTTTTTTTTTTTTTTTGGTGGGGGGAAAAAGCGGGGGTAAGGGTGCAAATGAAAGTGAGTCCCCTGGGCATGTCATGTTCCAGGATTTACAGTCCCGGAAGAGCGTGAGCATCAATTTGCCGGCCGACCACGTTGTACGGAACTTCTTTCTGGCTCGCTTAGTCTCTGGCTGGAAGTAGTGGACCCAGCATTCGTCACGAGTGACTGACTATACGGTATAGGAAGCCATCTCCTTCAGCTTCATAACGTCGTAACAGTGTTTCGCAAACATGCACACAACGTTCTTTCAGTTCGGGGGTGAGTTGTTTTGGCACCCACCTAGCGGAGACTTTGTGGTACTGCAGTACGTCATGCATGATGTGGTGCGCCGAGCCATGACTGATTTTCAATTCTCGTCGATTGTTACCAGCCGGTTTTCCCGTATCACTCGTTCCACTGCAGCGATAACGTCAGGCGTAGTCGCAGTGTGAGGCCGGCCGGAGCGAGCTGCATCAGTCACAGTTGACACCCCACTTTTAAACTTCCTGTGCCACTCATAAACCTGCTGAAGCGACACAAGCGTCCCCATACTGCCTCTTCATCCTCTGATGAATGTCTGCTGGTTTCTCACCCTCACTACCCAAAAAACGGATAACTGCACACTGCTCTTCTCTCGTACACCCTTCCAAGGGGGAGGCCACCTTGGCTATCGTTTGCTGACGTCATACTTCCCATCAGGACGACGGGTCTGCGCGCACTGGTACCTCAAGCGGGAGGGCATAACATGTCTGTAGTACAACCATCTACTTCGTGATTTTGACTTTTTAGTGTCATTTGAGGGTTATTTTTTAACTCCTCTTCGTATATTCTCGTATAAATATATAACCCCCTGTAGTTTCAGAAAGGGGTCACGATAAAACAAAGAAAGAACACGATAACTGCTCCCACAAATATGTCGAAAGAGGCGACTAATGAGGTTGTGCATAGGACTGGTAATTTCATCATGTAAAATAAATTGCTATGTAAACTACCGTTGCAAGAGCAAAATAATGTTTTAGTGCAGGCATCCTGCAAGAGGACCAGATGTGATGGTGAGTAAATGATTTATTATCGCCATCATGAGTTGCTCTCTGCCGATGGACGTTCGTAATCACGTTTGACTACTTCTTACGGTTTCCATTGCCTTGAATCAACTATTGGTGTTCACGACTTTCTTCTATTTCTAAAAAGATTTGCTCATGTGATTTTTTTTTTTTTTTTTTTTTGACTGTCTTTCCTGTCTTCATAACACGCCAAAAAAATTTAAAAAGTAGACTGCGTGTTCTTGATGCGTGTAGTAAGGTTCTTTTATGCAATGCTCTGTTCTTCCCGACGACCATTTTTAGCCTTTTCATCTGTCTATAATAAAAATGATATAAATTTTAATTTTTTTTATTTTTTTGGTATTAGTGGTAAAACAACATTTCCGTCAGGTCCAGCGATTTTTTTTTAAATTTCATTTCCTGATTGTCCATGATTTACTTCAGTATCTGAAGGCAGTCCATGTTGTGGATTCCCCATGGTAAGAGAGGTTCAGGGAGACCAATCTACACATGGAGACAAAAGCTGGAGACTGACATTGAAGGGATGAGAAAGACAAAGAATGACCTTGAGCTGATGGAACGTGACAGAAAGACTTAACAGAAGTTTAGTAGGCCTATTCTCCTGGGGCTGGGGGGTGGAGGGGGGGGGGGGGGCTGAACGGTGATGATGATGATTTACTTTTATGTTACAGGATCGGTTCTATGCAACACTAATAATTCTCCCTCTCTCTCTCTCTCTGTCTCTCTCTATTTCTTTCGCTCTTTCCTCTCACTCACTTCAATTGACAAACATTCGTTGCACAAAATGTTTTCTCAAATGCTAATCTTGCTTGACTAGTTATGTTATTTATTTCTGATGATGTTTGAGTACGTTGTTTAAAGAATATCCGGAATATTCTTCCTTTTTGGCTGTTGTTGTATCCTTTATCATAGCATATGCTGCATGAGTTTGGTCTCTAAAACATATATTTAAAATTCTAACAAAGTCTATGTATTCGTTGGTGCAAAACATGGCAACTGATGTTATCTACGCTTTTTTAAATAATGACAACATTAAAATTTCATGGCAACATTGCCACGTCTGCGAAACTCGTGAATTCGTTGGCAATCGATGTTCTCCAAATTTATCCCACTGAAATTTATTTTAACGAAAAATTTTAAAATTCCGTTAACCTTAGATATGCAGATGATACCTGTTTTGTTAGCTGAAAGTGAACAGAAATTACAAGAACTAGTGAATCAAGTAAACAGCATAGGTCACGAGAATGGATTGAACATTAACATCGAGAAAACGAAAACTATGTTAATTAGCAAAACAGACGATAAGCCAACATTAAAGATAAGCTTAAATGGGAAAATCCTGGTAAAAGTCAAGAGTTTTTCTTATCTAGGTCATATAATAACAGAAGATGGCAGAAGCGAAACAGAAATCATGATGAAAATAGGTGTGGCAAAAGCTATATTCAGCAACATGAGACAAACACTAATATCTAAATACTTAACACACAAATTCAAACTCAGAATAATCAAATACTATGTATATTCTTCTTTACTGTTCGGTGTAGAAAAATTGACAAGCTATATGAAGAAAGAATTTAGACCTTTGAGATATGGATATATAGAATAATGGGGCGCTTCTCGTGGGAAGAGAAGAAAACAAATAAAGAGATCATAGAAAACCTAGGTATGACAAGATAATTTATGAAGGAGATAAAAATCGGTAAAATATTTCGGCCGTGTAAAAACGACAACACCTTTGCTGAAGACCATATTAGAAGGACGAGTTGAAGGCATACGTGCAAGAGGGAGACATCGCTATAAGTGGGAAGATAACATCATAAATAATATAAAGTTTTGCCTCGGTCTGGCGAGGCGGTCCCCGTTCAACTTAGACACAGGTCGGTTATGTTAGGGCGCATTTCCAAATAGTAAAAGACTTTGCGGTATGTTTCAGTGGTAAAGATAACATCAAGAAATGGGCAGGAAAGAGTATATTAGAGTGCAGCATTAAGACAAGAGACAGAAGACTTTGGAGATTAATTGCAGCCGACCTTCGATGTGGAAATGGCACCTGATGATTATGATGAATCATCTCGCCACTTCCTGTCTCTAGTTTCATGGAAGTTGCACTGCGTTAAAATTCTTGACAGTTAAGTGAAAGGACTGATCACGTGTTGTATAATATGTATTCTTCTGAATGTTTTAATTAAAAAATACGCCTAAGCAGTCTGGTTATTTGTTGTCTACTGCATAATTGACATGCAGTCTTTCCCCCCCCCCCTCTCTCTCTCTCTCTCTCTCTCTCTTTCTCTCTCTCTCTCTCTTTTTTCCTCTCTCATTTCAATCACATCCATAGAAAAAACATTTGTTGCATATAATGTTTTTTGTTTGCTTGAAAGATGATGACGAATGGACAATTCGGTTATTTATTTCTGGGGATGTTTGAATACGTTATCGAAAGAAAATCTCGAAAATCATTCCTTTGTCTGTTGTGATATCAAATATCACATCACATACTGTTGTTGTTGTTTGGTCTCTAAAGTATATACCTAAAATCCTGCCACACTCTGTGAATCTGTTATTGCCAAATAGCAACCGATATTTTCCAATTTAAAAAAAAAACGTTAAAAGTCCGTGGCAACTCTGTCACGTGCGCGAAGTCTGTGAATCCATTCCTGTAATACATAGCAACTCATGTTGTCCAAGTTTGTATCGAACGAAAGACATTAACATTTCGCTGGCAAAATTTTGAACTGTATACACGAAATTACAGATCCAAGCTACTTTTCATCTTTATTGTTTTCAAACAAAACTGAATGACTCGCCAAATCAAAACGTTGTGACCTGCTCTGTGCTTAATCAAGAGGGGAAAAGACGCACATAAACAAACACAGCAACAAAACAATACATTCATTCTTTCCTTCATTTCTTTTAAAACTCCACAAGGAGCATAGATCTGTAGCCGTGAGTCGTATTGCAAAATTCGGACCTCTGCCCTTCCAGTAGCTAATGTGTTGTAAAGTAAATACTAGAAACTTCCTTCACTCAGACTGACTACTTTTTCTTCATACCCACTGTTTATCAATCGATACCACTCAAAACAGCAGTGAAAATATCAATGGTAGAACTTTATTAACATACGTTGATAACTGAGTAAAAATGGTATGCCCAACCTTCCTCTTCAAGGTTGGCAGTCTTGCAAAATACAATCTTCAGTTTCAAACAATCTCAGTATCCATTTTTCACATACATTTGCTTGTCTTCTTACTATTACTTGTCCCAGCTATAGAACATGTCATATATTTATTCAGACAGAACTTCCTGTCGTTCTTCTGTACTGCTTATTTATTTTATGTTTCTTTTCCCATGTTTCTTGTTATATCTCTATACGAGAAACTGGCCTTAACCGCCAGGGCTGTCACTTTTACCAAGATTTCATCTGTTTACTGAACCTGAATCAGAACCGGCCTGCTGAGCCACATTCACTAGTTATAAATCAAAATGTCAAAACGTACCTGGTTTTGTTTCTTCATTTGAAATACACTTTTTCTTACACAAACACTTTGGTGCTCCGAATATATCTTATACAACAATATCAAATCTTACGCTGCACGTTCAATATCTAACTACACACTTGAGAGAAACACCTTTCCCTGCCTACGCCTAGCGCGTCTCAAACCAGACTCTGTCAAAACCCCGTTCCAACATTCTTCGTTCACGCCTAACATGTGTTTACGCATCTCGACTTTCTCGTGCATACTTTTTTTCTCAACTCACTCAAACCTGTAAGGGACTTCATTCTAAGTTACTTCCCTTAAGACAAAGACCAACCTTACACATCTTATCTCCCTTCATCAACGACAAATAATCTGTAACCAAACCCATCCATATCTCTCAAACCATTTTTCTACATTCTTTCTCTCTGTCAAAACCAAACCACAGTTCACACATCTCCCCCCCTTAAAAAAAATTTCTCTCACAGATAAAATTTCCCGAAAAATCTCCACTCACTCTCTTCCTTCCCTCTTCTACTACCAATTCCATCCCTCTCTTCCTCAACTTCTGTCCCAATGAGACGCACCATTCTCCACTTCTAATCAACCTCACTCATCTTCCTGTCTACAATTTCCATTTCATAGTATACATTTTCCATCATGGAATTGTTTTCATATTATACATTTTACTGAATACAACTCTTTTCATGTTACAACTTGTACATAATGGCACTCATTTCATATTACACCGTGTCGTTTGCTCCTTTACGACTCTTACTAGACCTTTCTAACTTCATTAGCCATTTACCATCCCTTTTATCTCTACTCCCATATTTATTATCCCGCCTACACGAATTATCTTGAAATTCTGCCTATCTCATTAACCATTCTACTTAGTTGCATATCTTTCCTACGTTATCTACATTTCATTTCCATCTTCCCTTGTGGTTAAAAGAAACCCGTAACCATACACCAATGTGTACTGTTTCCTCAACATAATTATTCTCTCCACTATTCTCATTTCCTTAGTTTTTCTATCTCTCACTTGTCTTCTTTATTATCTCCCTATAACCTCCATTTCTTATAACTTGGGGAAGCCTCGCTTCCCACAAAGTCTTCACCAGACTCTGGTAACTGCCCAAAAAAAAATCTGCATCTTTCTCAACTCCGTTATCAGCTCCCTCTAGATTATCCTTCTAATTATCCAATTTTCTCTATATCTTCGCCATTTCTCTATAGTTACTCCATATGCTCCTTCAGTTATCTCGTAATTCTTTTCCGTCTCCTCTCTGTGACTTCTCAATTTCCCATTCTCTACGTCTCTCTCCCTTAATCTATGGCTTCCCTGCCTCTTTCCTCTTCTCTTCCACTACTGCAGTAGTCCATCGTTCGGACCTACTCAGCTCACTTTTATGTTCAGTGTAGAACGATTGCATCTAGCTTCCAAACAACTAGACTCCCGCTGCAATTTTCTACTAATCTTCTTTCATATCCTCTATTTTCGTTCCCTCCCTGGAACTGTTCTCTAACTTCTCTCTTATCACTCCATATTCTCCCTATCTCTGCCGTCCTCCTCTACGGCTTCACCAAAATCTTAGTCTCAATATTTCTCTATATTTCAAATTTGTCCATTTTTCTGCCGTCTTGCTCTACGGCTGCTCAAAATATATAACTCCATATTTCTTCCATTTTACCATAATACTCCATGTTTCTGCCATCCTCCTGCACGGCCTCCTCAAAATCTCCACCCCCATATTAATACTGCATACCTCATTTGCTCTGCATAACGTCCATACCTCTGCTCTACTGCGTTCCTCCACGGCCTCACCAAAATGTCCCTTGTTCTGCCGTCGTCACCACGGCTTTCTAACTATAGTCTGCCATTCTCTTATGACCTCTACTTTTTATCTCTCCTTTTCTCGTTTCCTCTACTGCAGTACCCTATTGGTCAGGTGTGCTCAGTTTACTTCTTAAGTGCGGTATGGACCAATCATACTTGTCTTTTTAAGACTAGCAACCGCCGCCATCTTGTTTATGTATCTGAATATGCTATGTCTCCTCCCATAGCCTCCTTAATGCCTTCCTCACATAGCTCCACTACTTTACTTCTTATTCATATTTTAGCATCAACCCAAACATTTTCATCATCATGGCCTCCTTGGCTCTAAGCGTTTCTAACGCTAGTTTATCCACTATTTTTTGTTTCCTCTTCTCGTCTGACTTCGTCAACACTTTGCTTCCTCTCACCTCTGTATCTCGTGTATCTCTCGAGTTTCTCTCAACCTCCTTACTTCTTACTTCATCAACCGTTTGCTTCGGTTTCCCTCTATCTACTGTTTTTCTCCTTCTCGTACTCCCTGAGTTTCTCTCAGATTCTTTACTCTTTAATTTGTCGCTACCTCGACTTGTACTCCTAGTATCTCCATACTACCTCCTATTTCTATCTCCCTTTCTAGCCTCTCGGCTCTCGGTACTCCCTAGATCGTATTTCCTCTCTCTTCGATCCTTTTAGTCCCGGCTCTTTCGGTAATCCCCTCGATCTGTACTTCTATTTCTGTTGTCTATCTAGTCCCTCTGGACTCTTGGATCGGTATTCCCTTCGATCCGTATTTCTTCTCTCTTCTTCCACTGCCTCTTTCTCTTAGCATATCTCGGCTCTTGGATCGGAAATCCCTTCGATCCGCATCCCTCCTTCTTTCTCTACTATTATCTCTCCGATTCTCTTCGCTCTCTCTAGCCTTGAATCAGTATTCTCCTCGACTCGTATTTCTCCTATTACTACCCTCTCGGCTCTTGGATCGGTATTCTCTTCGACCCGTATCCCTACTTGCCTCCTCAGTATCTCTACTCTTAGATCGGTATTCTCGTCGATCTGAACTTCTACTACTTTCATGTTTCTTAACTTCTTCTACTTTCTGCGTCGCCTTCTCTATGGCTTCCCTTCTATCATCCCCTGCCCAAGGTGCTGTGACATCTTCCTTCTTCTCTGATGTCTGTCTATTCATTTCCTGTTTGCTTTCTAACTCTTCCAACTTCTTCTCTAAATCTGCGCAAAGTGCAGTTAACTGTTCTATTTTTGTTCTATCTTTATTTCCTTCTTCCTCTTTGTTTTTCCTCGACCTTCCTTGGTCGACACTGTCTATATCCCATTGACCCGTTCCCTTGGTCTTTCTATCTTGTTCTTCTTGCACTTCTCTATGACTACATTTCTCCTTTTCCAATTCTTCAAATTTCCTGTCCATATATTGAACAATTGCCCGTATGTCCTTCATCTCCGCTACACTACTATTTCTTACTTTATTCTTCCTCTTTAGTCTGACCTCTTCTACATGTCTCAACTTTGCTAGACGCCTTCTGTAATCCTCTGAATCGTCTGATGACGACGACCGCTGTCTCTTCATCCCTCTTATATTTTCTTCTTCTATCTCTTCCTGCGTATCTGAATCTTTAGCTGATGTGTCCTCTATATTCTGAGTTTGACTTGCACCACTTTGTTGTTTAGTATCTATCTGTTGCTCCTTTTGTTTCAATAGCTGCTTCTCCTGTGCTCTGTTTCTTTGTTCTGCAGCTCTCGTATGTTTGTACGGTGCATCTATTTCTGTTTCAATATTATTCCATTGTTTCCTTATTCCTGTCGTATCTTCTAGAATCGCATTGTACTGTTTACTCTCTGTATCCTGCCATACTTGTATCCTGTCTTCTTCTGGACTATATGTGCCCATCTCCTCTTGTTCCCTGTTTAAGATTTGGGGGGTTGGGGTTAACCGATCAGATGTTGTTTCCGGTTCTGCATGGATTTGTGCTCTAGTAACAATCTGTTCCCGCTCTAGTGTTGGTCTACTGCCGTCGCTATCTATGATCTCACTGGAAATAATATCTATCTCCTCGTCGCTCTTGGTCATTTGGACGACCCTGTTGTCACCTCTTGTAGTTATACCCCAGTTATTCACTTTAGGTGTTGTTTCTATCCTATGTACCCCTATCCGTTCCTGTGTGTTGTTGTGTTTCCTCTGTGTTTGTGTATTGTGAAGTGTGTAATTGGGAATCCGTATACAACCTTCCTTTACTTCTATTTTCTTTTTCCTGTTGTTGTCCACTTGCTGTGATGTTATTTTCATTTTATGTGGGAGTACTTGATCCTGCACATAACTATTGTCTGTCTGTGTTGACACATCTCTTCTTATTTCTGACTGCATAGCCATACAAATCATGTTCATCCGATTTGTTTCTATTTCCTTTTTTCTTGTCGCTTGAATCCTGTTCGTCTGACAGTTCCATGGTCTATGTGTATTACTTTCTTTTGTTGTGACATTTTGTTGGCAAGATCCTATTATCTTTCTCGAAGCTCTTATCGCTTCTATATTCATCTTCCAACCATTCTGCGTTCGTATCTGGCATTTGTGTTCATTTCTTATGTCTATGTTGTTTATTTCTATTGGCTTTCCTCTCCTGATTTCTCCAACAAAATTCCTCACATCTATTCTAGTTCTTCTCCTATTCAAGCTGTCCCAATGTCCTGATCCATAGTTGCTATTAAAACGTCGGAATGTACTCTTACTGCTATTGCATGTCCTATTATGTCCCTGTTTATTTTGATATTTGTTACATTTCCATTTCGCGATCTGTACATATGTTTCTCCTTTCATGTTTGTTCCTGTTTATAACTGAACCATCCCAATTCATCTTCCTATTCCTGTATTCTTGACATGTTTGTTTTTGACGTCCTCCCTTGTCAAACCAATTCCTATGATGATGTACTCTGGCCCATTGTCTATGATGTTGAAACCTATTTACCATACCCATATAGTGAGCTGGTCCGTCTGTACCCTGAGTGTAAATATTTGTGTGTCGGACTCTGTCACGAATATTTGTGACGCCCGGGTTGTGTCTGAAATTATATTGAGTATTGTTGTGACAAGTGAATTGAGCACAGTTACCGGACAAGGCTTCTGTGTGTCTAGTGCGTGTCGGATTACCGGTCTCAACTCTTCGTACTGAGTGCTGCGGCTGTAGTGGCCTATAATTACACTCAAGTTGTTTATGTCCTAGTCTATTGCAAGCATAACACACGAATGGCTTGTGGTCTACCTGTCTTGATCTACAAGACGTTTCTGTTCCTCTCCCTCGTCTTGATATTCTTCTTTGTTGACAATGTCCTATCTCCATAGGTTCTTCTTGTGTTTCTTCGCATGGAAACTACCCTACCAAGCCTGAGGTCCAATCTTCTTCTAAGGTTCTCTTCGGCTGTAGCAAGTGCAATGGCCTGTGACAAGTTTTGTGGGTCCTTCCTGAGAAGATGTAATTTAATTGGTATACCATTCATCCCATCGACGAATATGCCCACTAACTGTTTTTCCACCTCTTGCTGGTTAATTTGTTGCCCCAAGAAAACTTCTTCCGCTAGGTTTAACAACCTGTCGCTGAACATTTGAATGGGTTCCTCTGCTTGTTGTTGTATGCTCCTCAGCAGCGTCCACGCATACGATGCATCCGTAATTTGTGCATACCTTCTTATTAGTTCTTTCTTAAAATCTTCCCATGTCTCATCTGGGACAGTGTCAAACCTGCGTCTTATAAAATCTACTACTAACCCGCATGAGGAAAGATATGCAACTTGTTTGTACTCACCTTGGTCCATATTGACCGAAGTGCAATATCTTTGTATCTCAAGCAACCATTTTCTACATAAAGTAGGATTCCCTGAATATGGTGTTATACTGTTCCGGATATTCTGGAACTTACTTTCATTTCTAATGGCAGTCATAGCCTTGGCTACCTGCTCAAGAGCAGCCACATTGGGATCCAAACCCGCAGTAAGTTGTTGTTGTTGCATCTTGTCTTGACCTGTAAGTGTTATTGTTAATAGAAACACCTGTAAAAAAATTAATATAAATCTCTTGGTTTACCTGTAAGAGAATTATTAACCAATATCTGTGTACAATACTTATAATTCTTATGAGTTACAAAACAATTATCAATCTAATTCTCATAATTTAACTAACTACACTAATAATTAACTTAATTTGTTTCTAAATGTTTCAGTGCTATATCATCTGTTTTTCTTGATTGGGATAAACACTTGCTCCTCCAGTATTTCAGAATTTTTTGTCTTACACGGCTGTATACTATTATTTTTGCGCGTTGGGCCTGTTGATCATTCAGATTGTTATCTCATGCACGTACCTGTATTCTGACGGTTGTCGGGTGATATAGTGAACTTCACCTTCGATGTTTTGGCTAGACTACGTTGTTCTTGATGTCGATTCCCTTGACTTCTGTATTGTCTTGATTTGTTTCTTCAGCTCGCAGGATTCTTTCGATTTGTATCTTCTTAATGAACTTGACCTTCGTGATGCTTTGGATAGACTTCGTTGTTTTTGATGTCGCTTCACTTTACTTGACTTCTGTTTTGTCTTGATTTGTTTTTTTCGCTCGCAGGATTCTTTCTTTCTGTGTTATCTCTTCTTAGTGAACTTAACCTTCTTTCTGTCTGTAGTCTTTTAAATATCTATCTTGTATAGGGCTGATCAGGTGCATCAAAATACTCTGTGACCGTTGTAGTGCTAGATACGAAAATATTTGACGCAACCGTACCTAATATGTGATGCCGAAACTGACATCTGAGTGGAGTCTGTCTTTCTTTATAAAAGTTTCATGAACTATCATTGAGTTATAAAAGTTTCTTGAGCTATTCTAGTGTAGGGCTGGTTACTCGCACCATTAGTTACCCTGTTATCTGTTGTCTTTGCTACTGCCTACTGTAGGGCTGGTCACGGGCACCATGAAAGTCCTGTAGCCATGAGTCGTATTGCAAGATTCGGACCTCTGCCTTTCCAGTAGCTAATGTGTTGTAAAGTAAATACTAGAAACATCCTTCACTCAGACTGACTACTTTTTCTTCATACCCACTGTTTATCAATCGATACCACTCAAAACAGCAGTGAAAATATCAATGGTAGAACTTTATTAACATACGTTGATAACTGAGTAAAAATGGTATGCCCAACCTTCCTCTTCAAGGTTGGCAGTCTTGCAAAATACAATCTTCAGTTTCAAACAATCTCAGTATTCATTTTTTACATACATTTGCTTGTCTTCTTACTATTACTTGTCCCAGCTATAGAACATGTCATATATTTATTCAGACAGAACTTCCTGTCGTTCTTCTGTACTGCTTATTTATTTTATGTTTCTTTTCCCATGTTTCTTGTTATATCTCTATACGAGAAACTGGCCTTAACCGCCAGGGCTGTCACTTTTTTTACCAAGATTTCATCTGTTTACTGAACCTGAATCAGAACCGGCCTGCTGAGCCACATACGCTAGTTATAAATCAAAATGTCAAAACGTACCTGGTTTTGTTTCTTCATTTGAAATACACTTTTTCTTACACAAACACTTTGGTGCTCCGAATATATCTTATACAACAATATCAAATCTTACGCTGCACGTTCAATATCTAACTACACACTTGAGAGAAACACCTTTCCCTGCGCCTAGCGCGTCTCAAACCAGACTCTGTCAAAACCCCGTTCCAACATTCTTCGTTCACGCCTAACATGTGTTTACGCATCTCGACTTTCTCGTGCATACTTTTTTTCTCAACTCACTCAAACCTGTAAGGGACTTCATTCTAAGTTACTTCCCTTAAGACAAAGCCCAACCTTACACATCTTATCTCCCTTCATCAACGACAAATAATCTGTAACCAAACCCATCCATATCTCTCAAACCATTTTTCTACATTCTTTCTCTCTGTCAAAACCAAACAGCGTTCACAGATCTTCAACATACTTATAACAAGTCCTCCTATCACGTGGCATCAGCTCAAGATCTTTCTCTGTCTTCCTCATTATTTTTATTTAATGTATCCAGGTCTTTCCTCCGTGTGTTTTTTGGTCTACCCTGGATATCCCAGAACAAGTACTGCCTGGTAGTACTTACTTACTTAGTCGTTCCCCTTCTAACGTGAGGTGTAGAGGTTTGGAAGAGAGAGCGCCAGATTATCCTATCGGCTGTCTTCCTCCTGGCCTGGTTCCATTCTAGTCCTCGGTCCTTCAAAGATTGTCTAAAGTTGTCCTCCCAGCGGACTCTGGGTCGTCCTGGGGGTCTGGATCCCTGGCTCTTTGTTTCCCATGCTTGTCGTGGTAGCCGACATACTGCTGAAATTTTTCGGTCATAAAAAAAGACATAATAGCCTGGAAAAAACAGTGATGGAAGGCATGGTCCCTGGAAAAAGGGGAAGGGGTCGACCTAGACGACGGTGGACCCAGGACATCACAGAGAGTCTGAACTTGTCTTTGGCTGATGCAGGTCGACTTGCCCAGAATCGTGATGCGTTCAGAGCAGCTGTAATGGAGACAACGTTCTGGAAAGAATACGTCACATGATGAAAAGTCTAGATGTAAAAACTACAAATATAACAAGTGAAGAAGATCATAATCGTTTCATTTTTCGCTCCCTATGGAGCATGGGCACTTCACCACAGCTGGTCCCATAGAAGGAAGCCTAGACCAAAGCATTCAAATGCCCTTACAGTGGTAGTTTCTGTAGAAATCTGTCGCTACTTACGAGTCAAGTAGCCTTTTACGACATGCCAGAGGAAGCAGTAACTCTATTCTTTCTGTGTCTCCTTAGAGCCCCCCCCCCCCCCTTCCCAAACCAGGAACTACACGGGGCCAAACAAGATGCTACTCCCATAATGTCAAAATGTTCACACATTAGTCAGTTTTCTTCATCACTTCTTCAGTCGGAGCTCTTCAACATCTTACCAAAGGACAATAGTACAATACTTTAACTTTTTTATGATAAGACGGTTGCTGTGACTTTAAGTTAGTGTGTGCTCCAATCTCTGGAATATTTCGCAATTTCTTCTTCGCCAGTTGTCTTTATTTATTCAGAGAACTGTCACTTCTGCATTAACAAGTATTCATCGTCTAAGTGTTTTCTTTGTAGGTGCTGTACGCTTTCGCTTATTTACTATTTTGCGAACATGAAAAACTAATGACAAATAATTATTTTTTCATGCTAAGTACACATAATTATCTACAACATACGCGAGATTCCCGGTGTATGATCTGCCCAAATATTATCTTTTGAATTTGATTAAGCAATTCTGATTTCTCAAGTCTGCTGAAACAAAAAATCCAAACAAACACCAGTAGACCTGGAAGTAAAGAGTTAGATAGGATACACAATTTGAGAAAACAAATCCAAAGCACTACAAATGCCGTTCCTGTTCTGAAATACCCAGGATCTTCTTCTTCTTCCTCGTTCGCCCTGAAAAGGACGGTGGTTGCGTTGTGTCTGTTTGTGCCGTAGCTGTGATATCTGCACCTTTCGGTCGACACATCCGACTTCAGCACGGCATTTTTTAGGGACCGGGTTTGCCTTCCCATTTCGATCCGCGCTCGCTCAGCCAGACTGCACTGCTGCAGACTGTTTCCAGGACCACCACGTGGAGGTGGAGTGCGGTCTTGACCAGCTCTGGTTCGCTGGTCCTGATGCAAGCAGTACAGCTATGGGTCGCTGACTGCATTCACTATTGCTGCATCTTGGGGTACACACACACACACACACCCAGGATCTAAGTCCCCCCTTTTTTCAAAAAATAGAGGGAGAGTGTGTTCTTGTTTGGGGGAGAGGGGTGAAGGGGGGGGGGGGGGGGGGTCTATGCTTTGTGGTGAGCTGAAAAGTATTCGATATTGAATGGTCAAGTGTATTATTCTGGCCCTCCAGAAATTGAGTGGACAGCTGCGTGTAGCGCTGTATCTATAAGGCTTTTAGCCATTATTTTCATCTTGTTGTTTCTTTTGTTTATGGTTTCATAATATATGTCAGCAGTGCATGAATGTCTCAATCCGTCTGCCGTCCCATCGTCACAGCTAGTTTTTGTTCTTGTAAGGGGAGATAATAGAAGTAAGTGTAGCTACAGCCGTATGTTAAGAGGAGGATCTGTTAGCACCATGGGGAAGTAAGAACATGCCAAAACAAGAAAATAAGAATCTTCATCATCATCATCCTTCAGTACCATGTGGAGTTTAGGCTTTCGACAAATTTACGCCAAGTTTCCCTATCATGTGCCATCCGTTTGAGATCTTTCCATATCTTGTTTTACCCTTTCATATCTGTCTCCAACTGTCTTTTCCGTGTTTTCTTTTAAGCTTCCTCTATTTTTCTTACCCCGAGATTCCATAACAAGGCTTGCCTTCTAATGCTATCAATTTGTTTCGTTAGTATATGCCCTACCCAACGAGAACACATTTTCCTTATATCTTGTTCAACTGAGCGTCCTATTGGCTAAGCGGTTAAAGCGCTTTTGGAATTTACAGGGTTCTGGATCGAAACTTGGTAGCCTTACGCTCCAGTCTACGTAACTGTAAATGGGTGCCCACTTTCATCGAATACAGACCTGTGAAATAGGCCAGTGTTTCTCAAACGGTGTGCATCGTAACACTTGAGTGCCGCGAGAGGGCCAGAGGTGTGCTGCCAAATTTTGATAGTAAAAAATATGTCCGACATTCCTCCACGAATAATGAAAATCGGTGCCTCCAAGCAGGCTCACATTACACACTGAAAGCAAAGCACTTACAAAATACAATTTAAAATCTCTCTCAAATTGTTCATTTGTCATGTCTTACTATAAAAATGTATATTGTAATAGAATTTGAATATAGTCAACTTAGTGTAAACTGTAAAATACTATAAATTTACGATTAATTACACGAGAGTCCAGCATTGAGAACACAGGTGTGCCGAGACGGAAATTTGCTTTGCCAAGTGTGTCACAGTCTGATAAAGTTTGAGAACCTATGAACTAGGCGATGTCGTATTTCGATCACTTTGTAATTTTATAATCAAACCTTTTGTCATCAAGAAAATCTTTCTGAATGGTATTTGTATTTACAGACAAAATATAAAACATGTGTTCAAGCGAGCAACCGATCGAATTGTTTTATGTAGACTGTGAGAAAGTGCCAGGTATAAATACATCGTATGATATTCTATCAAATTTTTAATGAAAGAAAAGTATTTGTGAATGAAGAATTTTACTGTAAATACTGGTATTTTCTTTACATTGTTTCTTGTGTTAATACATGAGAAAAAATAATGTTTTATCATCCGTATTTTTCAGTTCATCGGTTCAGTATTGTTTGTACTTAATCCTTGTTTCTCAAGGAATTGATTGGGCAGCTGCTTCTAGCGCTGCATCTATAAGGCTTTTAGCCATTATTTTCTTGCTGTTTCTTTTGTTTATGGTTTTCATAATATATGTCAGCAACAAATGAATGGTCTCAATCTGCTCGTCTGCGGTTCCATCGTCACATTGGGTTTTGTTCTTGGCAAACATATTCCTTATTTAATACCAACTAGACTGACCTACTGTCGCGCCCTTCGTGGGATATACAACCTGGCAATATGGCCTACCATGACATCATCCAATGAGAAATTGTAGACTAGGGGTAAGCCTGGGGGGAGATATCTGCTGATGTAAAAGGTGTATGTGCGGATACATGATTGTGAAACTCACCAAAATAAATTAAATAAATTAAAATAAAACAGAGCGTGCTCTGCAAAATTGATAATATGTTGTTGCATGCATCCGTGTTTGTCTAATATCGTAGATTCATTCATTTCCCTATTTAATCCCTGTGGAGCAAGGAGCCATTTCTGCAGCTGATTCCAATGCAGGAAATCAACAACAAAGCATTCACTTACTCCTGCAACAGTAGTTTCTGTATCAATATGTTTTGCATGGTGATATTGCCAGCCCCTTCACTTCATATTAGTAGTCTCTTACGAAATGCCTGAGTGAGCGATAGTGCAATGTTTTATTTATTTATTTTGTTTTTGGTCTACTATTGTAGATTTCTTACTCTATTAAATTAACTTGCAGCTTTAATTGCTTGAGACCTTACCTTCAATATTTGCAGTAGATGCTGTTGTAAACTAAAATATACATCCCATCCCTGCCGGTCTCTTATCAGTATTTATCTCTTTCCTTATTTCCGTTTTTGTGACTTACCGTCCTAGTGTGTCACGGATTGCCTCCCCTGCTTTGCAGTAGTGGTCCACTTATGGCCAAAACGCAAGCGTATCTAAAGTAGGTCGTCCAAGGTATCTATCTTCGCGCAAGATTACTCTTGGCAGAGATGTAGATAGAAGGTGAATGGCGCTTCTACCTTAGGGGAGCATTCACAAGATATTCCCAGAAGTCAAGAACAAAAGCTGCTTAGGGCTGAGCAATTTGTTAACTTATTATCTGGTCCGTCGCCTTTTGTGAAGGGTTTAAGCAATGGTTCTGGCCCGTTAAGCCCCCAGTTGGTGTAATCCAACGAATGCCCTCTTATACGTAATGGCTCTATATATATATATATATATATATATATATATATATATATATATATATATATATATATATATATATATATATATATATATATATATATATATGTGTGTGTGTGTGTGTGTGTGTGTGTATAATTATTAAATAGTCGTCCTCATACGTTTGCTTTCATACTTTTAATGACTGAATAAACATTTATTTGTTTAGTTTAAAATAGCATACAACATATTTAATAGTCAATTAGTTCCACGAGTTAAAATAAGGATTAAATGCGGGTGAAAGGTAAATTAAATTTTTCCTAACAGAGGTTGGATCGGGGCGCTATCAATGTCCGTGTTTTGCTGTTGCCTGTGACAAAAGAAAACTTAACTCCAGATGAGTCCTGCAGCAGTGGTTCATCAATTCTGTGATTTTTTTTTTTTGCGTTCGCCCGCTAATACTCGAGGCGAAATCTCAGGTTATTATTTTATGTCTAACCTGACATTGATTTTACGTGAGTATCCCTTTATTTCTTGTACAGAGACAGGTGTCCCTCGCCATTCAGGCAAATACTCGCCGATTTCGGAGGTACCCATTGCAGCTGGGTCGGCTCAGGAGCCGCCAGTCCCTGGTCGACGACACTCCTTCAAATGTCCTCGCCAGGTCTCGAGTTAATCCAGTCCAAATCCCGGTCGACGAAAAATCCTCAAATGCCGTCGCCCGGGTTTGATCCTGTATCACCCGGTCGCCAGAGCGGTGTTGTAACCACTACGCTAGCGCGGCTGTGATGACGGAAGCCTTCTCCACACTCTCTTCCACTGTAGGTGATGAAAATTCTCCAATATCCTTCTGGGTGTTAACTAGGAAAAATGGAGTGCGTGAATAATGATTTGCCTGAATTGCAATTAAAAAAGGTACATAAATCTCACAAGATAATATGCTACACCTTAGGCACATGTGATGTAATAATCACTCATTACTCATCACTACTCCCGTCGGAGTCTGGGGTCGCTCTGCTGTCGGGTTTCCCGCACGACTAGTCAGAAACACCAGCTTTTGCAGTAGTGGTTCATGCAAATACTATTTTCATATGTTGAGGTTCCCAGCCTTGTATATAACCACTTAGCAAGAAACCTGTAGAATTTACATTAGTAAATAAATTGTTTACACTTACCCCAACATTTTGGGTATACACAATCTCCTTGCTCAGATTTAGACTGGACACAGCTCTGTATTAGATGCTTCGAAATCACTTAGGTCTGGAAATTAGAGTTAATTCCTCTGACTGCGGGTGTTCTGCAAAATCCTTGGCCTGGGAAAACGTTTGTTTAATTCCTCTATGACTTGGTCTGGGAAATTAGAGTTAATTCAACTAACGGCGGGTGTTCTGCGAAATCCTGGCCTAGGAAAACTTTTGTTTAATTCCTCTATGACTTGTGATCAAATTTCTAGGATTCCAGTTTTGTTAATTAAAGTCCTGGCACCTTTAAGTTTCCAGTCTTGTATTTAAAATGCGGGTTTACTTGTGAATTCCAAAGTTGCCCAATACTCGATCTGTTACTTATAGTTGTGGAATTTCTAAGTCCAATGTCTCCTTTTTTCTGGCTTTTAGGAGTCGCTGATATGCTTGTGTGCCGCAGTCTCTCTGTGTGATCTGTGCCTGTGTTTTCCTCACACTATATTCTCAGTTCTTAGTGCAAATCACAGATTGCACTTCCGACTAGGGTGCCAATAAAATACATTGTATATTTCAGCTCCTCAAAATAAACCAATCCAATCGAATCTCGTTCAGCACTACGTGGTTAGGGGTGCTTCAAATTAAAAAAAAATACCCTCACGTGTTTCAAAATATTAAATTTATTATCCACGAGTGACCTCTTCACATCGTTGCGTCAGACTTCCGCCGGCATCTTGTGTTCAACTCATAAACACCATATGTGAACTCATTTGATGTCCAGATGCTACCTTTCGCCAATATTGCCTCTCCAGACAAATTATCGTGATAATCACACACAGGCTTGGTCCCGTGAAACGATAAACGCATCTACCACCTGTGTAATTTGCCCACCTCAGACGGCTATATCAGACAGACAATAGTGGCTTCTATAGATGTTGATCGGGCGAGACCGTCTTTTCATAAGAATCTCGCTCGCTTACCGGTTATAATGACTAGGTATTGTTACGATAATACCCCAGTTCACCTGGCGGAACGTAAATAAGTCTGAGGAGTGGTAAACAAGATAAAGACAGTCCCATAGCAAATATTTCCTTAGGGAAGTGGAGTGTTAGAGAGTTTCCCTTACTAGATTCAGCAAAGAGAGTAAAATAATGAATGAAAGGGCATAAAATTATGCCAAATAAAAGCGATGAGTGAGATGACGAGAAAATGAAGAAAACGTGATCCTGCCGTAGTGGACGTGAGATCGCACAACCGTATCGTCACATAGTGTTTAGAAAAGCTTATACAACCTTTGGCAAAATACGTATAACAACAACTTATAACAGTGCTAAGCTGGAAGATATGCACTGTATTCCCAAACTTTGTGATTTAAAAAACAGCTACCACTGTTGTTGGTGAGCCGCGGTAGCGCAGTGGTTAGTCCACTGGCGTCCTAGCTCGGTGGTCCATGGTTCGATCCCCAGTTGAGGTGGGAATTTTTAGACCGCAAACGGCTCCAGGGTCGACCCAGCCTCATGAATTGGGTACCAGAGCAACTCTGGAAGGTTAAGGCGGCCGGCGTGATGCTGACCACATCATCCTTAGTGTGCCAATGGTCAACAAAATATGGGTCTAACACTATATTCCCAATATGCCTCAATGGGCGTGTAAACGGGATCCTTTACCTTTACTGTAATTGGTCCCATAGCAAGCCTGCACCAAGCATTCACGTGTTCCTTCAGTGGTGGTTCCTGTAACAATTCGTTTTACACGATGAGGTTACCAGCCCATGCACAACCTCAAATTAGTTGCCTTGTACGACATGCATTATACTTCTAAATTATTACCAAGAAAAGGTATAAAAAGAAGATACTTCTTCCATCGTTGATTTCGAGGGTGGTTATTTTCATGCAATATATTTCTGGAATATACTTCTGGGACCGTCTCTTCGACATTTATCTCTCCGGTATGGCTAATACAGAGGTGAAAATATGTATCTGTACATTTAAATATAGAGAATGAGTTTTACTGATCATACACACGTTTAAATTATTATATGCGTGATGTGTATCGATACAGTACGAAACGACTATAGATACATTGAGCTAAAAATAACCATAAATAAGAACGATATTTTGAATTTGTCGCGGTATTTCAAAACGTTTCTGTATTCCAACATTTCTTTCGGAACCCCTGAGGATTAACTGCGGAACCGTAAGTTTCCACAGAACACTGGTTGAAAAACGCTGGTCTTTAGGATAACTGGTGTGGCTTTAGCGGAGAGGAAGAATTATATATTAACGTAGATGCATACATATCCGTTTCATGCACACAGACAGGCGTATCTACACTACACATACAAACACCACATAAAAAACACACATCATAGATACCAACACGCACACACACAGAGTATATAAGCCTGCATGTTCGCACCACACATACGTTTAGTCCATACAGTATTTTTATATAACTACACAGTGTAACTGTGGCACCGATAAAATGACTGCTGAACTTCTACTTCAAAGGCACTCAACATATGAGGAACAGAGACAGAACATATGGCCGTCTTACTTACTTACTTAGTCGTTCCTCTTCTACCGTGAGATGTAGAGGTTTGTAAGAGAGAGCGCCATACTATTCTTTCGGCTGTCTTCCTCCTGGCTTGGTTCCATTCTAGTCCTCGGTCCTTCAAAGATTGTCTAATGTTGTCCTCCCAGCGGACTCTGGGTCGTCCTGTGCGTCTTGATCCTTGGCTCTTTGTTTCCCATGCTTGTCGTGGTAGCCGATCTTCTCCCATTCTGCAGACATGGCCAAACCATCTTAATTGGGACTGTTCTACTTGGGTCTGCAGGGGTTGAGTTTTTAGGCCTTGACGTATCGTCTGGCTGCGGACCATGTCTCTTCTTGTTACTTCAACCACCTTCCTCAGATACCTCATGCCGTAAGGAGGCAGCCCCTCCATCATGCAAAGACACAACAGGCCAATCGCTTATTTGTCTTAAAAACCAGATTACGCAAAACATAAGAGAGAAAACCTGACTGATTCTAAAGGCGACGAACTGGAACGAACTACGGACTACGACTTACAGAACATGGAACATATGGCCGTCACCAGTACTATTCCTGGAAAAACTGTACGGAGATAACAACAGTCTTAGACAGTATCAAACTGCTTTCTTTGAACATATTCAAGTCGACATCTGAGAGTGAACGCACAAGAAGATAATATAACTACACCCGGCAGCCAAAATGTAAAAAAAAATTGGGTACTTATTTGAAATATCGGTTGTAAAATCACTCTCAATGTACTCGTATTTTGTGCTTTCAGAATCATGAAACTTCAAGAGTCTGGCATCATTGACGGTTGGCGGAGACAGTGGTGGTCCACTCAGGGAAACATGTGCAACGCAAATGATCGAGTGAGCACAGTGGATCAGTTAGGCTTGCAGTATCTAGCTGGTCCCTTCTTTATATTCCTTGGGGCCATGGCTCTCAGTATAGTGATGGTCTTTATAGAAAGGGTGTATATAACAAACACATGTAAGCGTCTCCGGGAAAATACCCTACGGTGGAATGCTGCCTCATCTCTTCGTTACAAGAGCAACTGAATAATACGATGGGAAGTAGCTACATTTATCAACCAATGAAAAAACACTTTTTTACAATTGGAAGTGATGCATAATGTGGGAGATGCTGATAAACTTGTATCTGGTGTGGTTGGAAGTTAAACTCTTGATTGAATCATATATTGTCTCCCCCTCCCTCCCCCCTCCCTCCCCCCACCACCACCACAAACTTCCCTTTTTTTTGGGTGTGTGGCCATTTTAACAACTTAAGACAGGCAGGCAGACAGACAGAAAGAAAGAAAGAACATATAATAAGCGTTAAAAGGAACATTATAGAAGAAGTAAACAACAAAGAACATTGTCAACTGACACATAAAATTTGTCTTATATTTAATTATCTAGGCCTACATATGAAATCTTTTTAACCTAATCACCTGAAACTATTGAGCAAAATCAAATACATCGAGATATGAAAAAGGACATATTTTAATAATCAGCAAACAGAGATAGGGGATAATCTGGCAAAAATGAAGAACGAATTGGACGGACTGTGAGAAGTGATCACCAGTGAGTCCTTACATGAACTCACACGGAAAACGAACCAAAAAATATCGTGGTTTAATACACGATAACCGAAATTTTAAAATGGAATAACATGCAAAAAAAAAAAAAACACACAAATGCCCGATAGATAAGAAACACTCGATGAACCTTACTTCTAAGGAGTTACAAATATTACAAGGGGTGAAGTGCAAGGGTCAGAAAAGTTCTTGTTAGATAAAAAAAAGATTGAGCAGCGAAGACATCAAGGCTTGGTCTGACAAAGTGAGAGAATGGTTGAGGCCATATATATGTGTTTCAAGAATGTTAAGAACATCATGAAAAGCTGGCCAAAAAAAAAAAAACAGTAAAAGATGATCTCTTGAAAGAGACTTAGGCGCAAAGAACGTTTATTAATAGTATTCAGATTAGAAGAAAGCAATCCACTTTCTCTGAGCATGTTATGAGATGTAGAAAACTGGAATATATCGTGACAACAGACAAGATTGCAGGAAACAAAAACATAAGGACGACAAAGAGAGAGATACTGGACAACGTACCAACAACATGGCATGGAAAGACGTCAACAACAGAATTAAATACGCAGCTTTGGAGACAAGAAGTTCTGGATAGACATGATCGCCATACACTAGTTGGCATGGTACTTGAAGAAGTCCCTAAATGAATGGAAGTTTCCAATGCCCTGGAATGAATGCCTGTAGCATAGTTAACTCTTTATGTGATTTGTTTATATGCCATAGTTCTTATGTGCAATAAGTTATTTACATTACACACAATAAAACGTATCATTCATCTCTTATTTTGGTGTTATAATGTACCGCCCATTTTTTTTCTAATTAAAAACGTCTTATGACATAAACAACAATACAATCAGTTGCATCTGGAAGCGGGAATGATAATTCTTTGCGTTGGAGATGTGAATCCTTTAAACTCTTTCCCACAAACCCATTCTTTGCTATTATAATCCTAGATAACATTTCTCTAAATTATGTCCACATTTTTCAAATATATTTTTGTTCCCCCAACTTCTTTTAGCCTCTTAGTCTCACCCCATTCATATGTTCTATGTGATTTGTCTTGTCTTTATCTAACATTCTATTAATGTTTCTTCTTCTTCATCTTCTTCAAGTACCATGCCTAGTGGCGTAGGAGATCATGTCTCTCCACACCTTCCTGTCTCCAGTACAATTTATCAATTCTGTTGTTGACTTCTTTCCTTGTCACGATGTCAAACTGTCCAGTATTTGCTCTCTTTGTCTTCCTCTATCTGTTTCTCCTTCAATCTTACCTGTTGTTATGATATATTCAATCTTACCTGTTGTTACGATATATTCAATCTTACCTGTTGTTACAATATATTCCAACTTTCCTCTTCTCAAATAAGATGTCCCAAAACATGGTTTGCTTCTTTCTAACTTGTGAAATAAGTTTCCCTTTTGCGCACTGGCCTTTTTCAGGACATCCTCATTACTCTTTTTGGCTGTCCATGGTACTTTTAACATTCTTCTGTAAAACTACATCTCTGTGGCCTCTATTGCCTTCCATTATTGTTTACTAATTGTCCATGACTCACTTCCATATGTCAAGATTGGTTCTATATAACACAGAAGAACTTTCTTTCTGACGTCCAATGACAAAGAATTGTTGCATATTAATGTATACGGCTCTCTAATTTCTGGACTTTACAAATGTGTACGTACTTGATACATTTCCCAAACATTCATGAATCTGAACATTCTGTACTGGACAGATTGTATTCACTGTCACATCACAACCAACTTATGTATAATAAGTTCAGGAAATGCCTACAAGGAGAAACCTAAAGAGCACACACATTCACAACTGTGTATTTTAACGCACAGTTATCATTTATTATTGAAACAGTATAACTTTATAGGTGGGGGCCTTACTAAAAATGTACGAGGGGCGTTCATAAAGTAATGCACCACATCGTTTTTCTCAGCTAATAATGAAGCTAGAAGCATGAAATTTTTCAAACTTCAAATATGGCATGTGCCAATTGTGTGCACCAAATTGCACTGCAACCGGCCAAATAATACGGCTGCCCTAAACCGTTGAAATGGAGCGTGTTAGCAACTTGCGTTATAAGCAGCGAATTGTGATAGAAATTCTCGTTGCAGAGAAGGAAACTGTTGTGAACATTCACAAGCGTCTATGTGATGTGTATGGAAGTTTTGCAGTCGTCAGGAGTACAGTCAGTCGCTGGGTTCAGAGAATAAAAAAATCAGGAAGTGGAGATACGGAGCTGCTTGATCGGCCGCGCTGTGGACGTCCTGCAACAGCCACCAACGCAGAAATGTTGAAATGCGCTGAGGGCATTATTCTTACTGGTAGGCGAATCACTACTCAACAATTGGCCTTACAGCTGTCAGTCAGCATTGGTAGTGCAAATGCAGTTATAGAAACTCTCGGATTTTCTAAGGTTTGCGCAAGATGGGTTCCTCGAAGTCTCACAAATGACCACCGATTGCAAAGAAAAGCAATTTCTTGTGAATTGTTGGAGCGTTTCAATGCTGATGGAGAGAACTTTTTGGCTAAGATCGTTACATGTGACGAAACCTGGGTACATCATTTTGAACCTGAGACAAAAAGACAGTCAATGGAGTGGCATCATCCGCAATCACCACGAAGAAAGAAATTCATGACAATTCCTTCAGCTGGAAAGGTCATGATCATTGTCTTTTGGGACATTGAAGGTGTGATTCTTGTGGACGTTATGCTAAGAGGAGAGACAATCAATTCGCAAGCTTACATTAAGACATTGAAAAAACTCAATCAACGTTTTCGCAGAGTTCGGCCGCACAAGAATCCAGCAGACCTGCTTCTCCTTCACGACAATGCGCGACCTCACACAAGTCTGGCAACACGGGAAGCAATCACCAAATTGGGTTGGACTGTACTACCCCATCCACCCTATAGTCCCGATTTGGCACCCTCTGATTTTCATCTATTTGGTCCTATTAAAGATGCACTCCGTGGGACAAGGTTTGAAGATGAATAAGGAGTGATTCATGCAGCGAAGAAATGGCTACATGATCAAGACAAAATCTGGTACGGGCTAGGAATACATGCACTTGTTTCGCGCTGGCATAAAGCCGTACAAGTTGATGGGATTATGTTGAATAATACCGATGTTTACATGACATATCCATGTATATTGTGCATAAATTTCATGCTTTTTGAATAAACAGCTCCTGAGAAAAACGATGTGGTGCATTACTTTCTGAACGCCCCTTTGTTCCTGTACAACTTAACATGCCAGTGAAAGAAGAATGTTAACACAATCGCACAAACCTAAACATCAGTGCGATGGGGTGGTCTGCCCCGGGTGACAGCCTTGAAGGACATTATTGATAGTACTGTACTGTTTAAATATCTACTTGCAAGCGTAATATATTTTTTTCTGTTTGTTGTAAGTTGAGAGAGAAGTATACCAAAGGAAGGATCCGCCCCACGGTGCCTAATACTTTAAGTACGCCCCTGGCCAATATATCGGTCAGTCCAGTCGTTATCAGCATAAACGAAGCAATAAAGCAAGCAGAATGTGATTTTTTTTTTAATTAAGCAAAACGAATATAGTTTTTTAGGGGGTTTTTTAAATATTTTTTGTTTCAACTTGGTCTTCTGATACAGAATGTCTAGAAGATAAAGGACAAAAAATACTAACATATATGTATATTTTACTATCTGTGACGTACATTTTATATGCTGTTATTATGTTCTTATATCTAGCTATTAAATAGCTTCGTCCACTAGTTTTTATTACCGTCCGTCGCATTGCGGCAGAGACGACGTCACTAATCAGTATGCAAGAGAGGTCAAAAGGTGGGCGAATGAGAGCGAAGGGTTCAGGGGGGATTAGGAGATGTGTCGTTGAACAGGGAGGATGCATGTGTGAATTGCTCCGAGATATTTCAGATGTCGGTGTGTTTGATAGATATGTTCTGAAGTAAGTCTGTTCATCCTGGAATGACAGAGTGTCTGATTCATTCACAGGATAGGTAGAGGAGTGAATAGAAATGATATAGTGATGTTTGCAGACTGAAGACGGGCGATGTTCCTGTTCTTATATATTCGTATGCTCATAGATACAGCTGATTACAGGACTGGATCTCGACATTTACGGACAGACTGTTATATGCCAGTACCGGCATTTTCCCTATGCCAGGGGAGTTAGCGATGTGTAGTGAAAAAGGTCTTACATGTAATACTTCATTGGAGCATACGTTTTATCCATAATAAACATGTTCGTGTTGTGAATAAGCTGGACGTTTCTTCAATTCTTGTGCGGATGTTTATGTAGCAAGTAATTAAGAACTATTGTATGATCACTTGGCTACTGCAATGAATTAAATCATTAAACCTAAGAGCAAGTTGGAGAACGCCACACTATCCATTTGTTTTGTACAAACCAATGTGTTTGTTGTTGTTGGCGTTCGCTCGACCATATCTCACTCTTAAATGCTGGCCTTTTGGGGAGGTATGTACGTTGTGTCGTAGTTTACAGCTGAGCTGTGATATCTGCGCCTTTGGCCCGACACATTCGATTTCAGCATGCAATTTTTACGGGCTTGCTTACCCGGTCACCCCATGCCTATATGTATGTTTTACCTCATGTCCATACATAAGTGCAGTGAGATGACTGCGCCAGTGCACATCGTTTGAGCTGTCATGCAACTCTGCCTCATCGTCCTTACTGGCAGGCCCCCTTTCCGGGGAAACCACACATATCCCTGTGAGGCAGCGTTCTCTCAGATCGTGAACCAATGTGTTTTATCATCACTTTTTTACCGAGGACTAGAATAGTATGACGCTCTCTTCCAAACCTCTACACCTCATGGTAGAAGAGGATATATATATACTGAGCGACTTTAATTACGCATCACTATACGAGTGCCTGGTAAAGTATCTTATGGTCATGCAATTGTTACCGAAATTAGTACACAGGTTCATAAGGTCACCGCCCAGAGGCCAGCATAGTCATTTTGCGCCAACACAGCTGGAGACAAGAGTAGCACGTGAAACACGTAAAACATGATTTAGGTGCCTGGTAAAAATTCTGCACGGAAAACATTAATTTCTTTTCACCCAGAGCTCAGCCTAGAGCACTACGGACTGGAAAACAGTCAATATTTTAGTCCACAACCATAAACACGTCGTCAAACCATGCCTAGACTGAGCGCTACAGTGAGAGAAAGAGCGATAGGAATGATAACAGGCGGGATGTCCACCAGAGAAGCATCCAGACACTTGAATTGCAACCAGTCCACCATCGTCCGACTGCAACAACGTTTAATGGCCACTGGATCCATTGCAGATCGACCCCGTCAAGGTCAACCCAGAGTTGCGACACCTCAACAGGACGCGTATATACGGAAGCTTCATTTGCGGAATCGGTTTTTGGAGCAGCTGTAAAAGCAAGAGATGTTGTTGGGAGACGTGGAACCATATCAGAGCACACCATGCGACGTCGAATGCAGGCGGCAGGACTCAACGCCAGACGTCCTCGAGTCGGCCCAATCCTCTTCCAGTATCATCCCGAGCTCCAGCTGTACCAGCATGATAACGCAAGTTCACATACAGCTAGGGCCACCACTGCGTTCCTTCAGGCCAATAACATCGCTGTCATACCATGGCCTTCATTGTCCCCAGATATGGCATCCATTGAACACGTCTGGGACGAGATTGGACGCCAACTCTACCGGCACAGACGACTGCAGACCCTGGATCATTTGCGAAGCGATATAACCGAAGTTTGGGATCGACTCCCCCAGGATTTTCTACGCACACTGGTTAACTCCATGCTGAGACGATGCCAGGCTTGCCTTGATGCCAACGGTGGCCAAACGCGCTACTGAGCGCGTTACAGTGACAAGAACGACATTTGTGACTTTTCAATTTGACCCCTACCTTACACTTGTGACTGTAGTTTTTTTAACACTGCATGCACTGCTACGCGGATTGCGGGAATCGGTCGGTCAATGGATACTGTTTCCAGTGATATCAAACATGTTACCATTATTTTATTCTCAGACATCTTGGTGAGTGATTCATGTAGTGATGCGTAATTAAAGTCGCTCAGTATATATATATATATATATATATATATATATATATATATATATATATATATATATATATATATATATATATATATATATATATATATATATATATATATATATATATACTGAAGCACATTAAAAACGCACCACCTTTATAATCCAGGAACAGAGTGTGAAATGTAAATATGTGTGTACAAGTTTACATATTTGGAATCTTTATTCATTTTCCTATGAATCCATGCTGGTCATTAATTTGTACATTTGATTGTTATGAAATTCATTGCATTCTGTGCAGGCAAGGGAGAAAACCAAAAATACAAAAAAATGCACGTGCGTTATCCTGCTGGAGAAGCTGCAAGTCTGGATAAACTGTGAACGCAGGAGCACCCAGTGCATCCAGAACCTCATCTAGATATGTCACAGCATTAACATTTCCACGGAAGACGTGAAGAGGCAAGCGATGGTGAAAACTGAATCCTCCCCAAATGTGAATACTGCCACCTCGAAATCGGTTGACACAGCAATCTGCAAAGCGTTCTTCACACCGTCGCTAAATCCGCATACGTCCATCTGCAAAGGATATGTTGAATCTGTTCTCGTCTGTGAATAGGACAGCATTCAACTGCAATCTAGTCCATCTGATATGTTGCTCTGCCCATTGCAGGCGCTGCTAACGATGTCTGTGAGTCAAGTTTGGCCCAACATAAGGTCGTCTTGCAGAAAGGCCTGTATCTCTGAGTCGTCGTATGACTGTCATTCGAGAGACTTGCCCATGTCTACCCACTATTGCTCTTGCTGTTTGACTTGCCGGGAGAGTCAATTCCTTAGGTGACTCAGCACAATATAACGATCTTGCGCAGGGGTAGTAACTCGTGGTTGGCCACTCCGAAGTCTATCCCGGGCACTGCCAGTGGTTCCGTAACGTTCATTGAGACGTACAATAGTGCTGTGGTGGCAATTCATCCTTCTGGCAATGGCCCGCGAGCTCATTCCGGTCTCCAACATACCAATGGCTCGTTCGCGGTCGTTTTCAGATAGTCGTGGCATTTCAAGCACATGTACTGGGTGTTTTGTCTCAACGGCCTTTTTATACCGAGTATACTGCCACAACGCGTACACATTTTCAGGGTCATAGCTGTTGAGAATCGTGTTGCACGTGTAACTTTCATCGTTTTCATGTAGTCTGTACACACACCCATGAGTTGAATCTTGCACTTTCCATTCCAGCAGCCATTCGCTCTCTACCTCATGGCAAACACGGGGAAAATCCATTCCCACACTTTTTTTTGCCAGCTTCTCGGCATCAGTATATATAATAGTGGTGCGTTTTTAATGTGCTTCAGTATATATATATATATTATATATATTTCTATATATATATGTATATATATATATATATATATATATATATATATATATATATATATATATATATATATATATATCCCTAAACCTTTGCTTACACGTGGTAAACTTTATGTGACGTTTTTTCAAAGTTTTTATGTGTTTTCTTTTCAATCCTATATTAATATTAACCATGTGTTTTTACAATAAAGATATTTATTGGACGACAAATGGAACACATGCCTCTATTAGTGTTTAAGTAAACTGCAGTCGACACGTAACTTTTATAACACATAAGGAAGTGAAACCACGAGGCCTGTAAACAGTAAATTAATATGATACAAATATAAAGGTATGTTATAAGGCACTCGTAGGAAATAAAGAAGTAGAACACTAGACAACAGAAAAACAACAGACATGAGTGGCTTACTGTCACGAAGTGGTTTTAAGTTTATAGAGTTTGCCTGAATGAAAGCAAGACCCTAGTATGAGAAAGTCTGAGGAAATAGAATTTAGATGGAACATGACATGCCTGTGGACAGATGAGACTATTGGCTCAAGGGATAGAACCAGGATTTGATTTTCCCCTTGCCACTTCGTGACTTCAAACTGGCTATAATCTCACCCTCCTCTGACTTCCTTTAAATACAAGGAGATAAGGTGTATAAAAACGACCACAGACGCCACTATACAGACGACATAAAGTAAGTATAGTAAAGAGTAGAAGCTGATCCAGTAAATAATATATGTATATATTTATTTACATACAAGAAAAACATAAAATGGCATATTACGTCATCAAGTCAGTAGATAGCGTGCACTGTTGCACGGCCTGAAAACAAGTAACGATTAAATTAGATAGACACTAGAAAAAAACCTCAACTCACATTCACTCTTTCTGTCACCCTGCTGAGGAACAATAAAATTGGTTAGTGATTTACACAATCTAATTTGGTGGGGCTGTCAACTTAAGCCTCCACTCTCTAATACGGTACCACTAAGATTGCTACTGTCTCAGTCCTGTTGACTCTTCCTCAACGAACCGTCTACACCGCTCTCCTCTTGTTAGGCGATATGCGCCGCTAACTAACACCACTGGAAATGCTACAAATAATAGACTTGGAGTAACCCAATGGCTCAGTATCTATCCTTCGAGTGGACACTGAACAGACCCTACTGGTCCTGTCTATTTTCTCCTTCCTTCTCTCTCTCTCTTGGTCTCAGTGTCTCTCTAACACTCGACGACTGATGATGCGGCGTCTCCGTTACGCTCTTCTCTCGTTACTTTCAGGACCTAGGTATGGTAACCCTGTCACCTGTTCCTGAATTCTGCGATGATGATGATGAAGTTCTGGCGTCAAGCATGAGGTACTTGATGAACTGTCAACAAAACTTCTCTGCTGCTGAATAGCTTCCCTCTTTTAACCCGCTCCGGAGTTAGAGAAAAAAAACACAGCCTTGATTTCCGGCTGTACGCAATTGAAACCAGTCTCACGGCCCTCTGCCGTTGCTAGAGACTATAGGGCCTAATAGCGATGCTCTCGGCTGTATGATAAATAAACCACGGTCCCGCTGAAGCATAGGGACTTCACTGCCAGAGACCATAGGTCTGACCCTTAAGATAGGTCCTGTTGCCGTGGGTAATTTTGCACATGGGCAAATTTACGCTCCCCCACTATTCTTGCCGCGACTCGCTGAAATTAAAAGAAGATGTGTCTATTGTATAACAATTCCAACCTAACGCATCTCTAACCTAACTCCCCTTCACTCTTCTTTTACAACAATACATAAAATAATATTGCCCACGTGGCTCACTCGTCATGTACAACAATACAAAAATTAATATTACCCACGTGGCACTTAAATCTCTCTCCTCCCTCTCCCCTTCTCTCGTTCTGAAAACGATACATAAAATATTTCTATTCCACGTGGCACTTAAATCTCTCTCCTCCCTCTCCCCTTCTCTCGTTCTGAAAACGATACATAAAATATTTCTATTCCACGTGGCACTTACATCTCCCTCCTCCTCTCTCTCTCTCAACTAAAATCCGCCAGCCAAATAAACAAAACCTGTCTGATGGGCCACTTGGCCGTCACACATGGCTACCCACGTGTCAACATTTTCAACTCGGGAACTTCGTTTGTCCGAAATTCCGGGGTCTCCCTTTTTTAACATTTACACATGAGGTTTCCTACTTAAGCCCCAATTTAAATGAAATCTCGCTTTAGGAATAGTTTCCTCCCCTAAGCAGTATAATTCATTTACAACATAAATCTGAACCCTCCGACAATATTTCTCACATTTAAGGCTCAGTAAAATTAACGAACACACCAGGGATTTCCCCATAAAATTACATTAGTAAATACACAGAAATAAATGGTGGTTTTACATAACATTCTACAAATATGGGCACACGTGTTTCTCACAACTTCACACACTCCTATCTACTGCCAAAATCATAGAAAGAATAAGCTGCCGGAAATGGCGATTATTTCGTAAACAACGAAATCGCGGAAAATCAGAAGAAAGTAAAACTGGTCGAATGTAAAATAAACCTACCATCATAAAACGATCCCATTTAATTTATCTCCTCAAAAATACCAACCACGATATATATTCAAATGAGAAGAAAAAAAATGATGAAAATTCAAAATAAAAGAACAGGATCGGCCCGGAAATACAAATTAGACGACAGAAATACAAAATAGACGACAGAATCGGGCCGGTTGAAAGACAGAATTACAGTGTGGCATCACACTTACCCAGGATTTAAATCCTGGACCTTCCGTGCGACAACACGCCTTTTCTGTTGTCTAGTGTTCTACTTCTTTATTTCCTACGAGTGCCTTATAACATACCTTTATATTTGTTTCATATTAATTTACTGTTTACAGACCTCGTGGTTTCACTTCCTTATGTGTTATAAATGTTTATACAATACCAAACCTACTGTTGAAGCTGGATGTTTTTGACTATATTGTTGAGACTGTTTGTGTTCTTGTGTCAATCGTGCTGATTTCGCGAATATATTAATTCTTGATGCAGTAAGATGAAAAACTCAACGTAGGCACATCAACAAGTGCCAATACTGTGATAGTCAAACTCGTTACTTGAAAGTTCATACATTGTTTATTGACATCACATCATACGGGACGAAACATTCAACGTTGACGGTTAATAGGTAATTCAACATGATGATTGTGGACGCATGTCCTCAATAAAAATTCAAATAAATAGTCTCAGAAGAATCCTCAAGCAAATTCTGACCAGGTCTCTGAGTGAATACATCAATAGTCATAAAGGTCATGAAGTAGTTAAGTACAAGGTTATATTGATCACGGTTGACCTTTCCTCAAGGACAGGAGATTTTCATTATACTTGGTAGTATCTAAGATCCCGATCTTTAGTATGTTCATTTATAAAGAAATCCTCATTAACTAATCATAGTCGAGCGTAGGTGCAGGTTCCTACTAAATACCTTCTAGGCATGTAAAGTTACTTAGGCATTGATACTTGAATTACCTCTTGTGTAAGCCGTGACTGACCCCAACGGCTTCCTAATATTATATAGATAACGTAGATCCACGGTAGTTACCGCCGATCCCTTTGATAGGCATTTACTGGCATACAAAAATATATCTTCAGCTGTGAATCCATTTCGGTACAGGCTAGTTACCTGTCATCGACTAGATACTCACGACTTTGGAGAACAATCATTATTATTATAATAAGTACATACTTGATTCTTCCAACGACTCAACACTTACGTGGACGACCACCGGCTACGACTGCTAATCCGCAGGACCGGGTCTAAATATAAAATACTTTACTCAAAACACGGGTCTCGAACTCCCAAAGCTTCATTAGTAGAACTTGGGATTCTTGCTTCTCAAACCCACACATGACGTCAACCGACTGTCTAGATACACGTGCGGACGGGATAACCCCTATACGCCTTAGTGCACAACCGTGCGCTAATGGAATCAAACTCACCAATAAGACTTACTCTCATGTAAGTCGGTGCGTAAAGTTTATTACAGAGGTAGGACAACATATTAATAATATGAGACTACCTTCATCTGTAAAGGAGTGTAGAGGTCTACGAAAAGGGCTCTACACCTACCCTCTGTCCTGTTCTTACTGTTCTAAGTCTACTATCATACTGGATACAGTATTAAGGTCTTTGTCTTGTTGGACTGGCCAATACTGATATATAGTTGAACAACAGAAGTGATTGCGTCATTAATAGGCTGAACTGCCCATGGTAAACTTCCGGTGTTATGTATAGAGGTTCGCACTAATGACCTGTCATTGAAACATCCTTTTTTGGGGATGCGTAGATGGCAGGGAGGACAGTGTGATTCGCTTGCATAGCTAGGCGGTGTTGTCGCACGGAAGGTCCAGGGTTCAAATCCTGGGTAAGCCACTCATGTCTGTTGTTTTTCTGTTGTCAAGTGTTCTACTTCTTTATTTCCTACGAGTGCCTTATAACATACCTTTATATTTGTTTCATATTAATTTATCGACAAGTAACTGCTTGGCTTAAGCTATTGACTAGATTAGGAAAAGCTTATCTGTCATACTCATGTAGTGCTGCCGCCTTTACAAGCATTAAACATGTTTCATCATCATCATGTTCCATTGTGCACCTTACAGCCACCACTGCAGCACCCAGCATTCACGTGCTCTTGTAGCTGTGGTTTCTGTTACAATTTGTTTTACGTGATGAGGTTGCCAGCCCTATGCACAGCCTCATGTTTGTTGCCTTGTACGACATGCTTGACTCTCCTGACCGTACTTTCGTTTAACGCATCTGTCTCTTCCATATTTTTTGTAGCTCTTTTTGCTGCTGTGTCTTTATAAATGTGGGTGTATTCACTATTCTGTTGAAGGCATAAGTGTAACAGCAGACAGTGAGCCAGATAACTTAAAAATAATAAACATTTATAGCCCCAAGGGTAATACAACCGATAGGGACATAGCCACTGTTAACACACAAATAGACCATAGAACATTATTGGTAGGTGACTTCAATGCACATCACAATGCATGGGGTAACAACAGTTATGATCCAGCAGGAAAAAACTGTTGGACTACAGTGAAAGTGCTGAGCTAATCATACTAAATGACGGCTCAATGACAAGGGTTAACCCATGCAACAGTGGAATAGATACAGCAGCAAATATAAGTATTATCACACCAAACTTAGCACCTGCTAAATGGGAAGTGCTGAACGACTCCAGCTCAGACCACTTACCCATAGAAATAGCCCTAAATGATAAATACAGATCTAATGTATGTAGGAAATACCAAACTGTTGTATGCGTTCAGGGTCTTTATATTTATATGCTTGCGTGGGTAAGAGTGGCACGGTTTGCGAATGTTATTATTGTTGCTGACTTAATTACTATCAGCTCTGGTCGGGCTTACAGGTGGCCGACAAATTATGGGTCGTAAAGACAGACCAAACAAAGTTACTCAAAGAACATCGTACAAATGGTGTAGTCATAAAGTTTGACTAACTGGAACAAGATGTATGCAGGATTCATGGCTCAACATGGACGATACATTTATTCATAGACGCAATGCAGATTCAATCATAGTAGTAGCAGGCATCATCAATAACGTAGGTAATTACATCGAGGCATCATGGTGCATAGCATTCTTATATATATCTTGATCATGTACTTGATCGACATTCTAGATAACGGCCGACCTCTCAAGGACGGCGGTGAACGTTATGGCAAATAGTTCTATCATGGCTTTTTTTCGTTATGGAGCTTGTCTACAACGACGAGTTTTGTGGAGTAACCCTTTAAATACATTGAAGAATAATCCTGATAAACTTCGGTAAGACTCTGGATCCCACTAGCAATACGTCATGTCATACGCGTATTGAAGTTCAGCCAATCTCGTTGAAGTTCAGCCAATCTCGGCAAATGGCAAAGATATCATAATAATTGACAAGCAAACGAGCCCTGTATTAGCTAAGGTGAATACTCCTTACCAGGAGACTTTTACTAACTTCATGACTGCTTCCCATAATTTGGGTAAGGCTTACAATCAGGTTCATCCACAGACGACCATCTCAGATCATCGCCATTAGGCATATCTCTCCATAACGTAATTGTTCTCTGGCAACAACCGAGCGCACCCGTTTGCGCTTCTGTGTTCAACATAGTGTATGATAGCGCGTAAATAATTAATCATATATATTTTCTTAGATGTGCTCAACATTTAAATTACACGCACAAAAAAGACTTAACACACACCAACCTTCAATTTCAAAAAAGCAAACTGGGAGAGCTTCCAAACAGAGCTAAATCAACTAAATATACTAGAAATAGAAACTGACAATGTAGATTTGTTCACAGATAGACTTACAAACAGAGCTAAATCAACTAAACATGCTAGAAATAGAAACTGACAATGTAGATTTATTCGCAGATAGACTTACAAACAGAGCCAAATCAACTAAACATACTAGAAATAGAAACTGACAATGTAGATTTGTTCACAGATAGACTTCCAAACAGAGCTAAATCAACTAAACATACTAGAAATAGAAACTGACAATGTAGATTTGTTCACAGATAGACTTCCAAACAGAGCTAAATCAACTAAACATACTAGAAATAGACGCTGACAATGTAGATTTGTTCACAGATAGACTTACAAATGAGATTTTAAGAACAGCCATAAAAAATATACCAAACAAAAACATGCCGAAACACCTAAAATCAACACAAACTAGTAATGACAGGAAGAAAAACAAGACTAAAAACCGAGTTCCATGGTGGACAGACCAGTGCACTGAGAAACAGAAGTTGAGGAAAAGGGCACTTTTAAAAAACAGGAATCACAAAACAAGAAGGTAAGAAATGGAAGCTAATAAAACAGTTCTAAAGACTAAAGAAATTAACTGGAAAACATTCTGCCAAACTCTAAACAGCAAAATACAATTAGGGGAAGTATGGAGAAAATTGAAAGCAATTAAAGTTAGTAATACCAAAAAAGATCTAATTCCAACAATTAAAATACCAGAGAGACTTGAGACAGACAAACAAAAAGCAAATATATGGGCTAAATATTTCTATCAAGTTAGTGCTGAAGACAGTCAAGGCAAGTTCAAAAAAGAAAAAGCAAAAAATGTTATTAAAAAAAAGTAAAGATGATATACAAGAAGCAAACTACCTAAATGCAGATATCACAATAGAGGAGATAGAAAGAGCAATCATAGGAAAATGTAACACCACCTCAGAGTAAGACATTCTAAGCTATGAAATTCTAAAAAAAGTTCCATACTCGACTCACAGTATCTCTATTCAACTAAATCTGGCACAAAGGAAAGATTCCACAAGCATGGAAGGTAGCAGTGGTAATCCCTATACTAAAACCAGATAAGGAAGCACATGATGTCAGCTCATACAGACCAATTTCACTAACATCACACCTAGGGAAAATTTTGGAAACCATAATTAACAACAGAAAAATATTTCATTTAGAAAAATACAACTTATATAGCCCACCCCAAGCAGGATTTAGAAGCCACTGTAGCACAGTAGATCAACTACTTAAACTAGAACATGAAGTTAAAATAGGATTTAAAAAGAATGAAACCGTAGCAATTTTCTTAGATGTGCTAAAAGCTTACGATGAATGCTGGAGAGAAGGTGCCCTACATAAGATTAAGAAAATAGGCATAATAGGAAGGGCATATAATTACTTAGAAAACTATCTATACCACAAGTACAGGATTGGTACAACAGATTTCCGCACCTGTAGCATCAGCCCCATGACAGCTGAACATCTGCCACAGTCGTGCCTGTTACACAGCAGTGAACAGAGTAGCATATAGCAACAACCTTCTTCTCTCCACGAAAAACTGTTTGCAGATGTCAGGGACCTTGAGCAGACTACTGCCTTTATTAGAGTCATTGGTGCGGAAGTCTGAAGGCGAACGAAGAAGGACGAAGCATAAAACCGCAGTTAATAACAAACACTCCCTGTAGTTTCCAGGGTTCTCTGTGAAGACAAAGAATATACTACTGCTCCCTGTAGCATGTAAGAGGTGACTAATATGAGGGTTTGCATGGGGCTGACAACTTCATCGTGCAAAATAAATTGCTACAGGATCCACCTCTGCCTGAGAACATGAATGCTTTGGAGCAACTTCCTGCAAGGACACCAGTTACAGTGGTTGCTGTGGGCACGAAGGGAGCAAAATGGGAAATGATGATAAATAACAAAAACAATTACTGTCTCATCATACCACCAGAGGCACAAACAACCACTGTCTCATCATACCACCACTGGCACACACAAAACATATATCACAACACTAATATAAACATTTATTTAAAAATTAAATAAAAATTACAAGAGTGGCTGTATTTGTTATAAAGGATGTGAAAAGATATTCTCAAAACAAATAGTATGTCATATCTGAACATTGTATATGTCGTGCTGTCACAATAACATGTATGTAAACTTTTACACACATTTATTATAATGAGAATCAAAAACTACAAAATTAAAAACTAATGCTAAAAACTGGTTTAATAAATATGTCAGTAAAATTTATAAATCAAAATAAAACAACAGTATGGAAAAAACACAAGACTAAAAATAGATTGAACTCTCGGGCTCATGTGCTGCTCAAAAAGATTGTCCTAAAACTGACGAATGATGCTGTTATGTTCAATAACTTTAAAAAAAACCACCAATCAAACAACAGCAAGGGCTACACCCATAATTTCTTCACTCTATAACACTTTTCATCATGCATTTCAAAAAGCAGAATTTCTTTAAGAAATTTACCATAAAAAGAAGTTGTTACTGAATCATGCCAATAAATACACCTACATAGGGTAAGGCCTTTCTCTCTCTAGTGCCTGGCTGGGCAATAGGATTTTGAAGCCATGAGTGAGGTAAATTTTATCATTCATTCACATCAAATAAAAAAAGGTTCCTAACTACTTTGGTTAAAGGGGAAAATTCCAAAATATCTTTAAATTATATTATTTAAGCTTTATTTTTGCTTAGAGGGTCACAAATCACTGACAAAATCTCAGCTAACATAACAAAGAAAATAAAAAAGGATGTATGGACTTGCACAATTGCACCATCCAGTTGGCAAAAAATGTAATGTGTACTTTACATATTTCACTACTATGTGTTATAATTTCATAGGCCTGTTGAATCATATGGATACAGAATGGCTCCTTTGAGTTTTCAGGACAGGCCAAAAATACCACAGTACATATTTTTAACACACAAAAAATTGTTTCACAAGTTTTTTTAAATGAAATTTTCATTCACTATCATGTCAGGTTCATGGAAAAAATCAACTTGCTTCTTTCAAAAATTCAAGTTGCCACACTTTTGTTGCCTATTCACCACATGTCGACTAATTCACATATTTCCCATCCCTACTCTAGTGTTTCAATATCAAGGCCTTCCTCTCAATCAATAAATCAGGGTCCTTGCCAGTGCAACAGAGTATGTGCACTGTGCTGAGATCCTCCTTGTGTGATCTAAGGGAGGAGATTGGAGTACTGATGGAGTTGTCCATGTGCAATGATGGTCCTTAAGATCAAACTAAAAACCAATCAACCAATCGATCAGTCACTTTATGAAGATTATGCAAGGCCTTTTAACCAGTGCACAGAAGTTTTTTATCTTCACAACACTTCCATACATTTTTATTTTTATCACTGTAATAGAGTTTTACGGTGGCTAACTTCTGTATTCCCATTCGGCAATATTTTCTCATGATATAATTATCTCAGGTAACATCAAAGAACAAAGCTGGTTTATTTGAAGAAAAAAAAATCTCCTATCACATCTTATGAGATTCAAATTTATTCTTAATCAGAAAAACTTCACACATTCTGGTTCTTTTTTTGTTGTCGTTATTTTCTTTATTTTACACAAATCAAAAGATTGCGTACCTCATTCAACCCATAAAAAGACAGGCACTATGGGTTATATTTAGGGTATGTTGTGTGTTTCTTGTTTAGGATGCAGTCAGCTTGACCGTCATCTCAATCACCCTTTCTGAATAGTTTGATGTCAGTCCTGAAAAGGATTACAATACTATCTAAATGTCAAGAATGTATGCATGATGTGCGTATTCCTGGTAATGGATCATGGTTGAATTGATCATCATTCTTTGTTTTGCAAATGTGTTGTTTTTAAGTCTACTTCCATCATTCCTCATTTACTGACAACCCTAAGAAGGGATAGTTCTGAAAAAGACTTGCTAGTTCAAATCTGACCCCCCTGTATATTTCATTGGTTCAACTAGTGTCTTTCCTTCTAGTTTCAACTGACAAGGTCATCTTTCTTAATCTCCATCTGATGTAGAATTATATCGATGAGGACTGGAAGCAAGCCACCTAAAATGTTAATGAATTTTACTTGGTTTTGTTGGACTTTTATGTCTGATTCTTCATGCCAGTGATAATTTGTCTTTTCTGTTCCATTTATTCAAGAATTTCTTTAACTCTCAGTTACACTAACATTGCTATGCCTTCTCGTACTTTGTGTTGTATTATTGTCATAACCTGTAGCATTTCCTTAGTACTTCATTGCTCAGGTTTTTACTGCCTTCCACTTCTATTAGTAGTTTCGTTTGTTTTTTTTATTTTAAATCTCTTACTTTTATTTTAGTTAGATTTTTATGTTAGATACTGTCAGATTTTTATTGTTTCACGTTGTCTTTCTTTACTTTTTGCATCTCTGTTTGGGATGTTCATTTGTTTGTATTTAAGCAGTTGCCTGGTTTTCTGGAACACTGGACAGCCATATCTAGCTCTATAGTTTCCAAGACAGTTCGCACATGTTCAGTTTGAATTTTGTGCTTTATAGTTATGGTCTATCTTTGCTTTGGACCTTTAATGTAGGTACAATTTTCCACACAATACCTGCAAACAGTCTCTTTTCTGCATTTATTCTTAGTGTGACTGAATCTCTGACACTGCAAGCACTGTACTACCATTGCTGCGTAGGTTTTAGGCTGTTGAGATATCACCCTACATAGTAATCTGCTCTCATATTGTGGTTCCTTTGTCAGTACATCATCAGTATTGTAATTATCTTGTTCAAGGCTTTCATTCTTTCAGCAGGCATGATCTTGATTTGTAGACTTTCTTCCTTCATGTGATTCAGGAGTTGCTCATCTGACCAGCCTGTAGTTATCTCTCTTATAACACCCTTCTTTTATTCTTTGAAAACGTATGCCTTGACTTCGATCGGGATTGGGCAGTTGGAATTATCTTGGGGTTGAATCTATTTCAGGCAGTTGGAATTCTCTTTGGGTTGAACCTATTTCATCCATCAGTGATTTCAATTCTGCATAATGTTTAAGATAAGTACGACTCCTTTTTAGTGTATTTTCAGTTTTATTATACCTCTTCTGCCTACTATTCCTTCTTTGAGGTTAATTATTTTATTGTCAGACAGTATTCTGAAAGTAGCTTCAATTCCCACCTTCGAGGTTAATTTTATTTTTGGCTCTTGGTTTACTTGCTGACGTCTGATTCCTTCCCATTTATCTCTCAGGGTCTAGTTTTCTTGTCGCTGTCACTTATATATGTCTGGATCGCCATACCATTCATAAAAACACATACACTTCTAAAACTTTAGGCTGTTTTAAAATGTATACTTCAGTATTACAAAATGCATTTTAACACAACAGCTGGGGAAAAAGTTGTGGTGGTGGTGGCACGCCAATCTTGTACAATAATAACAAACAACCAATAGAAAAGAGGATGCATGAATATTAGTAATCATAAAAATAACACATCACTACTGGTTATAAAATGACCACAAATATTCTGAACACAGAGTGAGCAGCGTGTGCCACATTATTACATATAATAATAAATACTATAAAATATACAAATACAGTAACATATAAAGTTTTATAACAATAGCAAACTACTACTATGGTAACCACCTACATAATAAATATAACAAAAATTTAGTTTTAGACAAGAAATACATATGTTTACCGTTTCCTTTTGTTCTCACCACATTTAATACTTTACATTAGTTACACGGGATGAGGAACAGCCTGGAAAATCAAATACACCTAATTCAGTGTGCTTTCTTTCTTTTTCTTTTTTTTTAACAGAAGAGTTTCGTAAATTCAGCCACCACTATATCTTACTTACTTACTTAGTCGTTCCCCTTCTACCGTGAGGTGTAGAGGTTTGGAAGAGAGAGCGCCAGACTATCCTATCGGCTGTCACCACTATATCACAAACAATAATTTATTTTTTCAAGCCATTGTAACACCTGAATTACTAGCTCAACAGAAGAGAACAAGTGGTAATCTTCATACTCAACATGGGCCACAACAGACTGGGATACCATCTATCCAACAAACTAAAGATAGGAACTACCAATGAGTGTAACTATGGCACCGATAAAATGACTGCTGAACATCTGCTTCAAAGATGCTCAACATATGCGAAACAGAGAAAGCGCATATGGCTGACACCAGTACCATTCATGGAAAAGCTCTACGGAGATGCAAATAGCCTCAAGCTGACTACTGCTTTCTTTGAAACTATTCAAGTAGACGTCTGAGAGTGTAGGAAGAAGAACTAATATTTACTTCATTTTTTTTTTTTTTTTTTTTTGGTAATTCTGAAACATTTATCTAAGCATTACCTCTATTCACCTCTGATACTATCAGCAGTATGTGTACCACTCCCTAGGAAATATTGCTTTACATTTATAACAAGTTCATTAATCTTTGTCAAATCAGTATGAAGACAATGCAGCAATAAGTACTATAAATTCAGTGTGCGTGCCCTGTGTAATTCCCGGGGGTCTCTGATGAGTCAAAGAAAGAATATGATTATTGCTCCCTCAATTATGTCATACAAGACGACTAATGAGGCTGGCAACCTCATCATGTCGAACAAATGGCTACAGAAACTACCACATCAAGAGTACGTGAATGCTTGGATCAGGCTTCCTGTAACAGGACCAGCTGTAGTGGTGTCTCCATGCTCCATAAGGAGTAAACAGGGCGACAATGATTCAGTGCATGTGTATGAGTTATTATTGAACAGAATTGATGTCATTGCACTCTGGGCAAACTCACAGGTGCTCAGTCTCCCTCAATATATGTCGAAGAGTGTGAATGCTAACTGTTCACATATGTCAAAGGCATCGGCAACAGAACACGATCCCTGTGGCTCCTGCAATATTTCTGGTTTGTTGCACAACAGAACTCTTGCTTCATGAAGCAAAGTTGCAGGCTTTGAAACCATGTAGAGTTACTCTCCAGTCTACCCAGTGGTAAATTGATACCTGACTCTGCTCTTGAGTTAGGGAAGGTGAAATGAAAGCAACTGGTCATCCTGCTTCATAAAAAGCTGAGACATTGTAAAGTAACCTCGCAGCCAAAATTTAGCTCAGAAATATATAACAGAATAGAACCAAGTTAAAACAAAAAGTATTCAAGGATATTTTAAGCAGCCTGCTCAACAAATATAAACAAAAGACAGCTATTTTAGCTGACTGTAGCAATGCACATTTTTTTTTTTTTCTTAACCAGTGGCACTTGGGCTTTCAGCTCTTCGGCTCAATGACATGTCATTGTGAGGCTGGGGAGCCTGTGGACTTTCCTTCCAACCCGGTCAGGAGCTTCGCTTCTTCCCATCCACAGAGGGTTTATCTCAGGAGCCGTTCAGGTTATTCAGTCAAAATCCTGGTCATGACACACCCTCAAATGCTCACGCCCAGGCTTGAACCTTGAACACCTGATCGCCAGTGCAATGTGGTAACCATTACACCAGCGGGGCTCCCAGCAATGCACATGAATAATGGAGTCAAAAATCAAATCAAATCAATAAACATGCAAGAGAAACACTGCAAGTCATAGATATATGGTTTCTCAAAGAATGTTAAAAGAATGCACTAAAACAGACTGATAAGGATATCCTCAAAGAGGCCAATGAAAGCTTATTATGCATATAAGAAAGATGCGCTCCATTTTCTATTCCACTATGTTAATGTGCAAGTGCTCACATTTGCAGAAACGAAACAATCTCTTCCGTTCTTGCTTTAACACTAGTCTTCTCCCATTCTGCAGACATGGCCAAACCATCTTAGTTGGGACTGTTCTACTTGGGTCTGCAGGGGTTGGATTTTTAGGCCTTGACGTATCGTCTGGTTGCTGACCATGTCTCTTCTTGTTACTTCACCCACCTTCCTCAGATACCTCATTTCTGAGGTTTGGATCTGGCTTTTATGGGTTGTAGTCATTGCCCATGACTCACATCCATATGTCAAGACTGGGACATAGGTGGAGCGGTATACAGCCATCTTCGTTTTCTTACCAACCTCTCTCTTGCTGAGGAATCCTCGATTTATGGCCTGAAAAAGTCTCCCAGCTGCTGCTTTTCGAGTGGCCAACTCTTCTTTGATGCCTCCCTTTCGGTCTATAATAGCTCCGAGGTATTTAAAGTGGTCGACCTGCTCCAGGACCTGTTCTCCTAGCTTAATCTGATGTCTTCTTTCTTCTCGTGATATCACCATGGATTTTGTTTTAGAGCTGCTTATGACCATCCCTCTCTTCTCCAGCTCTTCCTTCCAGACTTGCAGGTTGGATTGGAGATGTGCCTCTGATTTAGCAATCAGGGCAACATCATCAGCAAATGCCAGCTCCGAAATATAGACCTGTCTCATCTTCCAGTATCCCACTGAATACTTTCTTGTTCTCTCCTTACATGCCTTGATGACATCGTCCATAAGGAGTATGAAGAGGTAAGGTGATAGGATATCACCTTGTCTTACACCAGTGGTGGTCCTGAACTCTTCTGACTTAAGGTTTGCTGTCCTCACATAATTTCTGCAAGACTTGTAGAAGATTGTATAGCATAAATCTGAGGTGCTGGAATGTTCTTCCTTGCCAAACAGTCCCAAAGTTTGCTCCAGGGGACCTTGTCAAACGCCTTTTCTAGATCTAAGAAAGATGGATCTCACTCTTATACTAAAGGGCCTTTTCACTCAGGTGTGAAGATTAGGTCTTCAGTACTTCAGTTTGCTCAGAAGCCACACTGGACCTCATCCAATTGTGGCTCAGCTAGGCATCCGAGTCGCTGCTCCAGGATTCTGGAGTAGATTTTACCAGGGACACTGAGAAGGAATATGCCTCTATAGTTTCCACACTGTCGGTTGTCACCCTTTTTCAAAATCGGTGATATGATGGCAATCTCCCAATCCTTTGGTATGGTCTTGTTTCACCAAGCTGCCTGTAGGACCTTCAGGAGTAATAGGTCACCTGCTGCTCCCATGTACTTAACCATTTCTGGTGCTATACCATCATACCCTGCTGCTTTGCCCATCTTGATTTTCTCTAGTGCTGCATTCAGTTCTTCCATCTTTATGCCATCTTCATCACCATTGGTTTCCCCTTCCATGCTAGTGGTTATCATTTCTGATGCTTGACCTTGCTCACCGTCAAGGAGTTCTGAGAAATATTCTTTCCATCACTTCCTTTGGGGCAGTAAGCAATTTGCCTCATTTGTCCTTTATAAATTTAAGAGGGCAGTTTTTCCTTCCTCACGTTCTTTAGGGTCTTGTAGAACAATTTCTAGTTTTCTTGAGCATCTTTTTCTAGCTTTTCTCCATATTCTTCCCAGAATTTCTGTTTTGCTGCTAGCACCTTGTTCTTTCCTTCTGTTCTGAATATCACATATTCTCTATATTTCTGTTTTTCCTGCTGTGTTTTTAGCTCCTATTCACACCAATCTATGTGTATTTCTTTTACTTTTATTTATATCAATTTCATTGCAGTTCTAGTTAATCTCTTGCAATTTTTTAAGCATATCATAGTAATATGACAGTTACAACAGATTATGACAAAAGGGAACACTGAAGGGAAAAAGAAATAAAGAAAATCAAAGAAAGTATGATACAGTGAACTTAACATCAGGGCATGAGAATAAAGTTGAAAATAGAGCTGATAAAAATTGCTAACAACTGAAGATGGTGGACTGGTTATGCTAGTTGGCACAGCACAAGAAAGAAGTAGTAGACATTACTAAAAATACTGTCATTTTTAAATGTCATAAATTTCAGGCAAATAATGATAACTGTCACATAATATTTTATGTTGCGCACCTAGGTTTTGAAGGAATAAACATATCTTTTGTTGCGCACATCAGCTTTACAGGAAATGGTGCAAATGGGTGCAGTGAGGGGATTGAACAGGAAGCCTTGAGAGAAAGATGTCAGTTAGCCTGCTAGAATAGCCGTAGTTCATTTCCTTATGCTCACCTTATGATTATTAGTTTTAGGCAGCGTTGTTTGCATAATTTGATGGTAGTGGGCTGTGTTGAGCCAATCAGATGGTTTTTGCTATTATTATTGAGGTTATATGTGTAGTATCATGATCATTAAAAGGTAGATTATCAGCACGCCTTCAGATCTTATTTGTGTGACCTCTCGAAGTATAAATGAGTTAATAAGAGGACAGTGTCATAATGAGAGTAGATATTATACTGTGACAATAACACATAATAACAGCAAAAAAATGTTAACTAGTCGAAATTATTCTGAGATTTCACTGTTTTACGAAATATTAATTTATTTGCTTAAAAAAATAATTGTGCTTTATATATATATATATATATATATATATATATATATATATATATATATATATATATATATATATATATATATATATATATGACAATAAATGGGCTAACCTGTGCAGAAAATTGGGTATCTTTCAAATACACTATACATCAGTGTTTCTCAACCTTTTTGTGTTCACTGAACACTTTTCAATTTTCTAAAAATTTGCGTCACACCTATCTGACTGAATAAAAAATTACAGTGATATATACTACATTAAATACACTAATATGTGGGTACTTTAGAATAAAGAATTCGATTTTCTTTTAATTTTTAAAATAATTTTGAAGCATATCTATTTTTAATCAAAGCAGTTAATAGCTCCAATTATTGTTGAATGAATTCAAGCTGTAAGTTCAGTTTTATATTACATGATCACTAAAAATATCCTCATGTAAATTTACAAAATTTTTGCGGCACACTTTGATAGGTGCAGCGGCACACTAATGTGCCGCGGCACACTGCTTGAGAAACACTGCTATAGATCCTATAATGTGGATGTGAGTGTCCAAACTTTGGCACCATTTTATAAGTGAGTCCGCATTGTACTGGATTTCCTTATTTTGACGTAAATTTATCAACGTGAAAGAAATCAGCAAACTGAAGGAAATCTAACAAAAAGTGCAAATTTTTGTCACATGTGAATGAGTGAAAATAAGTTAAAGATACATTAATCATGTACATCTTTTATCTTGGATGCTGAAAATAAAGACTTCGCTCAACTTTTTTTGTTTTTATTGCTAAACAACAAATATTTATGCACGCGAAACTGAGGCAATTGGTAAAATTGGAGTCCAAATTCTGACAGAGGTATAAGCATCTGTCGTTACATCAAGCCTACAATGTACATAAAATATTTCAATAAACAGTTCAGCTTTTAGATTTATGATACCATTTTTAACAGTCTTTTAAGTGATGTAAAATAAAACATCATGATTTTTTTTCTGTTTTTGTATCACAATTACCATGTACATTAACTATTATACTTAAACATACATGACCATACAAACAATAAATTATGTGTCCTTATATCTACAGTCATGAGGCACATTATGCTGGTGATTTTTTATGTAAAAATATATTATTTACATTTCTTAAAATACACAACATAATAAAAAGGAAAAGTAAAGGATCCCGTTACACGCCCACTGAGGCATGTTGGGAATATGGTGTTAGGCCCATATTTTCTTGACCATCGGCACACTAGGGGTGACGTGGTCAGCACCACGCCGGCCGCCTTAACCTTTCCGGAGTTGCTCTGGTACCCATTTCATGAGGCTGGGTCGACCCCGGAGCCGTTTGTGGTCTAAAAAATCCCACTTCAACTGGGGATTGAACCACGGACCACCGAGCTAGGAAGCCAGTGCACTAACCACTGCGTTACTGCAGCTCTTACAACATAATAACCATCATCATTTTCCTTTGCACTCCATACAGAGCATGGAGCCACCATTGCAGTTAATCCCCTTGCAGGAAGCCTACAAAAAGCATTCACATGCTGCTGCACTGCTAGTTTCTGAAGCAATTCGTTGCCAGCCACATGACAAACCTCATATTAGTCGCACAACAAAAATAATCAACTATAAAAAAGTTATTGAAAATGTGATACTCTTATCATGTTAAACCAGACCAGCAGCAGTGAGCATTTTACAAGAATATATTATACACCTTGCTCTCTATATTCCATGCTAAAATTACCATACGTCTTATTCTCTAGGTCGATGCTGAAATTGTTATTTACCTTGTTCTATAAGTCTCACACTAAAATTAATACGTCTCTAAACTCCATGCTAAAATTATCACGTCCTAGTTTCTAAACCCCATGCTGAAATTATCACGTCCTAGTTTCTAAACTCCATGCTGAAATTATCACGTCTTAGTCTCTAAATTCCATGCTGAAATTATCACATGTCCTAGTCTCTAAATTCTATGCTGAAATTATCATACATTTGTTCTTGCTGTCATTTATTTGTTCTGTAGTTGACACATATCCATATCATGTTGCTATTCAGTCCAAAATCCACTTTCTCTCTCTGCAATTCTGTCCAAAACTTCCTTTTCTCTCATAGACCGTATCACAAGTGCTGCCTCCTACTAATTCCTTACTTATCAAAATATTATCTCCTTTTCTCAAAACTTGCTCAGTGGTATTTTTTATATCTGTGGAAGGGTAGATCATGTTCTCACTGAACACAAAACTCTGTCAAGAGATATTTTTCGTCAAATATTTTTGGGTCATCTTTTGCATTCTGAACCAGTTCATTACCAGGCAAACATGTGGACTTAGCCAGAGCAGAACTGACTGCTCTACTGGGCAGTAACAGTGGACTTTGATCGTTGTGATAAAAAAAAAGAAATGCAGAAAATGTATCTGTGGTCATACATAAAAATAACAAGTCATATGCATGTAAAGCTCTGGTGCTCAAATTATAAGCACTCCTTTGTGTGAAAAATAAAAAGATGCTAGGGAGAAAACAGCAAAACAAATTCAACTTAGTAAATGTTACTAATCTAACTTTTCCTATTACCCAATCAAAACACTCAAAAAATGGCACAAAAATGTTCATGTCTTGCTTTCATTGGGCAAATATTTCTCTCCAAAATCAATCTCATTCTTGTATGCTATAAGTGTGTTTTTGATTACCATGGCAACTGTAACTGGACCAACACCTCCAGGAACTGGTGTTATGTAACTGGCCTTCTCAGAGACCCCTGCATAACAGAAAAAAAAAAAAGATTAAAATATTATAGTAGATAGCATAGTTGTTATAAACGATATTATGGATGCAACACAGAATGTTGCCCTGCGTAGTTCCCTCAACACATCATCATCATCTTTGTCCTTTTCACTCACAATGAAGCATGCAGCCACCACTGCAGCTAGTTCCCTTACAGGAAGCCTGCACCAAGCAGACACATGCAATTACATGGTTGGTTTCTGTGTCAATTTTTTAAACACTTTGAGGTTGCCAGTTCCATGTATAACCTCACATTTGTCACCAAGTACGACATGCCTGAAGGAGAAGTTGTCTTAATCTTTCTTTGTCTCATAAGAGACCACCCAACCAGACCCTCTACATATGCAACAGATGACTCATTATCATAATTTTCCTTGATGCTGCCACATGTAGTTCCCTCTACACATTCAACACTTGACTATCATTATCCTAATTTTCCTTAAGGGGTTGGATTGGATAAAAGGTTTGGCATCCGTCTCAAATTCTAGAGATACCTGGTTCAATTCCCAGAAGAGGGAATATAATTTATGGAAATTTTTTTCAGAACCAGTGATCCTAATGATGTCATACTCCCCCCTGGTCTCATGGGTAGTGAAATCAGATGCCTAGCCTTCTCGGATAAGGGCGAAAAAAATAGGAGGTCCCATGTGCAAGTTGCGCACGTTAAAAATCCCACAGCAGTTTGAAATCGTAAAGAGTAGGCCATAAGGCTGCTGCCCTGGCAAAATTTAAAAATTAGAAACCTACCCACCAAATATATTTATAGAATGTGTGATTCCTAAATACACACATTGGGATTCTCACCGGTACTACGGAGTTCGTGCACTGTGCTGAGATCATCTTTGTGTGATCTAAGGGAAGAGATCGGAGCACTGATGGAGTTGTCCGTGAGCAATGAAGATAGTTCTTAAAACCAAACCAAACCAATTTTCCTGGATGTAGCCACAAGTAGTTCCCTCTAACACATGCAACACTTGACTATCATTATCATCATTTGATTTTTGGTCCCAATTTGTGGATTATATGTTCTACAGGATTGGGTAACTTGCCAGTCACCTTTTACAACACATATAATACTGCAGTTGTGCTCTCTGACTGCTTTAAGTCTAAACACTACAACTGTGGCAGTTAACACGTGTGAGACTACCAACGAAAAGAAAACCAAAAAAAAAATCATAATTACTGTAGAGAATTAACAACAATGACATGTTTTAATGACTAAAATAATATTTTAAAAAACAATAACGGAAAGTACATATTTTTCACTATTGTAAAACAAAATGAAATGTTATATCATCATTAGTTTCCTTTACGCTCCTTAAGAAGCATGCAGCCACCACTACAGCTGGTCCACTTCCAGGTAGTGGGACACCAAACAATCACATGTTCTTGCAGCATTGGTTTCTCTTGCAATTTGTTTTACATGATGAGGTAGCCAGCCCCATGCTGAAATCTTATATTAATAGCCTTGTAGGACATGCCTGAGGATACAGTAGTCCTATTCTTTATTTGTCAGGACTACACGGGGGTGACAAGTTTATATTTTTTCACTATTTTAAAAGAAATAATAACCTACCTTTGTAATCAACATCACCCACTAGTTTCGACTTGCCTCTGTCATCAAGAATGCGTGTGATCCCAATGTCTATAACCACAACTCCCTCTTTCACCATATCTGCCGTCACAAGTCCCGGTACCCCAGTAGCCGTTACCAAGATATCTGCTGCTTTGATAAAATACCTCAGCTGATCGGGTGGAGTGTTCCTGTGGCATATTGTAGTGGTTGCATCCCCTGTGTGAAATAATCGTGTGCTCACGTAAATATTTTGAATAACTGATAAATGAATACTTAAAGATGGAGAAAATTGGTCATACAGTTGGAATGCAACCAGACCAAACAACTTTGCAAGCTTTAGTAAGCTGTGTTGTGTCATATGCAGGGATTGCATTCTGACGCTTCTGGTAAAGCCAAAATGACATATAGTCAAAAATTACCTTCGAAAATCAATGTGGCATAAAGTAAGATAAATCCATATAGTTTACTTGTAATAATATGCACATAACAAAGAGTACATAATACACGAGTAAAATACATTTTATTTTTAATGACTTACTTAGTCATTCCTCTTCTATCCTGGGGTGCAGAGGTGTGTCAGAGAGAGTGCCATACTATCTTATCAGCTGTTTTCCTCCTGACCTGGTTCCAATCTAGTCCTCAGTCCTAAATAGACTGTCTAATGTTGTCCTCCCAGCGAACTCCTGGAGGTCTGGATCCTAGCTCTTGGTTTCCCATATTTATTTTAATTACATGTACATAAGGAGAGCAGCGGTTAGTGTACTGGCTTCCTAGCTTGGTGGTCCATGGTTCGATGCCCAGTTGAGGTGGGATTTTTAGACCGCAAACAGCTCCGGGGTTGACCCAGTGTTACGGTATATTAATTGGCATTGTCTGCTAGAGGTTAGCAGCATGCGATTTAGGGGTTACAACGTTTAATGTAATGTAAAAAGTATTATTAGCCTAGTGAACGCTGTGACGTTTCAGCGTTGGTAGTCACGTACGGAGACCAAGTAACGGGACCCTTTTTCAAATGACCGTCAAACGGAGAAGACGTGTCTTTATATTCTTATAGTGTCGGGCATAGAAAGCCACACGGTTATATTGTATTTTCTCATGGACATGGGTCAGTCCACTGTTATGATGAAGAAAGATGAAGTTACAGGTTAGTAATTGACTAAACCTTGTCGGGATGAATTAACAGTCCTTTTTTAGTGATACTAGTGCCAGACGCATAATCTCACTGTCGGTCGTTGAATTTACCAACCACGCGTGCATACAGTTATGTCGTTCTGTCTACAGTAATACAGATGTATGAGACAAGGACTGATTTGTAAAGGAATCATAGATGAAGTATGAACTGCAATTATTATGTATAACTCTTCATGATGACCATGTGTGAACTGTTCGTGTATGGAATTGATATATTAAATTTATATGGACTCAAGGAATGACTTATCAAGTCTCTGAACGTTGGAAGTTGAATATATAATAATGTTGACAAATATTCTATCCCACCTTCGCGTAATTTACCATCAATAGCACGATACCATAACTGAATGAGAAAGACAAGGGATAAAAATGAAAGTAATGGTAATCACTGAAGAACCCTTTGGTAACACTGGATTTGTAACACTACTATAAACACGACGACCCCCGTGTAACACTGGTTGGCCATTGATGGGGAACGAAAGAAAGAATTAGTTGGCCATCGCTGAACGAAAAGAAAAAAAGGAAAATTTTTTTCTTGTTTACATGCTTTTACAGACTGTTTACCATTGCAAGAAAGTCACATGATGAATAAAAACGACGTTCAACACATGACTACGAAGGTTAAATCTGACGTCACAACATCATGCGTAGATGCCACGCTCTGAAAGTACAACCGTCAACGCCTTCCAAGTTGATGAAGATTTACCTTATCAAGAAGACCGGACGATTGAATACGGTTGTCAACCAATCGAGAGCAAACAGTACTAGGCATTGATCTAGGCCGTTGATGAACTTGACATCGCCGGAGCCTTTTAAAGATAAGTTTAGACTTAGGACGATTGTCCGTCATAAAACACAATACAAAGTCCATTTCGCTGTGCAGGCATGTCCTTGCTATTCATTATATATCTATGTCATATCTGTTTTTTCCGTTGATGTTGTCCCTTATTTGTGGGTATGGATGGGCGGCGGTTTGGAATGAATAACATGGCTCTGAGGATGCCGATATTCATTCTGAATGTTCCTTAAGGCCGTTAGTTAATTGCTTTTAACGAAGAACCCATCGACGACCTTCCGATGATTTTCGTTCGTTCGTAATTGCAATTAATTGACCTTGCATGTTAGATGTCCAGTCTAGTTATAATTGGGGTATTCTAGTGTATTTAGTTCTAATTTTTATTCAGTTTTGTAACAATGTTTGTAACCTATCGTGTTTTTTCTGACCTTACTATCATTCAGTTTATATTTTTTGTACAATCGTCAATGAGTCCATGTATACGTCACTAATTTTTGTGTACGCAGGTTAGTTTTCTATTCAGTTCATTCTTAATCTCTCACTTCCATTTTATACCACTTAGTTATAAATGCATTTTTTATTGTGAAAATGTCTTGTCGTATGGTAATACTGTTCTGTAATCCTTGGTTAACACATTGTATTGTTTGTCTTCATTTCATCCTTTTATAATTTAATATTAATGCTATAATGTATTCATTAATAATAGTGTAGATGAATATGATTAAATTTTTATGCGTTTTAAGGAGGAATTAGGGACTTTGCACATATTTGCAGTAGTGGTCCAAGAAATGGGCAATGCACTTTATAGCTCATGACTATGGCATAATATACCATGATTAATTATTATAACTTTATAACATATTAATACATATTAAATGTTGATTAGTACATTTTCTCATTACTAAAGTGTAAACTTAATAACTATTAAGATTAAATAACCTAACTGTTTAGGTTAATACCCATAATTATTGAATACTAATATTAAGTGCATGATATAATTTCAGCACCTTATATAACTAACTATCATAACTATTTATGATAGATATTAGTTGATAGATATAATATTTTTACAAAATATTATAGATTTGTGGAACTTATAAATAACAGTACAGGAATATTGCAATTTCTTATATTGATTATTCATTCTTTGAGTAATTAGAATTATCGACATAGATTCTATTGGTGATTACTAAACATAAGTAATTGAATACTTAAATAAATCAACTTCAAGAATGCTTACCTTGGATCATTTCATTAAAATTGGAAAAGATTGTAACAAAAAGGGAGATGCACTCCTGGAATTTGCAGAACAACAACTTGCAAAATATAAGGCAGATATGGAAGAACTTGAAAGAAAAGAGGCTGAAAGGAAAGCTATTGCTAAGGCAGAGATGGAAGAACTTGAAAGAAAAGAGGCTGAAAAGAAAGCTATTGCTAAGGCAGAGAAAGAAGAATTAAGACAAGAAGAAGAAAGAAAGATGGCAAGAGATGAAATCCTACGGATTGAAGAAGAGAATAAATTGAAACGACAGGAAATCATACTGCAGCAAGAAATGGAATTGCAACGGCTTAAATTGGAAACAGCAAAACTTAATTCGCAGGGTGCTGCAGCAAGCCAAAATGATAATGCTCAATCGGGATCTTCTTCCAACCGACTTAAGGGCAATTATTACTTTAAGCTACCACCGTTCAAATTACACGTGGACGACCTATCATCATGGCTGGCGCGCTTTGAGGATATATGTAAGGTCAATAACCTTGACAAAACAGCATGGGCACTTAAACTCAAGGAATTTCTGGATGGAGAACCTGCAAGTGCAGCACAAAATATTGATCCGACATTAGCCACAGACTATGAGGCCATTAAGACGTTGTTATTACGTCGGTTCCATTTGAACGAAGAGGCATGTAGATTACGTTTCAAAAGTTTGTTGCCAGATAATAATAAAGATTTCACAGGTTTTATTGCTAACATACGCAATACTTTTAACAGATGGGTTGAACTAGCAGGTGTCAACAAATCTTACGACAAGTTAGTCGATTTGTTATTGAGGGATAAAGTGTTATCTTCTGTCAGCCCACCGTTCTTTGCTTATCTGCAAGAACGGAAACCAGAAACTATTGATGAGTTAGAAAAAATGTCTTTAAATTACTGCACCGCTCATCCGAATGCTAACATTTCTGGCTCGTTAATAAGAGAACCACTTCCTGTAGCCTCCAATATGGCATATCATAGTAATAACAAACCTAGAACACACAGTGTGGACAGAGGTAGGTTCAAGGGAAACTATGACATTAATTTTCATAAGGGACGTAATAGCTTTAACAATAACTTTAATAGAGGAAGACCACAAAACAGAAATTATTCACCTCAGTCCAGATACAACAGTAATCCACGTAACTCAAGTTATAATCGTTCATATAATGATAATAACGGTAACAATTGGAACAACAGCGATAATTATAACTCGAGACATCGAGATAACAGTTACAATAGAGGACAACGGGATAATTCAAATGATTATTCTCGTCATCGATCTCAGTCACGAAGACCATCACATTTTGATCACAATACAGGGGCGGCACTCACGGATGGTACGACCCCTAGTGTTTCTGATAATAATAATCAGTCACAATCTTCTTCTGCATGTTGTGCTGTTAACTTTAATGTGGCAAATAGTTGCCAAGATTGTAATACTATTTTTCAGAAGGCCAAGGAAACGGTGCTGAATTGTGGACACCTTCATACAGCAGTTGGTCTTTCAGCGAACGATGGCAAGGGCACCCTGATGTTCAATAGAGGATTAGTTAATGGATCCGTGGTCTCAGTTTTAAAAGACTCTGGATCAACAACCATTGGAGTTCGGCAGTCTCTGGTACATCCTAGCTGTGCAACAGGGGACTATGTCCGTTGCATGACCTTCGGGGGTACTATTGAGTACTACCCCACTGCCATAGTACATGTTAATACACCATTTTTTTCAGGTAATGTCAAGGTGTGCATGCTACAGAATCCATCAGCTGATCTTACATTAGGACACATACATGGGAGTAAAGATTGCACTCCTAAAGAAATTAATGATTGGGAGAAAAAAAATTTGCATTCTTTTAGCAATGCTAACGCTGTTGTTGCTATGGCTACACTTCGTGCCAACAACATGAATACATGTGGCACAGCAGTTTCCAACTTCACTCTGAGTACTATCCTGGAAATTGATGAAGATGATAGATCTATTGGACAACATACTAAGGATATAACTGATCCTAATAAAACTGTTGACGTTGTCAACATTGACAAAAACATTACGAAGAACTATAATAAGGTGAAAAATAATGTTAGGTTTATGAGGAACTTAGATAGGAAGTTTAAGACAAATAAGTCTGACAGCAAAGTTTTGACTTTGCCCAGCAAAGACATGTCTACGACATGTAGTAAATTTAATACCTTTGGTGATGATAGGTATCATCCTCAGTCCAGTCAGGATGATACGACATCCAACAGAAAGACAATGTCGGTGTTGAGGGAGAAGGTTAATTCTTTGACAAAGAATACATATCATCATTGTCCACTATTTCGTGACAATGATACTACATATATTGGGAAAAGTGCGTATTCTCGCACAGTGTTAGTGCGAAATCTGCCGCAGGATACTACCTGGCAGGCACTTAGCAGTTTTTTTGATTATACAGCAAACGTTAAGTTGGTTCGTCTTCTGCCATCATGCAATGGGCAGAATAGACAGGCAATGGTTACATTTCGTAACAATCGAGACGCTCGTTGGGTAATCGAGCGTGATAATGGTGTTTATTTTCATCACCGTTATCTAAACTTACAATTAGTACCTGATTCTGCGTTACGCAGATAATGGTTTACTTTCACACTTGTGTTTTATATTCTTGATGACTCAGCATAGTCAGTCATCATTTCTTATCTTTCTTAATCATCTATCCTAATATAGATTGATTTATTGATTTTTTCTTCTCGAAAAAAAAAACATTTTTTATTCTTAACATCTTTAAATTTGTACACGTTTTCTGTCTTATTTGTTTTTACCATGCCTACAAGAGACAGTAAGGTGGTTAAATGTTTTAACTATGCTCAGCCCAATGCAGCATAAGTTCAGTTGTCATCTTGTTTAAAATAAGACATGCCAGTGAAGGTGACATGGACTGGTAAGTTTAATAGAATATTTCGGTGAATTATTGATATATTTTCAAACCCACCAATTTTGAGACTACCTGATGCTTCCAAAAAGTTTATTCTCTGCACAGATGCGAGTATGTACGGAATTGGCGCATGTTTGCTCCAATATCATGACGACGTCCTTCATCAAACACTGTACGTCTCACGCAAACTTAAGCCACCAGAAATCACATGAGCCTGAAACTGTCAAAATACGCCATTCTCATTCAACCGTTCAAATTTACGATTGAATACATTTCTGGAATAGACAATATCGTCGCAGACGCACTATCCAGAAATCCTTTGGATATCGAGTAATCAACACTGACACTTTTCTAATACTTCAACCGAAATTACGTGTCACAGGAGACTGAATCCTATCGCAAAATTCTTGACATGGAGATAAACCTTTGCTTACGATTCAACCAAATAACTTGTACAGACATATGGGCAATAACGAAATTTGAGAAATTCCTGCTGGGAGCCCTGTTCGTAGTACAAACAGACCAGAAAGCCGTGGCATCACTACGACGGGCAAATCATAAAAGTCCAAAGCTCACCAGATTCGCTATTCTCCTGCAACCTTTCGACTTCTCAATCGAGTACATCACAGGAGCAGATAACGTCCTGGCAGATACTCTATCTCGAAACCCTACTGACGTCGAGTCCTGAACTATATTAACGTCGTAGATACTTACTCGAAATAAATAGCACTATAATGGCTGTTCTATATAGACATAAACTATTGCCTACAATACAAGTATCTGCGTACTAACGCGTACTAAAGACGTTAGATACGAAATGAATGGAATCAACTGACTCTATTTTCGTATTTACGCCAGAACTTTGCTTGATATCCTTTACTGATAAAACTATTGGACACATTTCCGTGCATCAAGTGAACATAATAGAAAACACTATCAAAGTAACTCAGTATGCGACATGAACTATTGATAATAACGCCGATACTTATGAACTGAAACACTTAAACATTTGTTTATTAATTGGAATTCACAAGGATCAAGCATACGTATGGATCATCTTATCCAACTTTAATTAATTTTAATTAAGTCCTTTAAATAATGGAAATTAAAATGAAAGTGAGATAAATATGAAAAAAATGAAATGAAATTTGAAAAAAAAAAAAATGAAAGAAAGAAAAAAATAAAATCTCACATGATTTTTAGATAATGTTATTGTATGTAACTATTATATTATATAGTTAATAATTATGTGGGTACATTACATACTACATTATTGTTTAAATTGGTTAATTTAGATAGGTATTAACAACTTAATACTAAACTTAATTAATGTCCAACACACATAACTAAGTTAAATTTATACATTACTTTTTTCTCTACTTTATTCTTTATTTATTTATTTCTCTCTTTAACATATCCTTTCATTTTTCTTACATTAGATTTTCAACAACTTTATTCTTATTCCACACTCAATATAATTAATTAGTTTAATTTTAACTCTTTAGATTAGTCTGACGTGACATGTCATTGCGACATATTTTAAGCTAATTAATTATTTAATTAGATATCAACATTAGCCATTCTCTTTTAGTTTATATAAAATTTATGTATAACATTTAGGTATAATATGATCATTAATATATTAGATGACTGTTAGTTAACTCTTAGTATACGAGCGGCCTTTCATGACTACCATTACAGATTTTGCAATAAATAATTTATTTATAAAGATAACATAAGTATTATATATCAAAATGTGAAGATATGAAACCCCTATATCATGCATGTAACTAAATTGTTCAGTGGTTTTAAACATGCATTCAGCTATAAATTTTCGCTATTGACGGGGATCGATCATCGGCCTCTCTAGAAGGCCGCTCGTATACTAAGAGTTAGTCGACATGACCACGACATTGGTTCTAGACAGAACGTCGTAGGCCATATGCCACATTTTTGTTAAATTTTTTGATATTGTTAAATTTTCTGATATTCGTTCAGATAGGTTTTTGAAAAAAAAATCTATCTAATAGATTTTTTTTTCCCCGGTGGACAGGGAATTGTTACGGTATATTAATTGGCATTGTCTGCTAGAGGTTAGCAGCATGCGATTTAGGGGTTACAACGTTTAATGTATTGTAAAAAGTATTATTAGCCTAGTGAACGCTGTGACGTTTCAGCGTTGGTAGTCACGCACGGTGACCAAGTAACGGGACCCTTTTTCAAATGACCGTCAAATGGAGAAGACGTGTCTTTATATTCTTATAGTGTCGGGCATAGAAAGCCACACGGTTATATTGTATTTTCTCATGGACATGGGTCAGTCCACTGTTATGATGAAGAAAGATGAAGTTACAGGTTAGTAATTGACTAAACCTTGTCGGGATGAATTAACAGTCCTTTTTTAGTGATACTAGTGCCAGACGCATAATCTCACTGTCGGTCGTTGAATTTACCAACCACGCGTGCATACAGTTATGTCGTTCTGTCTACAGTAATACAGATGTATGAGACAAGGACTGATTTGTAAAGGAATCATAGATGAAGTATGAACTGCAATTATTATGTATAAATCTTCATGATGACCATGTGTGAACTGTTCGTGTATGGAATTGATATATTAAATTTATATGGACTCAAGGAATGACTTATCAAGTCTCTGAACGTTGGAAGTTGAATATATAATAATGTTGACAAATATTCTATCCCACCTTCGCGTAATTTACCATCAATAGCACGATACCATAACTGACTGAGAAAGACAAGGGATAAAAATGAAAGTAATGGTAATCACTGAAGAACCCTTTGGTAACACTGGATTTGTAACACTACTATAAACACGACGACCCCCGTGTAACACCCAGCCTCATGAATTAGGTACCAGAGCACGTCTGAGAAGGTTAAGGCGGCTGGCGTAATGCTGACCACATCACCCCTAATGTGCTGATGGTCAAGAAAATATGGGCCTAATACCATACTCCCAATATGCCTCAATAGGCATGTAACAGGATCCTTTACCTTTTTTTACATGAACATAAAAATGAAAGGAAACTCCATCTGGTTACTAAGGATTTATGAAACAAGGAAAGAATAAGATCAGTGTTGACCATACTACAAGTTCGCGTGCTGTGCTTCTGGCAGAGGCTTTCTGCATAAGGTAAAAGAGCAGGTGAACCTTAGGCTCTTTGACACATTAACTACCGAACAGAATAACATGGTAGAGCATAATTGAATTTTGTTCCCATTTTCACCCAGCAGGTGTATGGAGAAAAGAAGCTTTTGTTTGCTAAATTTTTTTACAAATTTTTATGAAATTCTGGAGATAAATGAATGAACTATTACAACAAACTGAAAAAGGTATGTTTACATGGATGGTAGATATTATTAATAATATAAAATTATTGACAGACAAAACAGTATTTCAAAATTGTTTTAAATGATCAACATTTCTTGCCTCTCAAGCAGTTAATGCCTTTCTTTTGGTTATCATCATGTAGTATATCCAATGACAAGAAAAATAAGCACAAGAACACACACACAGACCCATGTTTACACAAACAGTAACTTACATTATCATACCTACATCAATTCCATAAAATCTCTGACAATTAATAAATAACACCTAACTACTATAAAAATTGGGAGCCACGGTAGCATAGTGGTTAGTGCACTGGCTTCCTAGCTGAGTGGTCTATGGTTCGATCCCCAGATGAGGTGGGATTTTTTTTAGGCCGCAAACGGCTCCTGGGTCGACCTAGCCCCAATTGGGTACCAGAGCAACTCTGGGAAGGTTAAGGCGGCCGGCGTGATGCTGACCACATCACCCCTAGTGTGCCGATGGTCAAGAAAATATGGGCCTAACACCATATTCCCAATATGCCTCAAAGGGCGTGTAATGGGATCCTTTACCTTTACCTTTTACTATAAAAATCACATTTTGAATCAGTGTCCACATTGTTTTCACTGTCATCATTGTTGCTAGATCTATCAATTGTTGAAACAAATTTATAGCCTGTTCAGCAGTTAGACGAGGTGTACGAGTGTTTTTTATGGCCCTATCACTAGGTGTCATGGTAAACAATTTTACACAATTTGAAATGTTGAAAAATACGAATATAAAATTAATTTTCCAGGGCTTGACAAGAAACCAAATTTTAAAGGTTGACTCTTCCGGTGGTAAATTAAAATCCTGAACCAGATCTGAAAGTGTATTGGTACATTTTTAATTAGTTTTATTACTAAATATAGATCGATGGCAGTACTGACTCTTAGCCACAGTGGTGAGGTTCATGAGCCAGCCCCACCGGCTCGCGGTAGTTAATGTGTTAAGGAGCAAGTACGTAAGAGAAAAGATAAAGACATAAAAATTAAAGAATAACAGTCTAACCAAGGATCTACCATCCAGAAAAGGAAATTATTACGTTTTTTTCCCTACGTAATCTACTTGCATAGAACATAAGAACTGAAATGGTAGACAAGATCACCAATGTGGAACTGATGACAAGAATCAAAGCAATTCCTGTTCTGTAATCCCCAGAGTAAGAGACGTAGAGGGAAAACAAAACTACATGGTGAAGAGGACTGGCGACAGTAATGACAAGGAAGGAGAAAGACAAGGAGCGCACGTGGGCAGATGGCACAGGACAGGAAGGCTTGGAAGGCATTTGTTGAAGGCCTATGCTCCATGTGGAGCCAAGAGGTAATAGATGAACAGTTGTGGTCCAAGTTTCACATATGAAGGGCGTTCAGAAAGTAATGCACCACATCGTTTTTCTCAGGAGCTGTTTATTCAAAAAGCATGAAATTTATATACAATATACATGGATATGTCATGTAAACATCGGTATTATTCAACATAATCCCATCAACTTGTACGGCTTTATGCCAGTGCGAAACAAGTGCATGTATTCCTAGCCCGTACCAGATTTTGTCTTGATCATGTAGCCATTTCTTCACTGCATGAATCACTCCTTCATCATCTTCAAACCTTGTCCCATGGAGTGCATCTTTAAGTGGACCAAATAGATGAAAATCAGAGGTTGCCAAATCAGGACTTTAGGGTGGATGGGGTAGTACAGTCCAAACCAATTTGGTGATTGCTTCCCGTGTTGCCAGACTTGTGTGAGGGCGCGCATTGTCGTGAAGGAGAAGCAGGTCTGTTGGATTCTTGTGCAGCCGAACTCTGCGAAAACGTTGAATGAGTTTTTTCAATGTCTTAATGTAAGCTTGCGAATTGATTGTCTCTCCTCTTGGCATAACGTCCACAAGAATCACACCTTCAATGTCCCAAAAGACAGTGATCATGACCTTTCCAGCTGAAGGAATTGTCTTGAATTTCTTTCTTCTTGGTGACTGCGGATGATGCCACTCCATTCACTGTCTTTTTGTCTCAGGTTCAAAATGATGTGCCCAGGTTTCGTCACTTGTAACGATCTTAGCCAAAAAGTTCTCTCCATCAGCATTGAAACACTCCAACAATTCAGAAGAAATTGCTTTCCTTTGCAATCGGTGGTCATTTGTGAGACTTCGAGGAACCCATCTTGCGCAAACCTTAGAAAATCCGAGAGTTTTTATAACTGCATTTGCACTACCAATGCTGACTGACAGCTGTAAGGCCAACTGTTGAGTAGTGATTCGCCTATCAGTAAGAATAATGCCCTCAGCGCATTTCAACATTTCTGCGTTGGTGGCTGTGGCAGGACGTCCACAGCGCGGCCGATCAAGCAGCTCCGTATCTCCACTTCCTGATTCTTTGATTCTCTGAACCCAGCAACTGACTGTACTCCTGTTGACTGCAAAACTTCCATACACATCACATAGACACTTGTGATATTCACAACAGGTTCCTTCTCTGCAACGAGAAATTCTATCACAATTCGCTGTTTATAACGCAAGTTGCTAACATGCTCCATTTCAACGGTTTAGGGCAGCCGTATTATTTGGCCGGTTGCGATGCAATTTGGTGCACACAATTGGCACATGTCATATTTGAAGTGTGCAAAATTTCATGCTTCTATCTTCATTATTAGCTGAGAAAAACGATGTGGTGCATTACTTTCTGAATGCCCCTCATAGAATGAAAAAGTGATAGATAAACAGATCTTAGAGCACGGTGGATCTGTCCTTTGCACTAAATTGTGTGTGTCCTATCTATCACCAGCGTCTTCTTCTTGTCTACTGTTCCACTGGCGACTGTCTGGTTTTTCTGTGCTATATATCACCATTACTACATAGTTTTACGATCATCTATGTGGAACTGATGACGCAAACCAGACAAGTGCCAGTGAACAAAGGATGAGAAGAAACCTGTTGATAATTATACAAGGCAGTCCTTGGAATCCCCAGGATAAGAAAGGTAGAGGAAGACCGAAGAACACCTGGAGGAGAGAATTGAAGACAGGCATGACAGGAATGAGGAAGCCAGGGAAAGACCTTGAGCTGATGGCACAGGACAGAAAGAGTTGGCATGAGTTTATTGAAGACCTACGCTTCTAGACGTCTAAAAGGTGATCAATGAATGTTTTACTTTATTCACAAACGATCCAAAAAGAAAAGAAAAACTTTGTTTGCACTGTAATTAAGTCTAAACTGCCAGGTTGGATACTTTATGCGAAACAAAAGCCATTTGTTACCTGCAATATTTCCGCCATTGCCATCAGAATGAAGATGCAGGGCAATAGGCAGACCAACATTTTTTGACCTTCCGCAAACAACTGCATTTTTCCCGCGTGTTTCAATTTCTGTTTTAGATTGAAAAACATCATACGAATGTTTAAAAAAACATAAGAATTAACATTCTTTCATTCTTCGTGTTCAATTTGTGTTATAATTAAAAGTATGATTTTAAAAACCCTGAAAAACAGACTGCCACTTCAATCCCACACATTATAAATTCTCATAAACAGAAGCTACAGCAGAGCAAGAGAAAAATGGTCACACACGTAAAAATGAGGAGAAACCAGGCAAACAGCAAAGCAAAAACATATGATAAGATGGAGCATCACAACGCAGTCCTTGTTCTGGAACCTCCAGGGTAGAAAACCCTAAGAGATATGTAGATGACAGCAGAGGCGTACTTTAAGTATTTAGCATCGGAGGCGGATCCTACCTTTGGCATCTCCCACCCCCCATAAAGAAACACACTTGCAAATATATTTTTAACAGTAAGTGCTCTCATAAAAGTGGCCAATGGCACCCCCCTTAGTACGCCACTGGATAAGAGCTGTAAACAGAACTAAGGAAACAATGAAAACAGCAGGAATTAAAATTGAATGTTCAGGGCAGAAACGCTTGCAGTGATCTGGATTAGCTGAAAAGCAAAAATGAGGAAGACAAAATATAAATTTAGACATGAATTATATACAAATCCAACTTTAGACATGTAAATTACATATAAATCTAACTTTGGATATGTAAATTATGTACAAATCCAATTTTAGACACGCAAATTATGTATAAATCTAACTTTAGACATGTAACTTATATACAGGTTGGTAACCCAGAATCCGAAATGCTCAGGGACGGCCGTGTTTCGGTTTTTGCTCTAAGTAGTCCAAAAATCAGTTCGAAAATCACCCACAAGTCAGTCGAAAAAACTTTTGATTTCCTGAATAATTCCGTTTTCGGATTCTGTGTTACCGACCTGTACAAATCCAACTTGAGACATGTAAATTATGTACAAATCTAACTTTAGACATGTAAATTATATACAAATCCAATTTTAGACATCTAAGTTATATATAAATCCAACTGTAGACATTGTACAAATCCAACTAAGACATGTAAATTATACAAAAACAAGGACCTACTCAGCCTGCGAATTATCTCAAGTACTCCTGATGGTGTAGCCGGAATGAACGCCTTCTGGTCCACACAAAAACGGCCCACATTCAGCACATTAAAACCATCCACATCCTTCCGTGGTGATACAGCATCACAGATGGTTCTGGCATTGATATGAGATGGTAGAGGAAGCTGGACCAGTATTCCATCATTGTCTGAGAGGCTGTTAATAAAGTCAATCTCCTTCAAAAGTTCTTTTTCCGTCACAGATTGGGGCATACGCAAAATATCACATGATATTCCTGGGGGGGCATAAACATCCTAATTTCAAGTTAACATTATGTATTCTTAGTAAAACATTACAGAAATGTCTTCATTAGTCTGTTAGTTGAGTTAACTTCTGAAAACTGGCTACTGATAGATTGCCAGAATTAGTGTTATCCTTCTAACTGGTAGATTGAGGAAGAAGAGTGAGATATCAGTAAGATGTGGTGTAGGGTGGTGTGGCGTTGGCTATTGCACGCCACATGCCAGAAAATAAATAAGATTTTGGTGCTGGTGAGCGCGGCACGATGATGATTTATCACTATGTGTATTGCGCACATGACGTAGACAGTTCGGAGATAGAAACATACAGAGCTAGTGTTTACCCTGAAGGGTTAAAGTGTGTTTCTACTAGATGGTAGATAGATTTAAAATGTTCAGTGGAAAATGCCTTAAAAGACATCAAGGTGTACAGTTTACCAATCAACAAAGGATTTGGAATTAGAGAATGTATATGTCATAACACAGAATATGGAATTACCTATCTTGTGATGCCTAGTAAAGATGATGTTCTGTATATGTTGATTAAAAGTTGAAATGTCAACAGAGTTCCCAAGTTGATATATCTATTGTTGAATGGAACTATTGAATTTCCTGTTATGGAGTATTGTGGCTGTCCTGAACCTTGAGGACCTATTATACACCGTGTCCGGCAGAATCACTACCTATAACAAATGTCAATATTTCCTCATCCATGTAAGTTAGAATTTTTTTTTTATGGTTACCTCGTATAGAAACCATTACATTTTTAGGAGCAGTGAGATAATTGATAAATTGTCCGATAATATGCAGATAACGCATACGTAATGCGCAGCCGCGGAATGTGAGGACGCGTGTAGTGAAAATGGCGGAGTTCACGGTGCAGCAGAAAGTGCAATGCTGTTATTGGCTTGCGGAATTAAAGTTTCCCATTGTCGTGCAAAGGAGATTCAGGCAGGAATATGGACAGAAATCTCAAGAGCGACATACCATAGTGAAATGGCACAAGCAACTGTTGGAAACAGGTTCTTTGTTGAGAAAGAAGGGAAGCGGCAATGAAGCGTTGTCTCCAGATAGAGTTGAAGCAGTTAGCGAAGCTTTTCAACGTAGCCCGCGGACATCCATTCGACGGGCAAGTGGAGAATTGGGTATTCCAAAATCTACTGTTCACGACATTGTGCACAAAAGATTGCAGCTTAGAGCCTACAAGATCCAGCTAGTGCAGAAGTGACAGCCAAATGATAAACCCAGACGAGCCGAGTTCGCAAATGCAATGCTATGTCACCTCGATGATGACAATGCATTTCTCAATCGTGTGGTATTCTCCGATGAAGCGACCTTTCACACTTGTGGCAAAGTTCACCGGCATAATTGTAGGATATGGGGAAATGAAAACCCACATGTCGTAATGGAGCATGAGCGAGACAGCCCTAAACTTAACGTGTGGTGTGCCTTAACCTCAAATTATGTGATCGGGCCATTTTTCTTCGCCGAAGCCACAGTCAGAGGAGCAACATACCTAAACATGCTGCAAAATTTTGCAGTTCCTAGGATAACAGAAGGATTCATATTCCAGCAAGATGGAGCACCTCCACACTATGCCAATGAAGTAAGAAACTACCTTCATCAACAATTTGCAGACAGATGGATTGGAAGATTAGGTCCCATTGATTGGCCACCAAGGTCACCAGATTTGACCCCCTTAGATTTTTTTCTATGGGGATACGTAAAAAACTTTGTCTATCAAACTCCGGTGCAGGGACTGGATAATCTTCGGCAGCGAATAATTGACGCTTGTGCATCCGTCACACCTCAGATGATGCAAAACACGTGGAGAGAGATAGAATACCGTCTTGAAATTCTTCGAGCCACTAAAGGCGCTCATGTGGAGATCTACTGAAACTTGGTGAGTTGCTACTGAAACTTAATGAGTTTGCCTAACAGAAAATCAAAATCCGGTCGGTCTGCTATTATTAGTATAAGAAATATTGACATTTGTTATTGGTAGTGATTCTGCCGGACACACTGTATATGAACCCTGGACACAGTGTGAGAACGAGCATACTACTCAACTGAACAATATAAACTTTTGACGCCACAGATATGGGGGCTGCATCCTTTGGTTATGAAGTAATTGTTTGAAATTGTATACAAGGCTATACTGTGGAAAGAATGCAAGATATCAAGCACACGAATTTGTGGAATCAATGGAAATTGCAGTTTTTTGTTGTTGCGAGGTCATGCCAAGATCTGGGACTGTTTTGAAGACATTAATGCCAAACAACATACACAGCATATTCGAGTGAAGTCGCTGATCATGCATTTGACTGCCTACGTATAGATATAAAATTTCGACACAATATATTGAGGTCACAGGTTAATATGATAAATATTGTCACCTCGAGGCCATTTCACGTTGAATCGTTGTAATGAACCGTTACATCAAGGTCACCTTAATGGACTTTTACATCCTGAAGTAAACTTACCAGTGGACATTTACTAGATGAAGACTAACTATCTTATCATGAATCGTGAGGATCGGTATGGTCTTTCAAGTCTTTCAAGCCTGACGTCACATCAAGTCTCTGATGTCCAAGAAATCATTTCATTTGTCTGCAACGTGGAATATGGATGATTAAATCGTTTACGTACGTCATCAAACAGATTTGTCATCTTGAACAGGACTCTCAAATGTTGTTTTGGAACTCAACTTTACATTCTTTCATTGACCCTGGTGTACTTCATAGATTCATGGCTACTCTGCGAGGATGAATGCTTCTTGTCTACAGCAAGAATTGGCGGTCGTGGATTTTTTTTATTCAGATAAGTGAATATATGTTGTGTAATGTCATGGTCTCCAGTCCTAAAAATGTCAGGCACATCTTGTTTTTTTATGTATCTTTTATGTTTTATGTTTTCTTGTGGTCGGTAGGTGGGAACGACACTCAATTATATCCTTGGATGAATTTAGTTGTCGTCGTTCTTTAGATTTTGATTGTATTGGTCTCTTTCAGGGATTCAGCATTCGGTGCTGTCGTATTTCCGCTCTGAATGAGATTAATATTTTCTTAGCTGTGCTGTCAAGTAACATACTGTCATGTAGTTCTTATTTAGTTCAGTATGATTATGTTCATACCCGTAGGTCTTCTCTGACTTTCTTTTTATTATGTACATCAGTTCTATGTGATTGTATCTCGTCCTGTACTGTTCATTGGCAGTGGAAACAGTTGTTTTATTATAGTGCAGAATTTTATGACTTTTTACAGTCTTTTTTTTTAGTTGTTTCCGGCCTTGTCTTTTGGTCCTTTGTATAATGTGATATTATGGCATGCTTTTAGATAGGTATTAATGGCGGTATTTATTACTTGCTGGTAATTATATTATATTGCTATTTGCTGATATAGTTATATATAAGAGTATTACAACTACGTTGGGAGAGTAGTGGATAAGTATCATATACTTCATAGACAAGTATATCACACAAAACGAATAAATACTGTATATGCAGTTGGTTTTGTAAAAAGGTTTGAATTACCTTATGACTAAGTATAGTCATTTAACTACAAGTGAGATATATTTTGCATCTATATCCCAGTACTCTTTGATTCCAGTATGGCTGACTTTGTAAAAGTTAAAGCAGGATTTATACAAAATGGAAAAGACTTTGGTTTCTCAGGCGATGATCTTATAGCCTAAGTAAATAATGAAATAGCTGATTACAAAGAAAGAGAAGAAAAAAGAGAAGAGAGAGAAAGAGAAGAAAAAAGAGAAGAGAGAGAAAAAGAAGAAAAAAGAGAAGAGAGAGAGAGAGAGAGAGAGAGAGAGAGAGAGAGAGAGAGAGAGAGAGAGAGAGAGAGAAGAGAAAAAGAGAGAGAAGAAAAAAGAGGAGAGAGAGAGAAGAGAAAAAGAGAGAGAAGAAAAAAGAGGAGAGAGAGAAGAGAGAGAGAGAGAGAGAGAGAGAGAGAGAGAGAGAGAGAGAGAGAGAGAGAGAGAGAAGAAAAAAGAGAAGAGAGGGAACATGAAAGAATGGAGAGAATTTGTTTGGCAGAAATTGCTGCAGAACAGGAGAAATTTGAAATAGAGAAAAATTTTTATCGGCTGTAAATTCGGAAATTGTCTCATTCCTTCAAGAAAGGAAGCCTACGAATATAGGAGAAATGAAAAAGTTAGGTCAACAATTTTCGGTCGCACACCCAAACATGACTTTAAGCAAAACGAGGGTCCTGGAAACTTTGCCTGCGTGTGCGGCTACTCATGACAGATCACACACTCGTAGCATGGACCGGCGGTATAAGGAAGACTATCACAACTCATACAGAGGTAGATATAATTTCCATCATAATCGCTTGCCCTCACAGGGTGGAGAGAGGCGAAACTTTAAGCATAATAATAATAATTCATGGCACAGAAATAAACAATATGCATATAATAATTACAATAACAAACATCATGTCTCACCACCATCGCGTAATGATTCTTCTCGTATGGACAATAAGGGGTACTATCGGTATGACCGTCCAGTGGAGCGGAGAGGAACACATTTTTCTAGAAGCAAGAGTAGAGCGAGTTCACAGGCTCATGCTTGTCAGATTAATGTTGGTAATGATAATATTACCAATAATGAGAATAATACTCACGCCAATGAATGTAATTTTGATCTTGAAAATAGTAGTAATTGCCCAGAATGCATGACGCTATTTCAACCTGGGTCTACTCTACGCCTGAGATGCGGACATGCCCTGCCAGTTTTAGCTTTAAATGACGGGGTTGTCTCCTTCATCATCCATAGGGGTTCTGTTTTTGACACACCTGTTTCAATATTTCGTGACAGTGGATGCACCACCATTGGACTAAGGAAGGCACTAATTCCTCCTTATTGTTTTACGGGGACTTCTGTGAAGTGCGTAACTTTCGGTGGAACTGTCGAATGTTATCAACTGGCAGATGTGGAAATAGACACTCCTTTCTTTTCTGGAAAAGTTAGAGTGTGTAGTCTCGATCGACCTTGTTGTGACTTGATTATAGGTAATATAAAGGGAATTAAAGAATGTTCGGAACAGGATATTCTTAATTGGGAGAGAAATCATCCTTCCTTTGCTAACACTATTACAACCAGAGTTCAACAAGCTGCAGAAACAAATGAATTAAATTCTTCTATTCCCACACAACACAGTGCAACTTGTCATTACACTGACAAAAATATATCTATTTCTCAACGACAACAGTATCCTTCTTTGGGACATTTATTCCCATTAGCTAATGCTAGAAACCCAACAAATTATGTCAATAAATATACACATGATAACAAAACAAAAGTCTCTTTTCGAGGGAATTATAATTTCCCTCCAGCCAATGCTTCATGTCGGAAGCATGGGTTTTATGATGGTTCATGGAGGCGTCATGCCATGGACAGTAATACTGATATGTTGGATTGTGGTATGTCTATTAAGAAGAAAGAGTTATTTGATCGACCTGATCATTATAACGTATGTCGAAAAAGGGTAGAGAGATATGATAAGGATGACATACATTTGACTGACAATAGTAATGTTAATTCTTCTTTTAATGAGGTAGGTCATGCTGGACCTATTGTTATATTGGGTACGAAATGCCCAAAGACTGCATGCTCTGGTAATATTCATGATATTGAAGATCCACATGCACGTCAGTCCAACACGACACGTAAGGAAGTGACTGAGGACGATTCCATTCAGTACATTATAACCCCGAACAATTTTTGTTTCCCACTTCGCTCTTGTCAAAGTTCTCGTGGTGAAATACTGCACAAACCAGCACTGTGCAGGTGCGACATTTACCACATCGCGCAATTATGGTGCGCACGTGCATATTTCCTGCACACGGCTGATGTTCTTTATACGCATCTTTTTCCTGTGCATAATTCTATGCGCAGTTGTTTTCTTTTGTCTTAATCTCGATGCACACAAAGCTATTGGTCTTACGAATGGGTCTTCTTGTTTGTATTACTGTCTTGATGTTAGATTGGTGCACGATTTAGCACCACGCGTCTGGTTACATCCTTCAGGATGATGACCTCCTTTATTCATCTATATATTCTGGTAAGTCATTTTTTTAAATTATTTTTTTTCGAGGAGTTGGTACTTTCTTCCTCATTCTTTTCGTTACAACTTTCACACTGGTATAGTCTTCTGAATTTTTTTTATTTCTTTCATGTCTCGATGTTTTTCCAGAGGTATATCTATTCATACTACTAAGAGGCAAGTACAGAACTTGCTAGGTCTGTAACCTTCGATCATAGGGGTATACCGAAGTTTTTTTCTTTGACTTCTGTCCTATATGCTCTATGGAAGGTATGCCTGACTAGATGGAACTGATCGAAGAATATGACCATACTTTATATAACATAAAATCACATTTTTCATATTACAACTACAAGTCCAATGTTGCGACAACCAGACCTACGACAACCTTTTCTCGTTGTAACAGATTGCATCAATAAATGACGTTGGTGGATGTCTGGAACTTTGATGGCGAGTACCATCCTATTTTTTTACTGAACAGAACATTATCTGATGCTGAGTCCAGGTACTCTTTAGTTCAGAGAGAGAGTTGTCTACAGTGGTATGGACTTTAAATAATTTACAGAAATTCCGGGTAGGTACTTATTACACTTTACATACAGACCAACAATCACTCACATATTTACAGACTTTTACGTCCAATGCACGTCTTACCAGATGGTTTTTACAAATTCAAGGTTTTTATTTCGACATTCTTCCGATAGCAGGAAAGGACAATGTCATAGCCAACGCCTTATCTAGGATAATGTACTGACTCATATTGGGTTTATATCACGTATTTAACGTGAAACAATTGTGATAGTGCGTAGTGTTTTGTCACAAGAGGCACTATAGGAAGTATAGTGGACCACAGTGTTTACCATGGATGTTCACAGTCATGCAATCACAAAATATTTACTTAATTATCCATGTCTTGCATTACTTACAGTGCTAGTGTATAATTTGATTGCTCTTTTTTGTATATGTCATTTCATTTATAATATATGTAATCAGGAGTTGTATTAGTGGTGATCTTACAAATAAAACTATGTTTTCAGTTGTTCGCAGGGGGGTAATGTGGCGTTGGCTATTGCACGCCACATGCCAGAAAATAAATAAGATTTTGGTGCTGGTGAGCGCGGCACGATGATGATTTATCACTATGTGTATTGCGCACATGACGTAGACAGTTCGGAGATAGAAACGTACAGAGCTAGTGTTTACCCTGAAGGGTTAAAGTGTGTTTCTACTAGATGGTAGATAGATTAAAAATGTTCAGTGAAAAATGTCTTAAAAGACATCAAGGTGTACAGTTTACCAATCAACAAAGGATTTGGAATTAGAGAATGTATATGTCATAACACAGAATATGGAATTACCTATCTTGTGATGCCTTGTAAAGATGATGTTCAGTATACGTTGATTAAAAGTTGAAATGTCAACAGAGTTCCCAAGTTGATATATCTATTGTTGAATGGAACTATTGAATTTCCTGTTATGGAGTATTGTGGCTGTCCTGAACCTTGAGGACCTATTATATATGAACCCTGGACACAGTGTGAGAACAAGCATACTACTCAACTGAACAATATAAACTTTTGACGCCACAGGTGGATGAATATGAAGAGAAAAAAATAGAAAAAAGGAGATTAGTCTTACTAGGACAAAAGATGAAGAAAATAACCAACGTTGCGGCCACAAGGCCTTCATCAGGGAAAGGAAAGAAAGCGAGAGCTAAGTAGGAAACATGAGAAAATATATGAAAATGTGTACTACTTGTAAGATCTGCTTAGATCATCCACGTTAACTAAGATCATTATATACATAGCATGGCCTACTTAGTCTATTAGAGACGCACTACAAAAACATGGTTTATCCTTCTAAACGCAAAAACCAACTAAAAGTGGTTTCTGATAATAAGAAGTACAGCATACATCATTTAGCTATCTTTCTAAATGGGTTAAAATGTAAAAGTCCAAGTTTAATAAGAAGTCAATTCTGCCACACCAAATAAAAGTTCATAGAAAATTAACTATGCTATGACAATGTTGAGTGTCAAATTGTAGAGTGGTTAGAGCACTTGCTCCTCGAGGCACCGTTACTGAGTTAAAAACCAGGTAGCATCAAGCTCCAGTTGTAAAATGGTACCTGACTGTTCTTGAGTTAGGAATGGCAAAGACAGTGAGGAAGGGAAGCAATCACCATTCCTCATAAAGTGAGACGTAGTACTGGTGAAGTTTCCCACACTTCATTTCCATACGACCATATCTATCATGGGACCACATTTTTTTAAACACCAATATTATATTTAATTCATTTTTTTCCACTCATAAGAGTTTAATGTAACTACTCTGTATAGTACTATAATAGTATGTGCATGTATATGAATGTATATAATATATAGGTGTCTGTGTGTGTATTTAATACATATATATATATATAATATATTTAGCTGTCACGCAGGCGGCTCACCCTGTATCTGGCTTCTCAGTTTAAATTTGTATTTAATTATGGAAAAGCAAAATGTCCACTTGTATTACTGATTTAGTATGTGTGTGTGTGTGTGTGTATATATATATATATATATATATATATATATATATATATCTATATATATATATATATATATATATATATATATATATATATATATATATATATATATATATATATATATATATATAAGACGAAGATGGCTGTATACCGCTCCACCTATGTCCCAGTCTTGACGTATGGATGCGAGTCATGGGCAATGACTACAACCCACAAAAGCCAGATCCAAACCTCAGAAATGAGGTATCTGAGGAAGGTGGTTGAAGTAACAAGAAGAGACATGGTCCGCAACCAGACGATACGTAAAGGCCTAAAAACCCAACCCCTACAGACCCAAGTAAAACAGTCCCAACTGAGATGGTTTGGCCATGTCTGCATAACAGGAGAAGATCGGCTACCACGGCAAGCTTGGGAAACTAAGAGCCAGGGATCCAGACCTCCAGGACGACCTAAAGTCCACTGGGAGGACAACATTAGACAATCTTTGAAGGACTGAGAACTAGAATGAAACCAAGCCAGGAGGAAGACAGGCGATAGAATAGTATGGCGCTCTCTTACAAACCTCTACACCTCACGGTAGAAGAGGAAAGACTAAGTAGTTGTAGTATATATATATACATATTGATTAGCACTAGGGTTGTTGACCCCCTCACCAACACTACCATGCTAGTTGATACTGTACCTGTGTACTCTGCTGTTTTAGCTTTGTTCCTGACATAAACCAAACTTGCTGGGTCATTTCCTACGAGAAGGACTGCTAAATGTGGTGGTCTCTTCCCTGATGCTTTGAGAGCTTCCACTTCCCTTTTTACCTCATCATTAATCTCCTGGGCAATGGCTTTTCCATCTATTGTAATGGCTTTAAGAGATCTGAAATGTCCACATATATAAATGTTGCTTTATTTCGTGATTTAATTTTATTAGACCAGGCAACTTTCAAGTCAGGTAAAATAAAAGTAATTTTTCAGATAGGCCTAACCAATAATTTATTGCAATCCATAATCAGTTAACTGGTAATACTACAAATAAATTAGCTTTTTTTTTTCAATATTACATAATAAAGCAATTTGTAATTTTTGCACTCTGTAATCCCCACGGTAAGAGATTGAAGGAAACCAAAAAGAACATGGAGAAGAGAACTGGCGACAGGAATGACAGGGATGAGAAAGACAGAAAAACCTTGAGCTAATGGCGTGGGACAAGACGACCCTGGCATAAGTTTGGTATGAGGGAGAGATAGACCAAAAAAATACATAGAGTAGAGAACTGGAGACAGGAATGACAGGGATGAGGAAGACATAAAAAGACCTTGTGCTGATGGTACAGGACAGGACGACCTGGTTTAAGTTTATTGAAGGCCTAAGCTCCTTGGGGGAGATGAAGGATAATGATGATAATATTAATTAAAGTAGAAAAGTCTTAGCTCATGAAAGATAGCAACAATATGTTTAATGAGTTCAAGAATTCTGAGTCTAAAACTTAAATAACCTTACTGTAACACATCACTTTTATCACAACACAGAAATTAAAACACAAAGTGTGGGTCATTTATTTTTATATATGGCATATTCAGTAGACCCTTCTGCTCATTGGTTCAGCCATTTCTCTTTGATGTTTTGGAGTATTAGTTTAGATGTCTGCAATGTTTGTTTGAACAATGCAATGACCCTGTTTGTGACAAGATTACGACATTGCACAGTGAAGTATAATTTAACCACATGTTCTTAACTATCACTGTAGCCTAAATGTCATCATCATCATTAGCCTACCCTTCAGTTACCTAAGGCACATAGCCTAGGTCTTCAGCAAAGTCATGTGACATCTACTCAAGGTCTTTCCATGCCCTTTTTTTAAAAATCCCTTTCATGTCTGTCAATTCTCTTTTCCGTGTTTTGCTGCCTCTTTCTACCTATCTTAACTGGTGGGGGTTGAAATGAAGCACAGTGGACCGTCCGTTCGACAGGGCCTTATAAAAGAATTCAGAGAAGCACTTAAAAGGGGTACGCGTTCGGTTTAGGTATCCTAAACCTAACGACATTGGCAACTTACTGGGATGACAGCAAAGAAGACGGCCCGCTGTACTTTATTTCAACCTCATGTGGGTTCCAGAACTAAGGCTGTCTTCTAATGCTGTCAACAGGTTTTGTAAATGTAATTCAACCTTCAATTTCTAGTTTCACATATAGTATTACCTTGCTGATGAACTGAAGTATCGTATATGATGTGAACGCCCTTGATTGTAATTAGGTGTACTATTAACACAGAGTGCTGCACTTTGAAACCGAGACAAAGATAAAATATCAAATGGCAGAATTCCTGAAAAGCAAAAGTTCACTGTTTGATTTCTGCATCTAAGGATAGGTTTAACTACACGAGAAGTTTGGATTATACTACTGATCATGCAACCGCAGCCAAAATATTGTGTCATGGTTATTCATGTTCGACATACTATTATACTTTGTGATCATAATGGTCTTCAAAGTTAAGTTTGCAATGTCAGAGGATATGAAAGCATAGTAACTTCAAGTATTCCACTGACATGCTCTAATAAGTCTATTTTGGGCTAGCTGAAGAAGTGATGACACTTAGTGAGCAGAGATAATCGATACTTACCGGTACTCAAGTAGTTAGATGATAAATCTTCGGCATTCGATCAAGGAAAAAAAACACATTACCCGATTCCATTACTACGATACTGGAATCGAAAAAGGTGACCATGATGGGGGGAAGATATGGAAAATAGCTGTGAATCTGTAAAAATTAAGCAGAGGGGTGGGGCCGTATGTCATAACAATCGTTTTTTTTTTTAAACATTCCCACTCGGCTCTAAGTAAGCAATTTCTACTTACTTACTTAGTCATTCCCCTTCTACCGTGAGGTGTAGAGGTTTGGAAGAGAGAGCGCCAGACTATTCTATCGGCTGTCTTCCTCCTGACCTGGTTCCATTCTAGTCCTCGGTCCTTCAAATATTGTCTAATGTTGTCCTCCCAGCGGACTCTGGGTCATCCTGGGGGTCTGGATTCCTGGCTCTTTGTTTCCCATGCTTGTCGTGGTAGCCGATTTTCTCCCATTCTGCAGACATGGCCAAACCATCTTAGTTGAGACTGTTCTACTTGGGTCTGCAGAGGGTGGGATTTAGGCCTTGACGTATCGTCTGGTTGCGGACCATGTCTCTTCTTGTTACTTCAACCACCTTCCTCGGATACCTCATTTCTGAGGTTTGGGTCTGGCTTTTGTGGGTTGTAGTCATTGCCCATGACTCGCATCCATATGCCAAGAGTGGGACATAGGTGGAGCGGTATACAGCCATCTTCGTTTTCTTACCTGTCTTGCTGAGGAATCCTCGATTTATGGCCTGAAAAAGTCTCCCAGCTGCTGCTTTTCGAGTGGCCAACTCTTCTTTGATGCCTCCTTTTCGATCTATAATAGCTCCGAGGTCTTTAAAGTGGTCGACCTGCTCCAGGACCTGTTCTCCATGCTTAATCTGATGTCTTCTTTCTTCTCGTGATATCATCATGGATTTTGTTTAGAGCTGCTTATGGCCATCCCTCTTTTCTCCGGCTCTTCCTTCTAGACTTGCAGGTTGGATTGTAGATGTGCCTCTGATTTAGCAATCAGGGCAACATCATCAGCAAATGCCAGCTCTGAAATACAGACCTGTCTCATCTTCCAATATCCCACTGAATACTTTCTTGTTCTCTCCTTACATGTCTTGATGACATCGTCCGCAATTTCTACAACTGACTTAAATAATAATTTTTATATTTCGTTTGTAAGCCTGCTCGTGAAACACTGGGAGCCAATATAACACACATGGGTGAATAACGAACGCACGTCCACACAATTTAACACTTTTAATTTGATCTTTTTATACTGATTGGAAAGGCGAAGTTCAGGTATCGGAAATTGAAGATGTTATGTTGAATTCATCATCATCGGCCGCCTCCTCCACATCGAATGGATCCCCAACGTCTTCTGCCTATTGTCTTGGTGGTGCACTCTGATAGACTCGTCCCTTCCCATCTCTTGATGTTATCTCCCCACTTATAGCGCTGTCTTCCTCTTGGACATTTGCCTTCAGCTCTACCTTCCATTATGGTCTTCAGCAAGGTGTTATGTCTTTTTACGTGGCTAAAAGATTTTAGCTGTCTAATTTTGATCTACTTCATTAATTCTCTTTTCATTCATAGGTTTTTAAGGATCTCTTTGTTTTCTTCTCTTTCCGTGAGACTTGTCCCTAGATTTAGAAACACTATTTACCTCAGTAATAACCCATCAGAGGTTCAGCGGGATAAAGATGCAACTCTAACATTGATAATCTGTCGATCTATGTTTCACTCTGTGCAGTAATTTATGTTTGTACTGTATGTATATATTAAGTCCAACACAAAAATCAGAATCTTCAATTAAAAATGTTAAGTCAGTCCGATGGTATGGCTCGGAATAAGATGAACAGCAACAACGACAACAACAACAATCAAAAAGCCTCAGATTTTCATAAATGGGGAAAAGGTAGTCTCATAGCAGATACTGTCGTAGGAGAGTAAAGTGTTAGAGGTTTAAGAATAGTAGATCGAGCTTCGAGAAGTGGGGTAACCAGTTCTCCTCCTGCTGCATTTATCTTTCCTAGCCCAAAAGCAGAGTCAGGCACCTACTTACAGATGGGTAGACTGTATCGCGACTCAAAGCCACCGTGTTTCCAACACGCTACCTTTATTTTTTTTTATTTTCTTTGTACGCCCCTAATACTCGAGGCGAAATCTCAGGTTATTATGTCTAACCTGAGACTGATTTTACGTGAGTATCCCTTTTTTGTTGCACAGAGACAGGTGTCCCTCGCCATTCAGGCAGATACTCGCCGATTTCGGAGGTACCCATTAGAGCTGGGTCGGCTCAGGAGCCGCCAGTCCCTGGTCAACGACACTTCTTCAAATGTGCTCGCCAGGGCTCGAGTTAATCCAGTCCAAATCCCGGTCGACGAAAAATCTTCAAATGCCCCCGCCCGGGTTTGATCCTGGGTCACCCGTTCGCCAGCGCAGTGTGGTAACCACTACGCTAGCGTGGCTCCATTTGCTGTGAGAAGCCTGCGCTCTAACCACGGACGCTCTCATAAATAGGTGCTTGCCTAAAATAGAAGGATGGTAGTGGTATGACAAGACCACCAATGTAGAACTGATGACATGAACCAGACAAGTGCTAGAAGAGCAAGACACGAGAAGAAGACGATGGAGATGAATAGGACGTACACTGGGCAAACTTGCTCATAGCTTTACAAGGGAGTCCTTGTTCTTGAATCCCCAGAGTAAGAGAGAGAGAAGAAAATCAAGGAATACACGGAGAAGAGAACTGGAGACAGACTTGAACAGGAGGAAGAAGATATGGAAAAACCTTGAGCTAATGGCACGTGACAGGAAGACTTGGCATAAAGCATATGCACCTTAGGGAGTTGAAAGGTCATGATGATGATGATGATGATGATGATGATGATGATGATAACAGTGATGATAACTAATTTGATTTGGTTTGAAGGACCATCTTCACTGCACACGGATAATTCAATCGGTGCTCCGATCTCTTCCCTTAGATCACACGAGGAGGATCTCAGCACAGTACCACCGGCGAGGATCCCAAAATGTGTATACAGGAATCTTACATTCTATTATTTTATTTTATTTTGTGTGGTGTAGTGGTGTTGATGGTATTGTATGATGATGATATTACTAAATGTAATTGTATGAGGCCAGCTGTGAAGGCTCCTGAGATAAAATGTAGTTGTGAATTGTCAGAAGGCCTTTCTTGCTACCACTACGACCTCACACTTAATTTTTTTAATGAATGTGGCTACGTAAAGTGTCTAGGGTTATGATATGTAGTGTGGTGTAATAGGTTATAGATATACCCACAGATATTTAACAAGACTAATAATATTAATAAATATTACAACACACTGAACTAACTCAATAGTGTAAAATTTTTTGATAGAATTATATTACATTTATTTTGTTCTGTATCAATTTTTTAGGTTGACCAGAACTTAAAAGGATTTAGAAATTATGAAAGAAATGCATGGAATATTATATCATAAATGCAATAGTGTACATATATATGTACTATACTAGTTAGTTTTATTAAAATGTTCTAGTAGTCATCTACTTGGGAGGATAGTTACTGTTTGTGCTGTTGGGGTGGCCTCATCACACCTGTCTATATTGAATACACAGTGTCCAGAAAATGGTGGGAATTTTTATGAGGGTATTAGTAACTAAACGGGGTTGGTGAATGTCCAGCAGACCAGAGGCTCACTCATCTTTTAGTTGTAGCTCTGGTGCTGAAATCTGGTGGTCCCACCTCTCCGTGCTGGCGGGCAACAATGGTGGTCTCTGTCACAAGTACTGCACAGATACACTCGAGTAAAGTCACCAACTGAATAGACACTGCTTGGTTGACAACAGAAACTCGCAGCTCTGCAATCAAAGTATGGGCCATGTGTCAAAATCTATTCTCTACCCACGTCTGGACACAACAACCACATCATACAGACAGGTCAGATCTCTCTGACCAAACAGCACATTTACCATGGTGGTTTTACATCAGATAGATCCTCCCAGACTATAGGTTCTGAAAAATATTTATTAGTTGTCTGCCCTAAAAGAGGATAGGTAATATGTTTCATTATTCTCAACACTTGATCTGTCTTGCATAATCCTTGCTGGAGTTTATGTACATTGTTGGTCCCTAGACCCTGACTAGGGCGGGGGGTCTAGAGCAAATCCCTACTTGTTTGTAAGGCTAGATTTCGATATGGCAGTATCAAATCACTCAAACATGAAACAATATTCAAAATATATAAAGAAATAATTTCAATCTTACCAGATTATGAATAAATAACACAGAATTGCTAGCAAAACTCAGCTGAGCTGCTGGCTATAGTATGGCGTCCCTAAACTTCTTACACTTTCTTTCATATGGAAATCACCACACTTTAAAATCTGTGTCTATCACTGAACCACTATTGAGAAATGACCCCAAATCCGCGCCTAAGCGCCGACAATATGCTTGTCTGTGGCCAATCACTGCCTAGGTTTATTCGAATTTCAAATTCCTACACTAAAGTCATTTCAGTCATGCTTCAGTCAAGTATGGATGGTTATCTGTTAGTCTGTCCGTCTCTACTTGTGTTTCTACAAAATGTACTTGATTTTTGAACCAACCTTTCTCTCCCCTCCAAAATTTTGTCGTTAAAAGTTATATTTAGACACAGCTACCACCCAAAAACCCTCTCCTCCATACTAAGTAAATTTGAACACCTGCGTTTCGAGGTCGTGTTTTTTTGTGCAATTAGCGACACTTTTAGATTCAATACAGTCTGTCGATGATGTGAACAACACTGTCTTTTGTCATTATCTTCAATATTATCTATCCGTCTGTAAAATTAAGACCATATTAGTTCACTGCTCAGAATGGGCCATCCGGCCAGCTAATTTTTATATTCCTAACATTAATATTAAGAAAAATTTACTTTTTAATTTTTGTAATATTTCGAACATCTGCGTTTAGCCGCTGAATTCAAATCAAGGGCTTGGTATCGCAAAAGCGTCCATTCCGTACCTCGTGTCAATTTGGGGGACGTGAATTTTTACTTTCCTCCATCCCCCCCAATTGCGTCTCCTTAGCCTTTCTAGTCTCACGCAATCTTTCCAGTCATATTTTTTTCCTTTTTGATCCGCCGTTCCCCTCCTGTCTAGCAAGTCAATTATTATGGAGGATGATGACCCGCGGTCTAGGCGATCATGTACATCAGCAGCCTACGCATTATGTTTTTATCCTTAAATGTTATCTTTGGAGATATTTTACCGTTGTATCTCTGTCAATTTCACTACACATCTCCCCACTTGAAAACATGCCTATGGCAAGTTTCAAAACCAGCGATACACATAGGTAAAATTACTCCTCACGTCTGCCACTACTCTAATTTTGATCACAGGGGTGCCGACTGAGGAAATCTGCACCGACATTCAATTTGCCTGGGATATATTGGATACTAAACTGATAAGGTTGAAGCAACAAAGACCACCTCAGCAATCTTGCGTTTTCATGCTTAGCCTGAGACAAGAACACGAGAGGCTGATGGTCCGTCTCCACCACAAAAGTCCTACCATACAGATAGATTTGAAACTTCTTTATTGCCCAGATTAATGCTAAACATTCCTTTTCGCTTGTGGAGTATCCTTGTTCCGCCTTATTCAATTTGCGGCTTGCATAAGCGACTGGTTTCAGTTCACCATCAGGTGAAGATGATCTTTGCAACAAAGCCCCTCCGAGTCCTACATTACTTGCATCGGTTCTTAAGACAAAGTCCTGTGTCAAATCAGGCAGTTTGAGAATAGGCTTGCTAGTGAGTTTTTCCTTTAACTCTTGGAACGCTAGTTCACATTGTGCAGTCCAAATAATTTTATCTGGAAGTCCCTTGCGAGTCAGATCAGTCAGAGGAGCACATATAGCGTTAAAATTTTTGATGTATTTCTGATAAAATCCGCATAACGACACGAATGATCGCACGTCTTTTTTTGTTTGTGGCCTAGGTGCACTCTGCAGTTTTTCCAAGTTCTTAGGATCAGGGGTCATATTACCCTGATATACAGTGTGTCCCAAGAATTCCAACTCTTTGCATCCAATACAACATTTTGTTGGCCTAGCAGTTAAATTCGCCTCCCGAAGTCTATCAAACAACATCTCCAGAGCTTCAATGTGTTCTTCAAATGTCTCGGTGGCGACGAGAATATCATCCATGAAATTCGTGATACTTGGGTTATTCAGGGGATCCAACAATTTTCGCATCATCCTTGAAAACACACTCGGAGCATTTTTCAGTCCGAATGGTAGCATATTGAATTCATAATGTCCATCCGAAGTGCTAAAAGCCAAATAAGGTCTCACTTCAGGCTTCACTGGGATCTGGTAATAGCCTTTACTAAGATCCACTTTTGAAAAGTATTTTGCCTTGTTCAGTCTGGCAAATAACTGTTTTGTGTCTGGTAATGGATCCACTTGTCCTTCTGTGACAGCATTCAGTTTCCTGTAATCTATGCACAGTCTGTGTTCCCCAGACGGTTTTCTCAACAAAACGACACTAGAACTAAAAGATGATTCACTGTGCGAAATAATCCCCTCCTTCAACAAATACTCTATTTCTTCCTTCAATGCCTTCTCCTTCGCGAACGGAATAGAATAGGCTCTCATACAGATTGGGTTTGAGTCTACCAGTTTCATGTCATACTGTAGCAAATTTGTATGGCCTGGTTTATCTGTTAATACATCTGTATGTTCCTCCAGAACTTGTAGAACTCTCTCCCTCTGGTTTTTAGTCAGGTGCTTACTGACTTTTACCTGTGCTGCGGTTTCACAAGGATGTAATGGGTATTCATGTGAGGTGAGTGGTTCTTTTTGCATCTGGGTTGCAATAGCCAAGGTCAATAAGGGGGTGCTTTCCTGGAGTGGTCTGTCCAGATACTTCTTTAACAGGTTTACATGATAAACTTTTTCCTTCCCCTTTTTGTCAATTTTATAGTTTGTTCTAGACACCTTCTCTAGAACCGTATATGGACCTTGCCAACCAATTTGTAATTTATTCTGGCTTCCCGGTAGTAGAAGCAGCACCTTCTCTCCGACTGCCAGTTCCCTGTCCTTTGCCTTCCTATTAAAATATGCTGCATGTTTCTTCCTGGCTTGTTTCAAATTATCATTTGCCAGTTTCCATCCAGCTTTCAAACGATTGGTCAGTTCGTTCACATATTGATAAGATGAGGTAACAGTCTCTTCCGCCTTCTCATCTGTCCAGGTCCTTAATAGGGCTTCTAATGGACCTTTTATTGGCCTCCCAAATAGCAGAGTTGCGGGAGCCATCCCGGTTGAACTATGTGGTACCTCCCGATAAGCAAACAATGCGGCGGGCAGGAATTGATCCCACAGATCCGGTTTTTCGTGTGCCAGCTTTCTCAGGATAGAAATGAGAGTCCCGTTGAACCTCTCTACCTGGCCGTTCCCTTGTGGATGGTACGGACTACAATGAAAGTGCCTGGCTTGAAATAGCTTAAAAACTTCTTCCGTTAGTTTCCCCTTGAACTGTGAACCATTATCCGTCAAGATTTGATGCGGGAATCCTAATCGGGTAAATATTGTAAGTAGTGCCTCTGCTACATGTTTTGAATCAATTGATGGCAGGGCTACCGCCTCTCCCCACATAGAACAAGTGTCCACCAGAGTAAGGATGTAACTGTTCCTCCTCTTGGTCCGAGTGAGAGGTCCTACAATATCCACTGCAACCCTCTCAAAAGGTGTTCCCACTATGGGCATTTCCCCTAGAGTTGCAGGAGCAGTCCAGTGCTTTGGAGCTACCCTTTGACATTCTGGGCAGGATTTGACATCTTTTTATATCCTCCGTTATCCCTGGCCAGAAGTAATGACAAGCTATACGCTGTCCTGTGGCGCTGATCCCCATGTGACCACTGAAGGGAATCGCATGCCCGAGTTCCATCACTTTATCTCTATATGAAGTGGGAAGAACCAGCTGGTTGTGACCATTTGTTCCAGTTCCGGCCTTCCTGTATAAGAGTTTGTTCTTCATGAAATATTCCCCCTTGCTCGGAGGTGTGTGGCATTTGGGCAATTTTTTAAAACAGGGCTTGAGTGTCCTATCCTCAGCCTGCGCCTTCCTCATCTCCTCTGGATGAGCATTTATAGGTTCACCTTCTTCCTCCTTCTTCTGTGACCTGGTCTGCACTGTCGCCATGATCACAGGTTTCTCGGGATTCCTCAAGAAGACGTATCTACACCCCAATATCAGAGGGTAGATTGGTTCATCTATCACTGCTGCTCTGATTTCTCCTTCCACATAGCGAGTTTTCACCGTTATCCTTGCGATGGGAAGTGTCATGAGTGGTATGTCCTTAGTCGCCCCTTGTATTTCCACTGTTTCTGTGGTATACTGACTTGGGTCCACTAGGCTAGACTTCACAACTGAATCATAATCCAAACCTGTATCATAAAGGCACCTTATGGTGACCCCATTACAAATAACATCCTCACAAACTGGGGGGTGATAAGGTTCCTGTTGTCCCTTAGGATTAACCTTTAATCTTTGCGTCCCCGACTTCATTGCAGCAATGTTTGAAGGTTTCCTTCTACAAAATTCGGTGTTATGGTTATCCTTCTTGCACCATTTACACCATCTTTTTCCTTGGTTCAACGGTTTTCTTTCATTGAACTTTTGGTCATTGAACTGTGAGTTTCTGTCGCGATAGTCATTTCTTGGCCGCTCAAAGTTTGTCCTACCTTTATTTCCCTGCTCTCTATTATCAAATTTATTAAATTGCTGTGGAGCTTTAAAATTGTCTATGTGCTTCTTTTTAGCACCACTTACCTCTGCCTGAGCTGCCTGATACCTCTCAGCAACATTTAAAATTTCCCCCAACTTCTCTGCACCTTGTTCCATGAGAAATTTTCTCATGTCTGGAGCCATGGACTCTCTCAATTGCTCAATCATGATCATTTCTTTAAGATCTTGGGTCTTCCCCAGAGCCGTCCATTTCTCCAAATAGGTTTCTAGTCTAGCAGAGAATTGGTGGTATGTCTCCCCAGACAACAGTTTGGCATTTCTAAATTTCTTACGATAAAATTCACCATTCTTCTCGTATCTTAATAACAAAGCCTGCTTTAACATGTCATAATTGTCTTGGTCTTCCCTGTTCATTTTAGCAAATACTTCATAAGAAGTACCTCTCAATCCCTGTGATAGCTTTAAGCTCCACCTCTCTCTCTCTCTAACCCATATGTAGTAGCTAATAACTCAAAACGTCCTAGGTACCCCTCTATGTCATCGTCTTTTTCAACAAAATGGTCTAAATGAAACCCCATAGCTGTGTTTGAGGCTCCCAGACTGGGCGTAGCATCTGAGGCAAAAGGGCTGGCACCATTTTCAGGAGCCTGGCCTTGTAATTCCAGCTCCCTTAGTCGTAATTCGTGCTCCCGTTGCAACCTTCTATCTTCTGCCTCCCTTTCGGCAGTCAACCTTTTTTCTTCTGCCTCCCTTTGCAACCTTCTATCTTCTGCCTCCCTTTGCTGTCGTTTTTCTTCTGCCTCAATCTGCAGCCTCTTAATTTCTCTATCAGCCTCAATTTGTAACCTCTTCTCTTCAGCTACCTTTCTATCTTCCCTTTCAATATATTTATCACATTCAGCCGTTACGTATTGAATTAAAATCTGACCATCCATTCCCATCTCCTTCGCGGTGAGCACAGCAGCTGATCTAAATTTTGCCAGCTCCGCCATACTTTTTAGACAATATAATAATATACAAGCTAAATTTCTAACCAGTAAATACACTAAGTACTTCTTATGACTATAGTCTAACCAATTCTAACTAACCAGTTAACTAATTAATTATTACTGGCTGTGAAGATTCACCAAATTTTATCTGCAGGGACACTTTTAATTTTAAAGGGAATTTTACAATTTATTTCCCTACTTTTATTTCTCCCACCAGGAGATCCTAATATTACTGTTGGGCTAATTATCCCCTGGACAAGACCCCAATATATGTAGTGGTGTTGATGGTATTGTATGATGATGATATTACTAAATGTAATTGTATGAGGCCAGCTGTGAAGGCTCCTGAGATAAAATGTAGTTGTGAATTGTCAGAAGGCCTTTCTTGCTACCACTACGACCTCACACTTAATTTTTTTTAATGAATGTGGCTACGTAAAGTGTCTAGGGTTATGATATGTAGTGTGGTGTAATAGGTTATAGATATACCCACAGATATTTAACAAGACTAATAATATTAATAAATATTACAACACACTGAACTAACTCAATAGTGTAAAATTTTTTGATAGAATTATATTACATTTATTTTGTTCTGTATCAATTTTTTAGGTTGACCAGAACAATATATGTATACTAGGTTAGTTTTTTATTAAATTGTTTCTAGTAAGTCATACTACTTGGGAAGATATTTTTTACTTACTTTTGTGCTGTGGGGTGCCCTCCAGCACACCTGTCTATATTGATTACACAGGGGTCCAGAAAATGGTGGGAAATTTTGATGAGTATTAGTAAACTAAATCGGTGTTTGGTGAATGTCCACAACCAGAGGCTCACTCTATCGTTAGTTGTAGCGCCTGGTGCGTGAAATCTGGTTGGCCCCCACCTATCCGTGCTTGGCGGGCAACAATG